>QNGE01000211.1:189983-356123 GCA_008508345.1 Paragonimus westermani | reverse complement strand
GTAGGTCATATCAGTATATTTATTCTACTTCTGTTAATTACTGCGTCGGCCAACATCGTGGTCATTGACAATTAATTCGCTATTCTGTTCAGAAACCTGAGTGTCTGTGGTCTTCTACCCATTCTTTTCTCCGGCTTTGTTGATGTAATGTATGATGAATGGTCTGCCTGGCTTTTCATAGTCCAATGAGAACTTTGCTTCTAATCCCTATCTTCTTTAGGTTGCACTAACCTGCACTCCTACACTGCAACGCTTCTTGTATTACACTTCAAAAATCTTTCTTCTCAGTGCAGATCTCATCATTACAGCCTCTCTCTGTTTAGTTTCCGAGAGATAGGGGTTTACTTTCCTTATTAGACAAACAAGTGGCTGAACAGCTTTGGCCGGATGGACAAAAAGGCCACACTGGCAAATTTCCCAGTCTCATTCCTTCGAATTCACACTAGATATGTGATGTGTTGGTACAAATGTAAATGGTGTAGCGCGAGCCGATTGCAGTGATGGATAAGCATAGGCGTCCTGTAGTTTCGGTCAGTGTGACAGGCTAATCCGAATCGCATGCCGCCAACAGGTAAGATTGCGAACGGGAAACAGGTGCGAATCCGAGTGCACAGTTTGATCATCGAACTGACGTGTTGTGTTGAATGTGGTGTGTGATGTGTACGATGTGTGATTGCAGGTTGTATGCTGATCGCAATCATGGTCATGAGAGAATCGTACGGTTTCACTTACCGGTTATACCACCAGTTGCTCCACGCACAATTTGTTCGCCACTCGTCTGTGCATTCACGCTCGGCTGATTTGTCGGAGGCTGTGTGCTACTGTTTGTCGTTTGTATTGCCGAGTCTTCGATGTCCCCGTCTTCTTCTGGTGCAGTGTCGTCGCTCTCTCCGCTCGGTGTGCCTGACGTGAACAAAACATTCTCTTGTTGATGCACCATTATGTGGACACGGATAGCATTGGAGGATGGATGAGCTGTTCACATGCATTATGAACACAGATCACACATACGTCCGAATTCTCATTCTGTGCGAAACGTTAGACGTGTCTGCCCAAGTCACCTATTCGAATGACACTCGCATGTTCCGTATCTGGAACACATATTGTCCACTGGTGATTGACTCGTACCATCCGCGCTTGGTGTGCCTGAGGTGAACAAAACATTCGCTTGTTGATGCACAATTATGTGGACACGGATAGCATTGGGGGATGAGCTGTTCACATGCATCATAACCACAGATCACACATACGTCCGAATTCTCATTCTGTGCGAAACGTTAGGCATGTCTGCCCAAGTCTCGTATTCGAATGACACTCACATGTTCCGTATCTGGAACACGTATGGGAACACATGTGGCGCAAGAGAGCGTGCCACACAAACAACGTTCGTATCGTTCGTCACGTTTGTTTCGGAGAGAAGAGCGTTTGCTCGAAATCGACTGTTTCGCGGAGTACGGTGTGTGAATTTGGTTGCCCATGATGCAATCCGTGCGAAAACGGTAAGCGCGCATTCGGTGCATTCTCAGCTTGTTCTCTTCCGAACGCGGTCCTATGGCTACCTGCCACGCATATCACACACGTCAGATATAGGGACATTAATTTGATACGCTATTAGCGCTGCGCAACAAATATTATGCTATCCTATATTCCAAATGCGCAACCAGTGTGTTCACGTTCATACATCCCATGGCACGAGTAACGCTGCGTTCTAATTGTGCCTTCTGCTATATTCTTTGGCTTCCCTCTCTCGTTCTTCCGACGATTTTTTCCTTCTTCGTCTTCTGTGTCTTCTCTTCTCTTTTCTCTCTCCTCTCTCTTAGTGTTCCTTTGTTTTCTTTCTCAGTTTCTCCGCTTTTTTACAGGTTCCTTCTTCTTTTTTCTCGGATTCATCTATGTTCATATTTGCTTCTTCTGCTTATACTGATGTTTTTATTTTTTAAATGTTATTTTGGTTGATTTTACCCTCCGGGTTTTCTCTATTCAGTTTCTCTAAACGGACCGTTTAACCGTTTTACTCCATCCCAGATGCCTTTTTCCAATGTCGCCGTCACATGTGTGATCAATGTTGTTTCGAACTGGTGCTTAGTAACCTGATTGACGCAAGTTTCCGATATCCTGAACTCTCCACATAGCTGGACTGAAGTGCGCAGTTATCAAGCAGTACATGCGTCCATTCTCAAGAGAGCAGTACAGGATGATTAGTACGTTCAAAAGATTGGGTGCTCGAGTGTGATGAATCAACCTCAAATAAAATCAGTCCAATGGAGCAGTTTCCAAGATCACCTGATGGATATGTGGTCCGTGAACTCTTATCGGCTGTTTAAAGAACGCGCACAATTGGACAACGAACACTAGGACGATTCAGAAACATAGTTTTCCCAATATACTAGGCTTAAACGTCAATGGGAATTCGCAAGCTGCGGTCAAATGTTGACGATGTTTGAAAGCCGACTATTGAAATACTTCAGCGTGGTGTGTGAAGCTTTCCGTCGTGACGTTGGCCAGACTTGTGGGTAGGATTTCTTTGCCTCACATCGATTAACATCATCAACGATTCTCAGTGCAATATAGGTTTCATAAGTTCACAGCTGAATGTTGATATGGGGCTTTTATGTCTCAGTAGGGTATCATCTAAACAAAAACGTGCGTTCGGATCATCCGGACATTAGATACCAATATTAAATGCTATGGTTTGATTCTCCTCTGAACATTTTCGCAGAATGCCTGGAATAACACGCCATCCAAATATCGCATGTGATTTGGACCGAACTTCGAATACAGTAAACCTTGCCATTCTGTTTCCTATCTAACACTGTATCGTTTACGCAATATTCCATTAAACCAGTCACGCATACATTTATAAATTTCAACGGTTGGAAAAACCGCTGCAAATTAAAAAACTACAGATATTTTCTCATTCAGCTGTACCTCCCGACTCAACTTGCAACCAAAACAGCGCTAACTGATTACTAACAGTGCAGATTTGGTACATTTTAAACGCTGTATACAAAAGGTCTTTTGTTCCGAATTTCATAACACATTTACTAGCAACAAGTGTGCATAATTTCTGCAACAAATGCCGCTGAATCGGTTCATTAACATAAAGTTGTTTGTAAGTCTGATAATAAAACGTTCCAGACATTTGCTTTATTTTTCAACATAGAATCCGGTGAAAATGGAAGGACAGTGATTAAACAGGGTGTTTCAACTAATTGTGAGCACAAGAGGACTGTAAATAAAAGATTACTAAGACCTCTGAAAAAGACGAAGCAAAATACAAACAAGACATGCGTGTTTTCACGACACTTTGCCTATGAGAGATAAACGTAATATTTCTCACACGAGTGCTAAATCCATTAAACATTGGTTGAATCACGTCTATGAACAGATTTCCAAAATCTTTTTTTTTGTGTGTGTGTGAGTTACAGTGTAATCATTCAGGACAAAAATCTATGGAAGTTGACATTTATATGTCAGCTATCAGAGTTTTGTAACTCCAAGCTGGCAGCAAATGACGAAGTTGTATAAGTCAGAAAATGAGTTTCACAAGTGCAAAGAACTTTCTCAGTACTTATCAATATAAAGCATCACAACGATGCATTTTTTCGGCATTTCTGCGAGTATTGTATGCAGGCCTTATTGGTAATCCATTACAGGTTATTTTATTTCGCAAAATATATTTGTCACTCTCCATTGCACTAATGATTTCAGTGTTACTCAAACGCTGGAATAGTGTGTTAAACCTCTGTTTTTGTGATCTTTATCTGATGAGGCTTGAACACACACCTCATCTTTGAATGGTAAGCAATGGTTGTCAAAATTTTCGATTGAAACGTCCGAGATGAATAGCAAATAAATCCTTGTGCTCGTGTAACGATTTATCAACATCCCTATGTGACTGGCTAGGACCAGGTTGAAACAGGTGTTCGGACAAATATTTACTCATGGGGGAGCGATGAGCTGTTTTTGCCGTATACACTCCATAGGATGCACCCGGTTTCCCTCTCCGTAATTATGCCATAGTTGAAGCTGTTTCCTGACTATCCAGACAACAAAACAAGTTACACATCTAGAAGTATATCAGTAACATATGTTCGTCGTCGTCAAATGTTCAAAATTGCTGTGAACAGCATAACGGGAATATTGTTCGAGAACGATGCTCAAAATGCACCACTCCAGATAACTTGTCCCACCCAAACACTCAATATGTAGTAACGATATTTGTGGTGGCATGCTTATGTTGATTCACATTTCTCTTCTCGAGTAATTTTGTCTGCAGTCCGAAAAACATTTTTCGTTGCGGTCGCACGCCTCGCCTGAAGCTGACCTGTTACTTAACTGAGAACCGAATGACCGTCTAATCTATTTTTAACATCTGAACAAACACAAATCCGGGAGTAAACAACCCGGATGCAGCTGAACGTGCTTATATGAAACGGTGATCGTGAAAATTGAGTTAACCTCCAATCCATCACAATCCGAACTTCACCGTACGACTGGAAATTCTGAAAAAGACAGTCGACTGTGCTAGGCATGTTTAGTCCAAATATATGTAGTTCATTATTCAACGTTCAACCTGCGAACGACTCAGCGCACCAAATGAATGTATTTCGTACTGTTAAAAAGTTTTCTTTGAGATTGGAGTGGGGATGTGTTTGACACACCCTTCTGCTTTTTACACTGCTTGATTTGAATGTCAAGCGTGAGAAGGGTTTATAATATTCACATTTCAGCTATTTGTATGTAGCTATTGAACAGATTTCTGCTTCGTATCGCAGAATACTATTTCCCACCGTACACCCCTCATCATGTACATGAAACGCAACTACTTGCATCAAAGTATAAAGACAACCGTATCGCCAAACAAAGGTTAACATTATACCTTATGGAAATGCCTGCACTATCCAAGCCAGCTATTGGACAACTGCTGATTCTGGTGAACTTATCGTCAAATACCTAATAAGGCGTGACGTTTTCCATTGACGGATGTAAGAAAGTGGCGAACGAATTGAAACGTTCATCCACATTATCAGGGCTCAGTTTTTAGTTTTGTAAGGAAGCAGTTTGATTATTCAGATTTTCACCAGAATTTGTGTTTGGATGTCCACTGTGTAAAAAATACTTGATGCGAAGCGGCTTGCAAGTATTCCCATATTAAGGTTTCTGTGTTTCCAAGGAAAAACTAAAAACGTAATAAATACCGATAAAACCATTTGTGTGCAGTGATTTGAATCTGATTTTGGTCAAAGTTCTGCCGTTCTAAATTTATGTCCCGAACATTCCACAATTAAACTACGTTTTGTTGGGTGTGCTTTTGTATTTTCCATATCAATAACAGCTTTCGTTCATTTCATGTTCAAGTTATATTTAACTGCAAAATATTGCCTAGGCGAAATCGAAAAGTGTTTTTCCTGCAGAACAAAAGAACATTTGCTTAAATAAATGACCAGAAATCCATATTATCGAAAAGCGGTGCTCTCGTTGAAGTAAAGGAACGACCATACTTTATATCCACCCTGACCAGTGGCTGCGTTATTGACTCAGCTCACGCAATCAGAATACCATCACACCATTTTGCTCCTTGATCCTCGCCGTCTGCTGAGACGGCTGTAGCCAACAGATTGAAGCCAGCATAACGTGGACGAAAACCACTTCTAGTGACCCTGACTCTGTGACCACTGTTAACAAACCGACTGGCCATTCAACTCACTCCAATAATTTTTGACATACAAAATTGAACCTATTCATTGCAAAGTTGGTATTAATGGATAAGCATGGGGTGTTTGCGCCCACCACTTCTCGAGTGTTGGCAGTTTTTTAACGCCGTCTACAGACAGACTACTTGAATGTTTCCTTCTTACGAGAATGATTATTTCGAAGAATATATTTTCGGCATACATATGCTGTCCCTTCCTGCCATGGACAGATCTAATATGAAAAGCTTCGTTCCAGGCAAATATGTAACATCTTGCAAAATTCAATTATGTGCACACATAAGTGATCCATAGTTTGTAGTGTAATTTACACTGTTAATTCTTCATGGTAAGCTTTAATTCGTAGCGATATTTCACTTACTTTCGGTTAAATCATTCCAACCACCGTATTGTTGAATTATTGTAGGATTTTTGATGAACCACTTCACAAAAGATAACCAGCTTCATTATACAGTTGACCGAAAGTGTTATTTCTAGTTAAATTAACGTTGGTTTTTTGCACTTTTGGACCTAGTATACAGCAGCTACATGTTAACAGCCAACGGCAGATTAGAGAACAAACTGGAAGTTGATAAAGATTTACAAAAAGTTTGCAACACTAATGTCTCACACGTCTAACATTCACCAAATATGGGACTACGTAGGGAATGATGTGGGAAAAGTAATTGCGCGTAATGCCCGAAGGAATGAGAGAGATGAAGAGGTTAGTATAATTTTTCATAAACAACACACGAGAAAGATCACTGAGTTTGCATTAAATTGTTGAGGAAATTCTAACATGTCTGACAACTTTGACGCCCGGCTTTTGAAGGTAAAATTGGTTCATATGAGCCTAGTGGTCACCATCTCCGCGCAATAATACGTTCAACACAATCACGTCGGTTGCTGTCCTGTTACAGTTCTCATTAACAAAAATTATTAGTGGGTAAAGTAATGCTCGTATGTGCTTGCATTCCCTTGACATCTTTTCAAAAGAATATTTAATGAATCCCTATTTTTTCACATTTTATGCTACTTAATCAAAAATTGTACTAAGTCCACCCAATTTGGACAACCAGGCTTAACCGCAGCATTTTCCCTGTGACGCCCGTAATAAAGGAACATCAAAGTTCAGCTTCGCCATTTACGGAGCTTCTTCAAAGTATGTGCCGTCGACGTGGATGAGAATTAAACTCGGATGCGAACAGTTTCGTAACAATCGTGTATGGTAGAATTGCAACTAATTATCAGTAAATTTCAGGCAATTAACATGTTCAACCTTCCAGTCTTATTCGTTCCTGAGAAGTGTCATATACCTGAGTTTGGTAAATATTTCCGATAAGTGTGTTATTTCAAACGGGTCGACATTGACCGCTGAAGAATTGTATGTTGAAACGTACGGTAAACCTTAACAGACGTGCAATGTAGCCGTTAGCTTGCGAATACTGTTAAGTTTTAAGTGCATTCCTGTGTTTTTGTTTCCAAGATGGGATTTTAGTTGCTAAACATTTTAAGACGCATGATAAGGATTGATGATGTTCTGGAGGATGCTTTATTGGACATGACGTCCTTGCGTATATTACGTTTGAGAAAGAGGTTTATTTTGCAACTGTCGCTAATGTGTGAAGTTCCATCGTGTCCAAGTTGTTCACCACAAACTTTTTCCCCGTCTTCGTTTTCAAATTAATTTATAACGTTGTCATTGGTAGGCGAGTGTGTCGTTCTGTTCTGCAAAAAGCTTCCCCTATCAAGTTACACGCTAAATTTACTTTAATGTGAAATCTGATGGCACAGAAGTGGCAGTCTGTGTATGCCACATGTAGGATTCTTGCAAACCGTTGGTTCTGTTCAGGACTAGTTGAATGGACTACAACTGCAGCTACCGTATTGTTTTTCATAGGTAATTGAAACAACGAAATTAAGGTAAAACTGTGTCACAGGATAGTTGGCAACCGAGAAACGGCAGTCCGGGCATGTTTCAATATGGTCAATCCACTACAGAGTGATATTCTGACTGATTCCCTCAAACAATGTGCTCAAATACATTCAGACTCCAACTCTTCTCCGGTTAGTTTCTTGAGTCTCTACTGATCACATCTCTGAAACTTAGTTTTAAAGTGCAGAAACAACTTGTTCCGGTTTTGATTAATTCTAAACACTCGACCTACCACCTCACTCCTCTATCACATCTCGGCTTCATTAGGTTCGTTTTGTTTGTTGTTCATTACAAAATGGGAATTTGCACTAAATAACAACTTGTGTCTTGTGATTCGTGGCTCCGGGTAGGTTAAGGGATGTACGTTTTCAGGTAATCGACCCTAAAGCCAGAGTCCTGTTGTAATCTGCAATAGTAAAACTTGCTTCTGGAATTCAGTTTGCATCGATGGTGTGTTTGATGGTTACGAGTACAAAGTCTTCATAAACGCTTCCCAAGTGGTCACTGGAAAAACTTTTGAAAGTGGTTTAGCGTAACCGCCTATTTAGGGCTGGTGAGCGTACGTACACTTCAGCCATGAATCGTGTGCATTTATTTACGAACGTCACGTCAACTTTTGGCGGTTCCAGTATTTTTTAGCATGATGTGCGACTAAGGATATACACCATATGCGGATGTCATGTGTTTTATGCGTCAGGATTCACAAAAATGGTAAAAAATGAGACTCACTCATTGCGTGTCCCATCTGTGCAGAGGTGCAGTCTTGATAAACAGGCCTCCGTGCCCCTTAATTTGAAATAGCCGGAAAAGATCATTATAGAGGAAATACGTTAATTACAGTGCAACCAAGAAAAACCAAGGTGTGCGAATTCTGTTATCTTTTTGCCATTTTAGTAAGGTTTGGCTGTTACTAAACATGTAATCACGTATTACCGCTCCCACTAAAACCCTTCACATAGAAGCATTCTTAATTTCATCTTTCACTTAGCTTGAAACGAAAATTTCACAGAAAATGTTGGTGGTACTCACTTTTAGATAGTGATAGTGGAACGAACTCTCTGATCTCTTTAATGGAATAAACGAAAGTGGCGATCGTAAGTATAGTTAACTAGAGTATCTATTATGTCTAACGAAGTCGAAATAATTATCTACCTGAAGGTTGTGGATGATGTGTAGAATGTTAGCAAGTTACCTGGAGAATTGGACAGCGAGTGAAGCCGCTAACTGCGGTTAAAATATTAACATATACTCATATGTGTTGACCTCACTGTTTGTTGGCATACTTTTTAACAAAACACTGAGAAAATATTTTATAGTAACAATCAAGGGTAAGATATATTTTGATTCATCATGGGATACAAAGTGAACATACTGTTTTCTGAACGGAATATTTTGAAGCAAAGACATGATTTTTTGTTGCACTTTGAAGTAAAACCAGCATGTTACTGACCGTTAACAAGCTTTTTGATAAACCTTCTATGCATGATATTACGTGAAGACATTGAAACCTTCCAGCTTGTAAAGGCACTATGGTAACTGCGCATTCTCTGCTGCCTTTCATAAAAAGCATATGCACCACAGCTGCACAGTCAGATAAATTATCCGAAGCACTACCAGAAAGCGTCGCAACAGAGTTGGGTTAGTTAATGGTCTCAACCCGTCGTTGTGAACTCAACCGTGCTATTTGGCAAAGGTGTGGACGCAGATTTCAAACTAAATCGCCTGGCCAAGACGGTCCCCCGATAAATCAGGCTAGGCTGTCGCCAAACTTCTCGGTAAACATTCCTGTCTATGAAAGAAAATGCTGGGCTGAAAATCATCATGCGTCAGTGTAAGCAAAGGGAATTAGGACACGATAATTCCCGAACGCATTGTGCACTCACGATTATTCCCCACCAAACGATAGTTATCAAAACTGGATATGTGAACGGAACAATCGCGCAAAGTGGCAAAAAGCTGGTCTAAATCAAGTTAGGTGTTTGCAGAATGTGAGATATGTCATACTTTGTTTCATGTTTACAACGTTATTTTCGAACCACGACTTGGAGTTTCGACGGCTGCCTGGTGCTCTGTTGAGATCGGCATGGACAGTTGGTTCCAATGTTATTCTGATTGGGTGTTTATCTGTTTGATCGGACACGGTATGATGTAGTCATCTCCGGGTTCACAGGTCTACATTTTTTTCAGAGAAACGAAACCACAAAGCATTGGGGTTCGGGTCGTGCGCTTTGGTCAGAAATGTGCGTCCTTGTCATTGCACGGTTGTGGTTACAGCAGCATGCTGAGACCCCTAACTAACCCGACTCTGCAACGACGCTTACTGGTAGTGTTCCGGATAATTTATCCGACTGTGCAGCTGTGGTGCATATGCTTTTTATGAAAGCAGCAGAAAACGCGCAGTGACCATAGGGCCTTTACAAGCTGGAAGATTTCATCACGTCCATTTCTCTTTTATCATGAAAATGTAGGTAAAACCTCCCACACGGTACATTTGTCAAAATTTCGTGGACAAATGTTTACAGAATCTCCGCAATTAGCAGATAAGTTTGCTTGTCAGCATCAACTCAAGTTCCGTTGATCTTTCACTGTGATCTAGCGGTTGGCATTCCGAAGTTCCTTTCATGTTCTCAAGTTCCACATAGGTGTTCACAATTAGAAGCAGATGTTTGTAAAACAGTTGCACGTTGCCAGTGGTAGAAAAATTTACCATGCTGCTGCACTTACTTCTTATCTTGACTCATTCTAAATTCTTATATGAAGGTTAAATTATATAGGGTGTAACGATAGTACTGTCATTGCGGATTGGTGGTGTCATTTTGGATTAAGATGTTGTCAGTGAGCTGCAGTTTGGTCGTTCTTCGCTAATTCTCTTGCTCAGCTGGTTCAAGTTTCACAACAATGTTAGAATGAACAAATGAAACTTGTGCACTTGGCACACACAATCAAGTATGTATACTGTGCATTAAAATGTTGTGAAGGTCAGTTTGCAAAAGATACTAGGCTTTTAACTTACTTCGGATCCTGTGTACATAGACCTGATCTTGTGGAATCAGCAGTGCATCTCTGACTTTTAATCCGAGATTGGCGACTGTTCTGTGCTCAATGAGGTCGTCTTTGGATTTGTTCGTATAGTCAAAGAACACATTCATTCGAATTATATAAGGTTTTAGTTTAAATCTTGGTTTCTGGAATCCAGGTATCCGGATTTCTACCGCAACATGCTTTTCACCAAGTTCTGCTACCAACGCTGGACCCCAGTAATTATTGAACTGAGTTAGAATTAAAAAGCGGAATTGGCAAATCCAAATTTTGTCATAAAGAAACAAACTAGCAATTATTAGTCTGATACATTTCATAAATGACAGTGGTGAGTTGGCAAGTTTCCCTATCATATTTTTTAAGACGTTACGCCTAGTTTGTTGTGCAGTCCGTCGTTTGGTGGATTTTATTCATGAGTGGATGGCAAAACCATTAGTATTGTCCGATTACGCACCCAAAACGGTTCGTTATTTTTGTCTAAAAGCCTGGTCATTGATCGTGTGGAATACTTCATGCGCCGCGTTGAATGAGTCCGATAAACAGTAGAGTGATACTGCTGTGAGTACTCTGAGAAAGAACTTGTTCGCTATAAAATCTAGTGCTCAGCTGAACAAAGCAAACGCAGAAAGCTAAACATTAAATGGAGTTCGAATTTAACTTGGTATCTCCGGGAAAACCCATGAAGTACTTTGCAGATTAAAACCGAAGCTAAAACGATGACAGTGGCAGCGTTGAGGAATAGTTGGCAACTCTGAATCAAGCTCGTTGAACAACAATCATTCCGTTTATAAGCATAATGGTGGCTTTCTGAGAAAAAATTATCCACCCAATCCAATATTTGTGTTTGAACATCTATCTGAAGTGTTACTTAGACTTAAATTTTATGTGCATTTTTTAAGTTGGGAAGTAAACGGTCGTCGGCCTAAAGTCTTTTCTTTGGGCTACTGTTCAGTGCCTCGTAGGCAGGTTGTGTTGAAACACCCAATTATTTAACTCGGTCTTTCATTCTGGAGTATGACAGTTTAACAGGTCCTCATGAATATGTCTGAGAATCCAACATATATATAATTGGAAGAAAATGATTTTCGGGCAATACCATTAGCAGAACTTCCACAAGCGGAAAATGAGTGATTTTTATGTTCAATTTGTCTGAGCACACCATCTCCGTAACACAATGATATACTCAAGTGTACTCTGCTTAGATTTTGTGCTTTCAAATTCCACATATTTTACTAATGCAAAATCTCTATGACTCCATCTAAATCGCCTACGCATTCATCAGAATAGAGAATATGTTTGCTCAAAACTAAACTCCGCTGATTACTCGAAGACCTAGAGCATTACACAGGAGCTTCAACAATTTTCATTGAAACCATTTCATTTTAAATGAGTTTGTTCCATTAGGTTTTCAAAAGCCTTGGCTATTTTTTTCATAATTTTTGCTCGTTATGTTTTGTCACCATAATTACACAATGAATCTAGTTTACTTTCCTCACCTTCTCTTCAGTAGGACAAGAATAATGTGCCTCAACTCGTCATTTTCAACACCACGTTCATTGTTGAACGACTCGACGAACTTCTAGTGCGTAATTCCCTCCTCGAGTTTGATAGTTAAAATCATTATCAAGATGACCTACATTTAAAAAAATATGCGTCTTTCAGAGGAACCAATGAAACATTTGATGCCCTGCGTGTCACAGGTGTCGAAATATTCATTAAAACATCGTTAATATGGTTCCTTCGCTAACTCCGTTGTGCTGGCAACAGGAAACTTATTGAAAATGGTGAAGTGCAGCTTATTCACAAGGTCATGCTAGTTATTGCGAGTCAGAGGGAGAGTGCACGTTTCACACCAAATGGACTATCTGCAACCGACTTGCCCAAGAATGATGAAGTCTTAACTCGTATGCTACAAGTGTACTAGTTACTGGCATGACGCTGAAGAACCATGACAGTGAGTTTTATGTTGAAACGACGTAGAGTATTCCAGTTAAACTCCGGAAATTTTTCCCATTAATACAGTCATTGAGAAATAGTACGAGAGCATTTGCTTCTCCGATCCTGGTGTCAAACTTCACAAACGCGTTCAGTTAATTCACCAACATTTGGTCCTTCGACCGTTCCGATCGTTTTCAGATTTCCATGGAATTCATGAGAAGATCAGTTCATAGGAGAAAAATGTAGACTGGCCAGTACACACAGTTTTACAGGTTTGTTTCGTTGAAGTATAGGCGAAATTTGTCTGTTGCCTAACAAACGGAGCGCAAAGGATGTACACGCCAGACACTATTTGAGAATGAACTCCAGCACGTTCAAGGTGTGCTGAATCTAAATGGACATCCCCAGTGATCCCTAAACAGAAACATGCAACCAAAGTGAGGAGTGATATTGTCCAGACGGTAGATAAAAAAACCCGTTTTTATCACACTAGTATACAAGAGTGAAGTTACCAGCGAAATTATCACCGCCAACTTTGCAATGCAGTGGAGAAGGCCAATCGAGCGGCACGGGTTATCATATCCTTCAATACCTGCCCAGTACTGGTGCCACACCTCAAAGCTAATCTGCCTAGGTTTTCCTGGTCCCCTTATGTTTATCATCTCGCCCGTTTTTGTAGAGCAGGTTAAGTTGAGAGAACCACAGGACGGTTATCGGGAAGGATTCGTAAACAACTTCCGAGGTGGCGTCGCAACGGTTCGCTAAAGCTCATTGTCAGTGCAGTCGGTTCTCACTTAAATGACAGCGGTCACCAAATTGAGCCAAATGGAGCCTTCTGGGTTATTTACAAGGTTCGTCAAGTCCACTCCAGAGCTGTCAGGTTGCGATTGTTATCAACGGCCGAGGCTAGTGCCATCAACCTCTATAACCCATGTTTGGGTGTTCAAAAACAGGTCGCGTGAAATCTATACCTTCCTCGAGTAATTAATCCACGGCCAATTGAAACATAAGTGTAATTGTCCAGGTCACGGCGGAATTGTTTGTACTGTGTAAAATAACGAAGTTAGGGAAGTTACTCAGTCAAATTAGAGACGTTTTCATCGACGGGTTGAGGGGAAAATTTTGTAACTCAACGTTTCAGGTTGGTTAACGACTCACTGTTTGAAAGCGGAAGAGATTAACCGTCAAAGTTAGCTCTACTACTGGAGTTTATCAACTGCGTGTGCAGTATATGTCTTTTCATTAACTGGTTCCACTTTGTAATGAAGCCCATGGTGGATTCCAGTGCACGTGTTCTGGTAACCACGGCCTGGTATTTACATTAATATTACAAGAACTCAGAACTGTTTTCTTCGCCTAAAGGTATGGCGTTTATTGACCAGCCATCTGACTGTGTGCACTGTTCCGCAATCAACCATCGCCAGCGTTGTGTCAGTATGAGTAAGCAACTGCTTCTAGATTGTTCTGGCCAGCTTGCTCGAAATTTATCGAGGTTCGTTATCGGTACAGATAACTATACTAAAGCAGTCATGTACCATTTCCATTCCAAGATATGTTTCGCCTTGTTGAAGGTTGGATATTTGACCCCCACAATTTAAGAAGTACTACACGTGCATCATTTCATCACTACAATATGGAGCATTCTCGAACTCAACAAATGGCGTATATTGCAATCCACCACAGAATAATTTCCCCGGTCACGGGGCAAAATAACTCCTAAACTCACGATTGCTTGCTCCCCTTTGTCGGTCATGCTGAATCTTGAACAAACATTTGACAGTTTTATTTGAAGTAGAATTTTTAAATATGAAAGACAACTTACGTCGGCCTGAGCTTCGTAGGCGAACGGCTCGTAAGAATATAGCTGAAAATCCTCCCCCGATTTCGACAAAGCATTTCCATTTTTGTGGATTCTAATTTCAAATATGTACCCTGTAACATTTTGAAAACAATCGTAAGTATTCGTAGTACAGTCTCTCATGAGCCTCTACTATTAAAAGAGGAAATTATTCAACGAAAGTACAAATGTGCCAACATCCGTCAGCAGAATTTTGCATTATGAAAGGGGAAAAGCACACACGTGGCCTAATCTTACTTAAGCCGCTTTGTCGTACAGCCCTATTTAAATGTTCGCAGGACAGTAAAACTTATCTTCATCACCTCTCAGGAACATCCGCTTTTTCGTTTACATTATTCGCCTACTTAGAACCGGAAATTGACTAAATAATAATGAATCTTGAGCAGCCGTTCATTTTCAAATTGGCTGATAAAATTGTAGAAGAAAACTTATCAGAGAAAGGTTGATAAACTGAGAGTAGTTCGAGCAACAAGAAAAGAAATACATGTAAGCTGATTATTAGTCGCGACAGATTTGCCACGTTGGGTGGTTTTTTCGGTTAGTGGGTTGAACCATCCAGTACGGCTGTCTGACCCATCCCGATTCTTTTAGTAAGTGGACAATCAGAGACGTACAGTTATGTCATTGTGTCATTGCTTGCCCGACAGAATTTTGCGTTAAGTACGAGATATTATAGAATAGTTCAGCCTTTTCAACAAAGCTCTCTGGAAGGTGACCTAATTACTCAGTCTTAATTTCAGGCCAGAAATTGCTAATGGATTTGCATACTTTCTTGGTCAGCATGCCGCTGGAAATCAAGCCCGGAGAATGAAGACTGAAGTTTGTTGACCGGTTGGAATACTGATGTCGACCGTAAGGTCAGGTATACATTGGTTACTGGACCCTGGGTAAGCGGATACATCCTGAGCTGATGTCCATAGAATTTTAATAAATAAATTTAGTAACATACATGTTAATCCACGCAAAGTGAGTGTTTTTTGCCACTGTGTGCGGCTAATATCGAAATAGTGAAATCTCCAGTCGGTGATCAGAACATGTCCTCCTCTCACTTCACTTGAGAACTTTGTTTGCTACTTTGTTCTGCTTTTTTGTTCAACCGTTTCACCAGTTAGGATTACTAGACCAAAATTCCGGTGGACGCTTGTTCAGTGCTATTCTTCTTCTCCGCTTTTATTATAACTCCAGTGAAGAGAAGATGTTAATGACATCCCTACATTTTTCGAGGATGATATCAATCTAGCTACATTAATGGTAGTTGCGATCGGCTGATTCATCTCCTTTTCTGTGTCAAAACTATGTTTGATAAATATACGAGACAACCTGATACCAAAGCCGGTACAGCTGCAGAAATTGTTTCGCATACCAACTTATTTCAAATGTACATGATTTGTATTACTAATAAGTAGTGTGGCAGATTTATGAAATTAGATGAGACCCAAAAAGTCAGGGCTTCGTAGCTCAGCTGGTAGAGCACTTGCCGCGTTGAGGCATGCTGTGTCTGACGCTGGTTCGATCCAGCCGAAGCCCTGACTTTTCACATTTGGGTCTCATCTAAGTACATGATTTGTTAACAGATTGTGGTTCAGTTGCGGTTCGGTTGCTCTAACATAAGAATGATGGTGGTAGACGTTACAAAACTACCATGAACGTGTGAACTTATGCCCTAGGTGGTGATATTTTTCATCAGTTCATTGATTTACTTCAAACGCCTCTTCATCGTTCAACCTCGCACAAGCTGGTTTTGAAGTGCCAGTTTTAAATCGATTAATCCGCTAGCTGTATATTTCAAATAATTGATATCTGTCATCCAACTTGTAGTCGACGTTCAGAAAATTCCCTGCTACCCGGCAGATGCGCTGTAAACTGTGCTTGCAGGACTTATGGTGAAAGCTTGTTAATCCTCGGTTCCATCTGCGTTGGTCCTCAGGCTGCCGGATTGCTGTTAGCTAACAAAGTCATCTGTGTAAATCTACCGTACATCTGCCATGTGAATGCTTATTTTCTTGAAGTGACTCACGAATTTCAAACGATAACCGCTCCAACAAACCAAAAGTGACATCGCTGTTGCTAAGTAGGATTACTCTTTGTCGTTTCATTCAATGAGATCTGTTCTTTCTTGTTAGTTTTGCTGTTGTCAGATAAGGTTTGGTAAGAATGATCAGTTCTTTTCTCAGTCTTGGGTATGCTGTCGTCCATTTTCTTCCCCATTAATAGCCTTTTTGCTGCAGTTCGGCATTATACTTTCAGATAATTTTTTTCTCAGCCGGAAGAAAGATCTTTGCTCGTGTGCCGTTGTATGTTTGTGGGACTGAGTATAAAGAAGAATGAACATCCGTGCAAATAGCTGTCAACAGATTCGTTGGCTATAACCAGGTGAACACCGAACCCTGAAACACAGTGAGAAGACAGTTCATCAAGTAAGCACTTTTGAGACTAATCTTGACTGACAACTAAGACAACTGTAGTGCAGTCAGGCTTTCACGTAGATGCCGATGGATTATTGTTTAGGAACACCCGATCGAATCAGCCATGACCAGACACCTAGCCGTTTAGTTCTTTCCCAGGTATTAAAAGATTATCGATGCAAACACTGGGGGAAAATTTCACAAATAAATTCTGAGATATGAAGGACCATTTTCGTCGCTTTTAGTAATCATTGCAGAATTTGTATCTAGACTCAAACTGTCTGTTCGGTGATCTCTTTCGCACAGTTACATGGACAGCGTGTGACTTCGTACTTACTGGCATTGAACAGCCGATCATTTTATACAATCCAATGAGTTGTACAGTTTTAACGATCTTGTAAAATTGCTACATCTCAGGATTTTCTTTTATTTGCCACTTTTTAAGTTACGTTTAACCTGGGGTTGTGCAGTTATTATTGATAACACATGTCATGTGAATGTCAGAGGCATTCAGTAGTGTTTACATTGATCAGTCCTCTTTGTGGGAGAGACAGTCACGGCGTGTTAGACAAATTCGATAATTCCGAGATTCGAAATCTCCGGTAGCACGTTACCGTTCAGAGGTGATTCTAATTAATGGTTAGAAGTTCAGAGTCAGTTTCACATTCAGAGAGACTATCCACTCAACTGCCAGACGTGCGGAACTCGAATCTAACGGTTGTTTTCGGAATGTGCTGCCACAAGGTTTGTTTGAATGTTGAAGGTGGATTACATCTGGTATGCTCAACTTAAAATTAAATAGCGCTCCGGTTAACCATCAGAATCTGTCATGTGCTTTTTAATAGCGAACTAGTTTTATTTGCTTTGAATGCAGTCATAGGAGTCAGTGTTATCAGTCAGATTTCTTTTTGTGTACTCAATATATTTGTGCATATTCAGTCAGCCCGCTACAATCATTCACTCATTTTGAAAGGGGATCTTTTCGTTGTATCCTGTGACTGGTCTCTAGTCAGGGTATTTCGTTCACTGGCCGCAATGTGTTTACTGATTTATCCACTTCCGGAAGCCACTTGTCACAACCACAAAACTCACACAGGTTGTCTCCATCCAAAACAGCAACGACCGTGATGCAATCAGCACGGTTCCGGAAGCGCCTCGTTTATAGCCACATTTCAGCACAAAACCAATGGTGAATTGACCAGCTGCATAGCTCGTAAAAACTTTGAAAGCTTTTGGGATAGGGTAGTATGCTGATTCCTAAAAATGTTTGAACAAGGTATCTGAACTCTTATGTTCTTCCTCCGTTTACTTATTCTTACAATCAGTAGTATGATTGATTAACAGATCAAACTCGATTTGATCGCTAGCCTAGTTTTATTGAAAAGCAGTTTACTAATTATGAAGCAGGGCAACCAGCGTTATTTTGTGTGAAAGAGATGCCCACTGGATAACCAAGTGCAATCTACAAAGCATCAACCGACCTCACTAGAGCCAGCATATTGTGAACGCCTTAGTAATTTATTACGGAAAACAAGTTGGCAAAAAGGTGCACGCTGTAGCGTTTTTCTAACTGTTTATACATGGCGATATCGTTTTCACTGAGTCGAAGCCGGACGCGGTGATTTTAATAAAGAAATTTAAAATACTGTACACTAGCTCAAAATCTGTGGTAACTAACAAGCAATTTTCAACAGTTAAAAAAGTTCATTGGACACAGTCGGGAAAAATAAATTGCGTGCATACCGAACATATCCACGTAATCCTCGATACCTGTGTAAAACGAAAATAGGTTTCAATGATTCCACAATAATTAATGTCTAGTGCACTACATTACAATAAAAGTATACCGCAAAAGTCTCACAGTCCTTATATTCAAGAGATTTTTATGGGCGAGGTTTTCTAACTTGTTCACAATTATTTTTCACCGAAAAATTGCATTGTTTTACGTGAACGAACTTCGCTGGTAACTCTGTGTGACCTGTAAAACATATGCATTCTTCCATCACTATAAACTATGCGACAAATGTTATAATGTTGACTTATCAACAACTTAATAAGAATCTATCCGTGACAGATGAACAAATGATACATAAAATTTTGCATAGATACCCAAAACAAATGTGAATGCCAATCACGACGGTGTTAACTTTTCACACAGGTTATCATGAAACTTGATGTATGAAGCTCTGACTACATCTTGTTTATTACCCTAGACACCAAAAGTTGCGCCGGAAGACTATGTGAAATCACGTAGGCGACGTTTCATCTGTTATTTCACCTTGCTAATAGTCTCAGCATGTTTTATTCCCATTGCGACTGAAGTTTATACAACAAGAGCGTACGCTTATATTCACTTTGTTCACGTCATGCCAAACGTTTGAGCAACCGGCTTGAACTAGTGAGCATTTCATAACATCCGCTACTTCAGAAGTCTAAGAAAGACAAGCCTTTGTTCTGGCATTTTACTTCGAAAGTGTTGATTCATGAAAACTAACAGAATGTGAACTCTGTCGGTATACGCAAGATGTACTTAACTTGAAGTATAAAAGGCTACAAGATTTATATAATACCTACCGTTAACAATTACAACCGGACCATTCAGACTGCTTGTCCGACTGTTCAAAATCGTTGACAGTTCTTCTGCGAGTTTCAGCAGGCATACGTGGTCGACTGAGGAATTCACATATAGTTGTTGATCAAAGTACAAGGTCACCGCGGTTGAATCGTTGACTTTTTGGTCTTGTGGCGTTTGCTGACACGTCGCCAGTGTTCTAAAATGATTTCTGCTGGCAGTTCTGAATATTCCGCGCAACTAAGGATTACCAGTGCATGTAATATAATTAGTTATTGAAAAGAATATGGGCGAACTGAGGTGAGTGGAAACTTGACATAGAAAAAATACATCCTCACAGACAGAAAGTTTGTGTTTTAGATTTGCATTTATAATTAATAATATACATTGACCCCACTGAGTGAGTATTGAATCTGATGTAGATTATCTGGAGACACAGTTTGCCATGTGAATCGTTATTCAAGTCACCCTCATCCCTGAACGTATTTGATGCTGCAAATATCGTTATGTAAGATATTTACTTGGCCATGATTTTGTTTCCTCTTTCCAAATGCAAACGCGGAACAAACCACAAATGGTTTGACGTGTGGATGGTTGAGGACGAATATTTAGGCATTTTTAACCTGAACGCCGACGTCGTATGATTGTTATTCATTGGACGATTGTGTCTCCAGTTAAATGGTGGTTGATATTCTTGAACGTGTGTTAGCTGCTACTGTTTGGCTTGGTCCATGTACAAAAGATATGTTGATATGTTTGCACTCTGCTAATCACGAAGCCAAACAAAAACTATGTGCGTAAATCGTATTGAGCTGCACCACCACAACCATGTCATCACTGAACTCCAGGATGCTAACCAGATGCTTCTCCCGAAGTTAAGACTCATTAAACGCGGAGGTGGTCCATCCTCTTGAAGCAAGTTCTGGGAAAGAGGATTGACTGGCTAGCTGTTGTGCTCCAAAAGCTTTGCAGTAGCTACAATTAAATGCAGGCTGATGCAAACAATACGCCACGAAATTTGAAAAACTGGTTCGAATGATTCTATTCCCACGAATTTTTATTTTATACAACAAAGTTATCCAGAATAGGTATGCAACCCATCATACCTACAATCATTTCGGGCTAATCGACTCTATATCACCACTCGCAAGGGTGGCGCAGAAGCTCTCGTTCATAAGTCCACACACAAAAATGATGCAACACTCGCACTGAGCCTCAAACGAAAATCTGTGCAAAATCGCATATGTACGTTTACGAGGCTAATCTGGCTGTGTTGAAAAGTTTTTTTTTCCAACGGTCAGAAGAGACCAGGTACAGACATTAGCGTGCTCATCTGCGTTATCTGCAAATTTACCTGTACCTACGGTTTGCACTAATTAACCCGCCCAGCGAGGACACTGCATACTTTGCTCAGAAAGTACCTCCGAAAATGGATTGTGAATGTCGAGATGAAGCGGCAGAGACGGAATTTAACGTCGTTCTTAAAGATTTGACTATCGGATAAAGCTTATCTAACCAATACAATTCATGCCAGACTACAGAAAAAACGCTTTGGTTTTCTTCAAAGCACCTGCATTATGCTGTATAAAGCCATTCAACTGATTGCATCTTGTGTATTGTGTAAATGAAATCAACAAACACGAGGATGCTCAATAGCACATATTACCTAAATAAAATTTTTTGGTCCCTGAAACTTCTATGTGACCACAAACTGAACACCATTTCACGTTCTTAAGAATCAGCTTTGTTGACCAAATACTAACGTTTCACCAGCACACTAACCAGCGTTCCTATGGTAGATGTGTTTTGTTTCTGGCAATCAATGCAATAGGCAATTGATAAATAACTTTCTGTTCTCCAGTTCCTAAAAATAGGAATATCATATGGTGCCCAAACGATCATCTGCAACTGAAAATCAGACAATGAAATGATCGATGCTGACTGAAATCTACCCGAAGCTGGCCCATATGTTTACGTTCACAGAACATTCCGTCCCGACGTATTTGAAAAGTACCAACGAAGCACCGAACGTCTGATCTGCATTATACACAACGATGCACTGAATGTTGACTGTGACGGAACAAACATGTGATTGTTAGACTTGTTTGCTCGTTACTGATAATCGGGTTCCCTCCTAGGAGGAGCTGGCCTCATTAAATCTTCAGAGGATTAATTTGTTTAAATGAGAAAGAGAAACTAGATTGAAGGTTTATTTCTGGAAAAGTTGGCCAAATGTCTTGCTGGAAACAACAAGTGCAGCCAACGATCACATGCACGTCACATGCACAGCAGGTGCAGCTACACATGACCAGGAAATTAGCACGTAGTGCTGCTGCTGAAACCACTAGTACACAAATATATATTTGTCCACCAGGCTACAGTGTCTGCTCAAAACGATGCACATCAGTTTAACGCGCTGAATTATTTTTATTTATATGAAGATATACTTTGCCGCTCCTCTTGAACTATGTGAATTACCAAGGCAAACAGAAGGAAGTAAAAACTTACAAAGCCTTCTGCAACTCCGGTGACCGCATTATCGTGGTACAGCAGTTGAACCATGGGTTTTGGATTTGAGTGTCTGCTGTGTGTGACTTAAACGAGATCCAACCAGTTTGCCACAAATGGGCGTCAGTGCTTTGGTGGTCATCGGAATTGAAGTTTTGAGAAGCCATTCTCAAAAACTTCTGAGACTGTGTTGGAGGAATGGCGAATTGCGGACTAAGAAAAATTCGCTAAATCAGAAGCAAACCACGATCGAACACCGGAGTCAATTACGTAGCTCCTTCTGACCACTGTGGACGTGACGGATGCGTGATGAATTTCAGACCATTCACTAACCTGCTGGTCAACATTAGATGATGAACGAACGCTCATGTAATTTACACAGAATCTCACAACCACTATATTCCATGCAATCTAACAAAGTTCCTGCAGACCCAGGTGCCACGATCCAGGGGTCTGTTGATTTAGTGTCTGAACTACAGTAAACCAATTATTCAAAGGTCGTGCCCGATTGCCTGACGTGATCGGTACCGACGAGAGTTAACTAAGTTGAACCAGTTGCCACGACGCCCAAGGTGGCCACTGGCTGTGGATTCGACTGTCCGGTAAGTGTGACGAAAATAAAACTCAGCTTATTTCGAAACAGCTGTCCACCAATTTACTTGTGACATTCGGGTCAAGCGTTTCTGTGTAACTTCTGCTGCAATAAAGTTTGTTCAACACATGTCGTTGTTTGCTAACAAAACAAATGTATTAGACGTCGATGGTTAGTTTGACAAATTACCTTGTTTGCAAGTAAGTGCCAGTAGTGATGTGAAGATATGCAAAATGGTACCATGTAAACTACATTTTGTTCAGTTTACTGTCCTGCATTTTCAAGCATATACAAAGTAGATTTGAAAATGAGAAACAGTATAAATATTACCCCACATGCCGTGCCTCTATCTTTGTGGACTTAATGTTTGCACAGTTGTAAGAATTTCCTTTGTTTAGTTGGGGCAATCGTATATCACAATTTTTACGAGTGACTTTATTATAAGGTGGCGTTATGAATTTGGTCGTTAAGCGTGCTTTTCACGTTTGTGCCGTGATATTCATGGCATATCTGCTTCTACACTGATGGTCAACGTTTTCGTCTACGTATTTTAAATTCGACTGTGAGCTTTCTGAATTAAACTCTCCAATTTACATCATATATTTTGTACCTATCTCGAGTGTATTATATCTAGTTCACAAAAGAAAATCCTTTAATAGTTTATTTCCTCTTCACAAAATGTTCAGATATACTGAAACGTTCTCGTATTTTCAAATTTGTTAAAAGTTTGTCCACGGAAAATTTCAGCCAAGATGGACGTTGTGTTAGGTTTAATATACTACCATTAAATGGCCAGAATGTGGTTGTTCACATTCGAATTACTATTGGTGGTTACAAACGTCTTGCACTCACACTCAATTTAAAAATAATCCAAGAACATGAATACGCTAACGCCGTTCATATTAGCATCATCAATATTTCGCCGTTGTAGAAACATGTACTCTACAGTGCCAGTGACTGCAATGTTTAATATGATATATGTTTCCCCCTGCATAAGAAACACCTGTAATATGTCACTCACTTTCATTGCTTGGAGCGTATATGAGTAATGACAAATCTCTGAACAACAATGACAGTACGATCGCGCTTATTCTGTCGAATTTAAAAGATACATATACTTTTTTTTTTAAATGTGTACTTTTGATCTAACAAACATAATTAACATGACTCACTCTCCAACACAAATTATAAATATCATGTTGCGTCCCCTCCCATGCGTTCACAAATTCGTTCCAGAGTTTTCCTTTTGTGCTGCTGTTCGTTGGTGCCACCGTCAGACGAAACTCTACAGATCAATCAACAGTACAAAGCCCCCGATGGATATCACTTCCGCTGGGCAAACCATAAGGAAGCATTTACCGGTTAGCATGATTTAGTCGCTATGCAAAAGCTGTCTATATATACTACTGATAACTCAAGCGGTCGCACTCATCGGGTTGCGTTATAAAAGAGTGATGTTAAACTTTACAACCTAGCATCCTCATACGTGTTATGAAGTGGGTTTTCTGAAATTGTTGGCAATGGCCATTATTTCTCTTTCGTGGAAATCAGTTAAGTATTATGCGTCAGGAAATACCACGATACTTCCAAATTTTATCGGGTAACGACGTATTGTTGAACAAATAAACCAACAAATGTTTACGCAGGTGATATTTGTGCGGACAGTATGACATTTAATTTAGTATATATATCCTGTTTCTTGAACAGATTAAGTGGCATGCTGCCCCTCGTTTGAAAAAAAACTTATCCAGAAGGTGGAGAATTCATCTTGTCAAATATTTCATATTCCTCCCTATAAACGTGTATGTTAGACAGTCTGATTGCTTGTGATTGCGAAACTGGGCGAACTATATATTTTGGGTACAACATGACAGAGGCTACCTGAGAGTATAAGGCGTATCAAAGCGATGTGTGGGCCTTACTCGAAGAAACAATCCTCAGAATATTGCTTCCGTTAAGCAATTTAATCGGCTGGTATGAGAAAAAGCAAGCTTTCTGTTGTGCTTGTCGTAAAATGTGTGTGGTATATTCACGAAGTTTTTGAATCATATTCCAAGTACCTACTCGAACTAGTATCTTCATTTTACATATTCACTGTAAACCGGTGTAAAAATGTTGAGCCTTTTTCACATACTATCGTTGCGGCAGTCTCTGAAACTAGGCTTTAACCAAGTCACTGCACCGAGTGATTTGAAAGAAGGCCTAGAGTAAAATGTTCCCTCTGATACATGTCCAGGTTGGATACACAAACTTACTTCTTGTCACCTTTAGAATCAATGTGTACAGTACTCTCCAGACTCATTGAACAGTAGAATCTACCGTTATTGCTTGTAGATGTAACGTAGTTTGACAGGTGAAATTCGAAATTCAAAAAAACTAGCCGAATTAAAACAACCTCTGCTTATTTAGTTTCGAAGGCTGTTTCTGCGAGGCTGGCAAACTGAAGCGATATTCTATCTGAGAAACGGCGACAGAGTGCGTCCTAAACTTTGACACAAGGTGAAAATTTCGCCTGAGGTTTGCGTAAATCGTGCCAGTCAGAATTTCGTACTACTCAGTGTTTGCGTCGTTAATTCATTGACTTTAGTGTATTTCTAGATATTAAAACAATCATTTAATCGGAGTGTTTGCGAGATTTTCGGGATGAAACTCGTTTTTCGTTTGTAGTGGATTTCCTACGTTACATGCCTTCATTGACTATTGCTAGGTGGTTTATTTAAGAAGAAATTTAACAGCCGTTACTCAAACTCATATAGTGACATTGTCCTTTGAGTGAAATTTACAGTTCATCATTGTACAGAGACCTCTGTATGTTGTCCCTGCTGATATTTTTTGGTTCTCGAACGGCAATTTACTATTACCTCTTTTGAGTATCTACTTGATGGTTATCACGCCAATGTGAAACGTTCTAACACTTCCCACAACACTTTAATAGGGACTGCTGTAAATTTGTACTCCTGGATAAAGCACTTTAGAAAGTAAAGGCTATCAGAAATGTAACTATACTATGGGTGATATTCAAGAGGTTGCATGCAACATTATTACTTGCATAAAAATGCACTGAGCGTTAAACACGTTTCCGTGACCATATGGAAGATTATTCACGCATCTGTTATATGTGCCAAGTGTGTAGGCAGAGATTGGACAAAATCTTCGCTTCAAAGAATTATCGTGTTGTCAAAAATTTACCACGGCCACCGGTTCTCAATTTTCTGCAATGTCACTTCAAAGTTTGGCTTAAAAACAGCAGTAACACCAACTACAAAAATGTGTCATGTTTAATTCCTCATTTCGGCAAAACTAATCCGTCAATACCGAATTATGCACTTCGGCTGTCAGTTTCGGATGAAATGCGCATACATTGTTCATTTTTGAAAGTATGAGCCAGGAAGATAATTAATCAAGCTACATACAATCTCTGCCCAACAAAGCTTTTGGTTTTCAATATTCCTAATATCGATGCTCCTACTTAACCGCTCCTTTGTCCGTACTATCTACAACGTTGCATTTCGGAACAAGTGTTTAGAACACAGCGAACCGATCAGTTCGTCTGCTTCCGTAACAATTGTTTTTTCGTGATTTTATCGAAAGTGAATTCAAATTTGCCCAGTTCTAGACGCATAGTTTGGCATAACCCGATTCCACCACCAATATCGAAGGTATATGTTCATGTGCCGTTTTACCAATTTTCATTCCAGTCAGACGATTACCGGAAACCACTGTCGGTCAAGCGAAATTTGGACTTATATCAACAGAGCTTCTGTACGGGATGAGCCTGTTCATCGTGAATGATACCCCAGTTGGCTTTCTAGTAGCAATGGTGCAGTGAGCTCAGGGTCTTATTAAAGTCTGCCACTAAACGCACATGTATCTACTAAAAGTGCAGAGTAGTTATGCGACATAGATCCGTGCAGCTTAGTGATCTGAGCAACAGTGGAGCCAGCGAACAACCTTTAGTTGCTCCTCGTGGGTTCTACCAGAAAAAAGCAATTTTGTTTCGATATCCGTCGAAACAGTCAATGGTGTTGCGTCAGTCTGTTTGAACGACCGTGAAACCAACGATGATGAGTACGGATAGCTTAGCACGATACCACCAGTAAGTGTTCGAGGCTGTCTACTTTTCTTGATGTCAGCGTGCTTGTTGCAACCTGAAAGTGCGCTGACCTTGAGGATCGAGCTTCTTCGAGAGCGGCACAATTCTGTTAGATGCACAAAGTAGAATTCCAAATTATTACCACCATACTATTATTGATCGAACACCCGTTATGTGAAACCTCTGTATAAACTAATTTATATTGCTGTTCTTTCACTTACTCATAGGTTTGAAGTGGTTAACTGCGAAACAGAATACAATAATGCAATTTGAACTGTTTGGCAAGAGATCAAATTTTTGCAATTGTGAGGAAAACACACAAGATAAATTGGTGTTTTCAAATTCATATTTCTTCTTCAAAAATTTGCGTATTTTCGGAATAAACGTTACAGGGCGTAAAATCACTAGAAAGTAAACGCAAACCTTGCAGCAGATTTCATTGGAAAATTTCGACTGTACATTTTTTTATATAGTAGGTACAAATTTTCAGTCAGTTCACATCAATTGTTATTTTGTTGGAGGACACCTAATAACAAATCAACATTCCATGATGTGAAAAAATGGTAGGACCCTCACTTGTGAACACAATCTCATACTTCTAGTTGCAGAGTCACAATAATATCGGCTTGCTTCGAATCTACTTCGCTGATTGATGTACCCTCTTTTCCCTTCTCGATAGCACACTTATTATTTTCGGTTGTTCAGCTCTTTTTTGCAATCGCTTGAGTCACACACAACGACCATCAACTGACTGTTTTCTGGAGAATAGTAAGGGGTTTTGGCCTCTACGTCGATGGAAGAGCACTCGGAACTGATCACGGCTGTCACATTCTCCCGAATATTCCAGCCGACCCTCTCGAAAGAAAGTATGAGACTAAAATATTTTTCATGTTATAACTCCTCAGTAGTCCATATGTTTGCCACTGCCGGGACTAGAGCTCCAACCACGCTTTCATGAAGCAAACGTGTTCACCACTGCGTTATTGAGTTAACACTAGGCGTGATCAAACTATCAAATCTGCACGTTCAAATAATTTTGCTTATGTGTAGCGGTCAGGTTGCCTGATCTCTTCCAGAGGAGACACAGTAACTGTCCTGTTAACCCTACTTGATGACCCTAAACTATGACCCCTCTCTAAGTTGAAATCATTAACTTGTTAAACAGTCTTTTAATTACTGACGAGCAGCGAATAATTTCGTGCAAATGGAACATCGCCCACCTACTGAATTTACATCAAGGTGGCCAAGTTAAAAAACTTTCCTTAGTTTCTACCATAGTGCATATCGCATAACCAATCAGAGTCTAATTTGAAAAATGATTATGAGGGAATTAATAAATCTTGTGGAAATTCACCATGAAGCCATTCGTATTAGAAACTGGAGTCATAATAGTTTCTTGAATCTGTGTATTTTATTCGCTGTACGCGTACAGAGAGCTCATTTTATAGAAAACGGCGAAAGTGGTTTGATGACAAATAAACCTAGCTGATCCGACAGAAATTCGATCAGCTTTCAGTTGGGAATTGCAACTGTGCACAATACTTCGATTTATCTTGTTCAATGAGCTACGTATCCACATAAGAACGAACATCAAATCAAGGTGGACAAATTGAATTGCAATGTTCCCATTCGCACCCATGCTAGTCACCTTCTCCTGTTACACTCAAAAGTTCTCAAGAGGCATAATCACATGTAAATCAGTGTTCTTTTATCTGGCTACGTTGGTTACTAAGTCGGTTCTATGTACAGATTGTTATACACTCTTTCGCAGTAGGTTATTTACAAGCGCAGGTTTTCAAAGATCTAACATTAGTGACTATAGTTTGAATAGAGGAAGCGTAATATATGATTCATCTCAGTGAACTGGATGCAATCGGGAACTCTTCCAGTTTGAACACATCAGAAAATAAAACGACTTTTGTATGAAAAGAAACAATTCCACTTCATTGATAACGACAGCACAGTTTAGAAGTGTCCTCACGAACTGTTGCGTAGCACACTTTGAAAAATATCCCTCAAAACGCGTGTGGTTGTTCTATGTTATTTAATTTGCACTTATTTGCTGCATTTCCGAAAGGGAATTAGAGACTTACCGGCAACGGCCATCAATAAGTTGCTGATCGCGAAACCCATGATTATCTGCATCCTGGTTCCCACGCAAAACAGCATGCTGTATAGAATTACCAAGAGCCTTCTAAGTTCACTTTGTACACAACACTGAAACTACGCACACCCACCTACACACGTCAACAGGAGATATAACGCCAAGCAAATCGCACAGGCGGGGTGGGTTTTTTCGGATATGAATGTAAGTGTGCATAGCCGCTTGTCACACGAAAATATCTCTAAAAACGAGTGGAATGTGTACAAGACAGAAAAACTGCACGCCTCAAAAAATCGATTGACTAACTTATGTGACAATAATTCTGATACTGTTCGCTCTCGCCCACCTCACCGTAACAACCTAGACGAGGAATTTCCAACAGTGTGGTGAGCAATACTGACTGTAAACAGAGTTCACTCCACAAGCTGTCATTCACGGTAAACGTGCGAACTAGATGAGGATGAACCGCAAAACTTTTTACCTAAAGCACACAAAATACTGACCCGTCTGTTGTCTAGACCTAATCCAAAGAGGTTAGATTGTCAGCTATTTTCTCCGAACACTGAGAAAAAGCTAAATAGTCATCCGTGGAATTTCTAATTTGATAGAATTCACGTATATCTGTTTCAAGGCAAGAAAACTTCTTCCACATCAATACGGCAACTGGTATAGCAATGCAATTTTCATCATTAGAATAAGTGGTTTACATGGCAATTGCAGTAAGTTTCAATAATTGGAAACAGGTCAGGCAGTTATGTCTCATCAACTAGTAGGTATTAACAAATTACAAGAAACTTTTTGTGGAAATTGAACAAACCTACTCTTTTGAACATTCGAAATGTGTGAAGCTCCAAAAAGGCTAACCACAGAAAACTTCCCCCATATGCGTAGCTCGCGCTGATTAATTTTTCCTACGTAGAGGATGAACGATTATGCTCATTGTTAACTATCGCAACCACTGATTTGCATAAGGCTTCGAAGACACTCACATTAGTTCATTTCGCCATAACTTCACGAAACCACTCTACGCTTCATACTACATTCTAGGTGACCTAGAATACGGTTTACAAACACAGTGTTCTATCTTGTTGACTTCGACATTTTTGATGAATGGAGCGTAAAAAATATGCCATTCTGTGTCCGAATCGCCCTCATATTATATTTGTCAGCTCATAGGTGTGTTTGGGCTACAAGTAAACGTTGGATACTAAGACTTGGAGGCAGGTGCTAACTTAGTGGGGACTTTCAGCAACGTAACTAACTCTAACTGTGAATCCGTTAGAAAGAAACACTACGTCTCTCTTCAAAATCATTTTTCGACCACATATCACTTACAGAATTTTCCCCACTGTACTGCTTCACTGAATGCTCACAATTTACAATGAGTAAAACAAGGTAACCGGAAAACTGATAATCAGATTCATTTTCATGAATTTGGTACAACGTCCACGTTCCAACCTATTTTTCAATAAGGATGATTCTTATATCAATGGTATTGTAGCGAGAAGGCGTCCAATAAAGCACAATCTTTATTGTCCAAATCACCAGTCACATGCAACGCGCGCCCTCTCGTTTACGAGTCATAATTCCAATCCACAACACACCCGGTTTTCGTTCACACGTCGTGTGCACTTCTGACCGGTTCACGTGTGTGATCGGCGCCTTCTATCGGGGGTTTTCTGCTTGCCATTCCTCGTCTATTTGTCCGATTTCGTTGCGCGATGGCTCGTTCGGCTGCTCGTGCTGTCCGCCAACCACCCAGTGTTGGCCTTGACCGTATTCCAACATCGTGTCGAGATGTTCCTCTAAATGTTGGGAAAACCACGACCTCCCATATGGCCGTCTGTCGTATTTCGCCTGCCCTGCCTCGCCCGTTGGTCCGATCCAGTCGAGCGATGACTCATCCGGTCGCGCACGTTGTTCTTGATTCGATCGCGGAAGGCTTTTGAACGTACCTTCCCCGCGTTGAGGTATTCGGCCGAGCGTTCGAAATCTCGCACCTCCGACCTGACAATCCACCACAGTATGTTTAAAGCTAATGGATGCAGGTGATACAAACTTTCATTAAAATTTACGCTTTGCACTTTACGATCAAATGACGGCTGAGATTTCAAGTTCGATGACAAAATCCGGGAGAAAGTGAGAATTTGGCACTAAAAAAATTTAACGCAGAAGTGCACATATAGGAGTATATTTATTACATTAGTTGCAATGTATAAACGTTTTCATCACAGGAGCATTTGGGACGTCGAGTCCGTTTATTTCTAACACTGGTAACCTATTTGGGCACATATTCAGTTTTACCTAGAGAACCCGTTTGATACAAATCGGATAACAAGAAGAATAAAGACACGCTTTTCAGTGTGCACACAAACCATCTCACAAGGCTTACATGACTGACTGGGAACGTCGTCATCAAGCAAAATTCACAGCTGTTTACAAGAGAGCATAAGCTTATCATGAACACAATTTCATTACTGATCGTCGACGTCGGTGGAGTTCAGCATGGTCTGATCGAGAAATTTTGCAAGGACAATTGTTCATTTGGTCGATTCTATATGAGATTGTGGGGCCGGAGGATGTCGAAGTACAGGTGGGAAAGTTTCCGACGAGCTTTCCTTGCTGGGCTGGTAGAATCTTTGCCATTCTTGCACTGCGATAATTTCAACACAAATTTTTCAAGTTATGATCCCGGAGAAGCAAACCAACGTGAAGGGGACAAAGCGGCTTTTACATGAGGTGATATTTCTCTTCTTACTGGGCGAATGCTGACGTCTTTGTTAATTCGAACAACTATAAGTTACTCCCTGCACATTTTTACATCTTGCACCATTGAAAGAATCAGCATTCTGTCAGTCACCCTCTCACATAACAATGAAACATCACTTTTGTTCTTTCGAGATCAGAATGATGAGTTCGACGGAGTTGTACCTGATCAATTGTATGGTGTTCATCAGTACGCAGCAACGAAGAAAAAGCTTCATTTAATCACTTTCGAATAGCAAACTTCAACTATTTACATTCACAAATCGCTTCCATGCGCCTAATGTATCAAAATCAAACCAGTCAATCCATGAAATTTGTATCCGGAAAAAGTGTTCAAAAATTCATTTTAACCAGGTTTCTATCGTTATACGTCTTGACGTAAAATTATTCGTTCTCATTTGAAAAATATGCTTTCGAGTAGTCCCACAAGGAACTGCGCACACAAGAACTACATCGCTTTACGTTCTCGTTCATTATTTAGCTTTTCCTAAACAACAGCCTGTGATGTGGACTGAAATTTAAAAAGATAACCATGAACAGCGTTGAATTTCGTTTCCTTAGACTGTCTTTTTCCCGATTTGACAAAGTTCTCGATTCGACAGACAGTCATCCAGAGTGAAATTGTGCGTTGATAAACTGTAACCACTTTCCAAGCACACGGAATATCATGGAACGGTACGCTCGTCAGTCATCTCGAAAAGTTTACACAATCCAATGAAATAGGAACAGGACCAAGTATAACACCATGACTAGCGTGATTTTAGCCTGTCCCTTGGAGTTCGGTTATCTTTCACTCTATCAAATATCTGAATATGGGCGTACGAGCACAGATGACTAGCGAACGTGGCAGCCGAACATTTTCAACAATGCTACTACAATTATGTGTGTATAAGGCAAATATCACAAACCTTTAAACATTTTCCATCAGTATCCAGAAATTACCAGAAAAGGATATTAGCCACCATATTCGTTATCTGGAATTTCCCTCCAGCAGGAAATTATTTCAAAAGCAAACTAGAGAAGACGTGATATATCGGTTTATTTGGATTAAAAAATTAATAGGTGTCTAAACCCTCATAATCATTTCTCTCTCTCTGTGAGCGAAATCCATTGAACGCACTGTTTAAACACCAACCTGCATGTGTGTTCGACGTTGGTTGAAATACATCTGACCTAACTCTACGTCTATTATTCTCCTAAGCTTCTGTCTGCTTGTTTCTACCTAATGCCATAATTGCACACAACTACAGTATTTTTCGCAAATTGTGGGATATTGGATTCTCATCGGTGCTTTGGAAAATCTTACAAAACTATTACGAACAGTATTCCAGGTGAATTGAACAAACCGCTCTCGACCTCCCCGTAATTGTTTGTGAATTTCACAAGATGATGGCATTGTGTTCGTTTGGATGGTACATGGGATTTTCTTTTAATCAGTTATATATATGCTGAACAAACATTCATGCTTTCGTTTTATCATCCCACAAAGCGTTTGTTACATAGATGACATCATGCGCCAGTACCAACTGCACGGAAAGGGTTAGTGAATGTGTAAGCCGTGAAAGGAAGATAACATATACAATGAACGTATGGAAATGCCTTCGGCTCACATTTTTGTGATGAATATGCCAATAATTACTTCATGATTTCTGATGGGTAGCGTAAAATGACTCTCTTTTTGACGCCTCAAAAATGTGGTGATGGATATTCTTTGAACTGTGCTTTCTGCGGGGTGTGTCGTGCCATTGTCTTTGAAGTACAACGGTGACGAAGATGTGATAACGTTGAGTATGCGAAGTAACGTGGACCACTGTGTGAACTTGGATTACAATAAGGCGGGAGTTTTTTGTTGAATGCCGGCCAGGAAGAGTGGTTGATAGAAAAAGGCTCCTCTCCCAGTACCAGTAAAATCCATCAATGTGTTAATAGTTCACTCAGAATAGTTGACTAACCGGTCGTTCGGTTCATACAAACATAATTCCACTACGTAGATATTTCAATTTTCTCCAAAAATGAAGTTTTGGGTGTAGCTCGGAAAGAGGAAGCATACATTTCTCTCCCTCTAATTCAACTGAGTGTTCATTTCATTGCATTTCGAAGTATGTCCGGTTACGCTTACTGCATTCCTTGAGGTAGTCCACATTTGATACAAGTAGTATCTTTGCAAGTATTCCATACGTCCTGCCTCTTCTAGCTGACGAAAGTGTGTGTGGCACGACTATCATTTCACCACTCTTAGGTTGCACGTCCGTCCGAAGTAAGTCACACCGCACCTTTGATATATTTATGTGAACACTGTCAGCCTCAGTGGACTGTTTACTGTCTTTATAGAATCACTCCGAAACACAAACTGGCATTTTAGGGTTTGTAGACGAATTGGCACAAATGCTGGTGACTCAGAATAGGTTATTTGAAGTGGAGCATGTTAGAAGTAACTACCTCCAACATCATCTTGAGGTATTCGATTTAGTTGTTCGATAAAATCTATTCAAGGTTATTCACTTATGCAAACGTCTGAAAGATGAAGATGCTCTTTACCGGAAGTCATGAATAATACATACTTCCCGTTGAGCACGGTTGATTGCTTACTGGAACAGCTTGTCATGTGGCGATTAGAAAAATTCACTCAAAATTTTCTAACTCACTAAACGTGGATGACACTGGTCACATATATACGCGATTACCAAATCTGCTGAACGAAACTTAACAAAAGTAGGTAGTTTTTATTTCCTGGTTTTGACCTGACAGTATATATGGCTAAATTTTGGCGACAACTCATTGGTGCATGGCTTATGTGCACTGACTCTGCAGGTTTTGCACAGGAGCCGAGCAAGTGAGGACACTATCTAGTCGGTGACGTTCTGGACGATTTTGGCGTAAAATGAACGCAGTCGCCTTAAGCAAAACAGTATGTAGCATTAATAATAAGTCGGAAGGTGACAAACAAGAGTTAGCATAAGATACAGAAATGCACGTATATAAACGGGTGGCGAATAGGTAACGAGAGCCATGAGTTTGTTCGTTCCGGTCAGTACTAGCAAGGCAACTCTTCGTGCACATAAGCACCATGTTGTCCAGTAGTGGACAGCGATGCAGGTTTCCGACTGGCCAAATCTGTTTTTTCCCCAGTTTTTATTAGTTTATAGTTTTCCAATAACTGGTTAATTAACCGGATATTCTCTATCATTTAACGAAGTAAGCAGAAGTTTGGGGGCATTTTGCTTCGGGAGCATCTTTGCTTATCACAAATTCCTTCGAAACAATTTGTCTATTAAGTATTTTTCCTCACACCGTTCACCAAAATCCATCTGAATACCCTCAACTACATTTGTTTCTCAATTACTAACCAGTGATAGACTACCTTTTAATAATCTCCATCCATGCCATCTAGGGACATTAACCAACCACCGAATAAGTAGATCTCAGACAGTTAAACTCTAATATAGATGCACATACTGGGCATTCAAACAAGGGGGATTTTTTGCTGTCGTCCCAACTACACGATACTGCAACTGGAGACATATTTGTCTACATTGTTACGGGTTCGTTAACAAAGATTAGCTTTGGAAACATTATGACTAAGTGTTAGGGATGACGGAGACACGTCACGAAATAACACGGATATCGTCACTGAGAATGCCTGACATTCTACAGTACATTAATACCCCTTCTCATCATTTCTCTCGTTTTCTCACTCTTTTGCTCACAGTCTACACGAAGGGCGTTGGTCATTGTCAAGTCTGCGAACCCACTTGTCCCGAGGAAATCGTTATTCACATTCTCAAGTGGGCCTGGACACGCAATGATGGTTGGCACAAGTCGATAAACTGTCAGCCTGGAGTGAAAGCTATTACGATTACACCGACAAAACCGCTCATGCTACGTGAGCCAATAGGTGAAGGTGTAACAAGCAACAACCTCTTGATATTACACGTCGACTGTGGAAGAAGGATGATAACCTTTCAGAAGTGTCAGTTTTAATATATTACCACACGTCAGCTGCTTCACAATACTGATTTCATGTCAAAGGTCGCAAACCATATCATTTCGTCTATCTAATAATCAGAGATCCGCCAGCATTTCGGCACATATACAACTAGGAGTGTCCACAATATCAGTAATTGCGCAGCACACCGGCAGTCCCGCGGTATATACCAAGTTGTTCTAACTACCGCATATAGCACAGTGAATTAGCAAACAACATTATGTTGGTGGCGCTTTCTCCACTGTCCTGAGAAGCTTATCTCTTATCCGACTCCAGACCAGCACTCCTTGTTTTAAATTTCGGACGATTGCACGGCGGCCGCAGTATCATCGACAGATTGGATTCCTATTAACAGTAGATCTTTTACTATCCGCCTGGAAGGTTATGTTATGACTAGCTTGTTTATGCCGAACACCGTCTGTTTTTAGCCGGAACTAATCACCAACAGTAAATGCGCCACGGAAATACTCGATTTCTTCATTCTGCCAGTCGGACCTCCTGTACGATAAACCTCATATCAGTCAATTGTGGTTGGCGCGACTCTACCCGAAGCTTCCGTTAACTAAGCACATAATTCAATTGAGATAATGCGTTTGTATTTGTGATTGTGCTTTTAGGTTCGGTAGAAAAAGAACGCACCGACCGCAGTAACAGGATGTTGTTTGGCCCTTCAGGCTCTTGACAAAACACAAACATTAAGCCATCCTAGAACTGAAGTATATCAGTTCTTACCCCTAAAGGTCAAAGTGGCTGTTGGGTTAAACTACCATAACATTATTTGAAGTAGTTTTTGCGGCGTACAACAGAATGTGTGATTGCTTAAAAACAACGAATTTTTATAACTATCCGAAGTTGTCAGTTATCTGGCAGAACTTTTCCTATGGCGGTTTATATAATAAATTGAGCGATATCCCTGAACACGTGGGTGGTGTCTGGGGTCTTAATTGCAGTCTGGTAAACGAATGAATTTGACGAAGTGAAAACCGCTTTTGAAATAGGAAGCATCAACGGCCCTTTAAAGTTTATCTGTGCTACCAATCCAGGGTTTCTGTCCGACTGTTTGGCTACCAGCAAGGCAGACAGCACACTTATTAATAACATACCAACAAGGTTAGAACGCCGAACGGAACAGTTTGAGGATCAAATTAATTGATTGTTTCCACTGTCCTGTCAGGTTAACTGTGTGCACAGTACCCTGGTTAGTAAAACTGAAACCAGTCACCAAAATTGAGGTAGCAGTTGCGTTTCAACCCACAAAGAAAATAAAGTTGCAGGCCCCGATGGCTCGCTGGTAATTTCCACAAAGAGCTTGAAACCTTCGGTAAGCACCTGGACTCAATCGTTTTCAATGTTATGTTTGACGGAGAACGTTCTTTACAGATACAATCAACTGACAATTGTTCCCATGTTCAATGAGACTGTCCGGGTTTCTTGCGATGAACATAGGGAATTAGCTTGAGTCCAGTCATCACCAGGGTCCTAACATATAACTAAAGTGGCATATGTTGAGAATATTGGGTAGGATTTCCCTATGGAAAAGCAGGTGTTTGTCAAATTTTTCTCCTCGCCAAATTAGCTTATAGTCGGGTTTACGGTTGAATATCTATCATTGTCAACAGTAAAACCTGTGTTGGCCAAAGCTTTATACGTGCATCATTATTGCTCATTAACAAATGTAAAAATGGACCTCAAACCATTGGAGAGATACTGGATTTTTTCTTTATCATGACGAACATTTTTGACAGTCTCCAAAAACCGGACGACATTATAATCTGGCTTTCGGTGACCTTGTGAAATGCGGTTTCTGGCATCAACTTGTAAAGTGTTTATGCAAGCCTACACTGAATACGCGTTTATTCACTGATTTTTATTCCCCAATTACTACAAAACTTTGTCAGTCCCTTCATAACATTCCACGGAAACATAGTTTTCCTCTCCACAAATCAAAAAGCATGATTACAGCAAACCACTATATTTTTACCGGACTTTGCAACACACGTAACAAAATCAACGTGTAGACAACAAAGATTGAAATAATACGATAATTGCGAAACTTTTAAACCTCTCATCAGCTTTAAAGTGTTGAATGCATGAGGAATATTGAACAAAACTCCCGTCTAGGACTACTTTTGCAAACGGTTCGATACAAGGTCAACTTTTGTACGGGTATTTTCATCACGCCTAGACTTTGACAAATCTATGAACATTGGTCAGTTGTACAAATCGCAATATTTATTCTGTTAAATGCTCTTATAAATGCTCACTTAACCATGCATCTTTTCATAAACAAGCATATCTCTCTCGCTCATGAATTGTGGTATATTACATTTTGTTGGTAAAGGATGCAAAGCTGAACGTGTTCGATCAAATATACACGGACAAAATCAATCAGTTATGGCTCTGAACGCTTTACGATGTGCTTCCACAGAAACAGATGCTTATGCCTTTTAGGAATTATGAGATAAAACGTCTGGAATAACATATTTTTGGTTGTCTCGCATCCGTGGCTAAGTAAATTTAACGAGCAACGTATGTGTACCAGTGAGTAGCCATTGCAGGGCGCATTAATAAAGATTGCATTGACTATCGTTTTCCTGAGTTCTCAGATTTAGCCATGCGATTTGGCTCAGTCACTGCTGCTCGAATGCGTGTGGTATTGAAATACAAACGAAGAACTGGGGAAGGTAAAAGTAACATGGCAGTGTTTTATTTGCAACAAGTGATTTGGTTAGCGCGCATTTTACTTGCGAAATGACTGAAATTGAATGACGATTGACAAAAGTGAGAAGATGTGATCTATTGTCCGGCTCTGGTAAACTGGTCGACGTCAGTGAATGATGTCGCTAGCTGCTAAACAAGCTAGCGTGGAACGTAACATCCTGCCTAAACCATCGTTTAAGTAGAATTGTGAATGATCCATCGTATAGTGTTCACATAATTCTGTAAGACGGTCGTTCAAAGTACGAAAAGGACTTATATCAACAGTTTGCAGAAGTCACGTAACAAGACAGCAGAAGAACCTGTTCCGACCGTTCTTCAGTACTGTTGACTTCATTGCAGTTAGAAGCCTTATCTTTTGATGTGGATTGTAAAATACCATCACATAGGTACAACCGTATTTGTTTTGAAGATTATTTTGAGAACTCTACTGATTAATTGTCAGATCTCCAGCCAACTAAAGCTTTCAAACTAGACTGGCTTAAAACCAAACTCACGGATGTGGTTAATAGGTTTCCGATGACTCCAATCAACGGTCGGTGTGCTATGACGAGGCAACATCTGAAATCATTAAGATAACCTGAGTCAAGAAAATGCAGCAATATTTCGGCCAGATAAGGTCTCCACAGCAGTCTTTTAAGACAGAGACGCGTATGCTTAAAAGATGGTGTTGATATTAGAGGACGACACGACGTTTCAGCGAATAGACACAGTGGGCAATACCACGGAAATTACAGGTCGCGTGAGAAGGCATCTTCAAATTTTGACAACTACGAACACTTGAAGACATGACGTAAAAATCTCTCAAACTGTGTGGGTTATCAACACCTCATATCTATGGCCTCCCTGAGACACACAAGTCTGGAATGCCACTCACGTCTATTCTGGCGATTACTAATTTGTCATAAAATAAACTGTCGCTCTGGTTAGTCACCACACTAACGCCTTGAAACAAAAGTTTCAGGTTTATCCCATCGAAGATTCTTTTCAGCTGGTCAGTGACTTGGACAAAATCAACCTTGCTAATAAGTTGATGTGTTTCACAGATGTTCGGTCGCTAGCGATTTTCATTAAACAAACATAGAACACAACGGAACCTTGTGTATTAGCTTGGATGTAGAAACTGCCTTTTTCCTTCACCAAAAGGAGATCAGCCTGTCGGTGCCATCTCACACTGTGTCTACCAATTTAAATGTAACTGCAAGGAAAGGTACGTAGGCAGAACCGAGAGTTGCCTGATCTCCAGAGTGAAGGAACATTTACCGAAATGCGTACAGAACTCTGTACTGCAGAAGAACGACAGTGTTATCGAAACAGGCAAGCAACCAGCGTCCGCAGTCCCAAGAAACATTCTGACGAATGATCACGTCATTGACCCAGTTTGAGCATTTAGAATCCTATTACGTTGCTCCAATACAAGTTACTTACGGTTTCTCAAGCGCTCGTAATCAACTGACTGAAGCTAGCCCTGTGCGTTGGGAAACAATTGCTCGTAAACTTGACCCTTCCCTGGACTTATTGGCCTTTCTTAACCAACCTGTTGACTATCCATCCTGTCCCCTACCTGTTTGAAATAAAAAGCCTTTTCATGTTACTGTAAATTTGAATCTCATGAGTCAATACTAATTTCCGTCCTCTAACTGATTTGTTCAACAATATGCCAGTTATGAACTCACAACTCACACAAGAAAACATTTCTAACCTACGTGGACAGAACAGTCAATGTATTGACATGTCGGAGTACCATACTGTGGCGGCATATTTGTCTCTTCATTTTTAGGTTCGTTCTAAAAGACTCATTGAAGTCATGAGAACAACAAAGTAACAACCAGGTCTTGTTTTCTCTGTCTGATCATCAGGATAATTACGAAACAATAAATTGCCCCTTTTTCATATTTACTGTGTTGCAATTATCGCGATGAGAAAACACAGAAAACACGTCTTTTTCGCCACTCTGTCATGTTTACATTGCCAGACGAAATGTTCATTTATCCAGTCCATTTTCTGGTGAACGTTCAACAGCGCTAGCTTTTGCCCCCTCAGGTAGGTTGAAGGTCACAGATTCCGTGACCGCTCTGAATTTAGGATCCCCACTGAGATTCAACCTTTGATTTCTGAATAGCAAAATAATTATGGCCTCTTATCTAGTTACATTTGGTCAATAATTGTAACTCATTTCAGTCCGTACGGATTAAACCACCGTGCGAAGCACTTCATTTCATTGCAGTTAACAGCGTCTTTTCCGTTTCCAAAACTGACAGTGCTTCCAAATCACAGATTACTTGGACCAACTTGTATTAAACAAATATTGTCAAGGCTATCCAGCGTACAGTCCGGCCTACCAAACTTCTCCATATAGTGATTCCGGCATTCAGCTGTTTTGCGTTGTTTGTCATGCCTACAGCCTTCATTGTATGTATGATACAGATTGGTCTGCTTTCCAGAACCAGCATTCGAGTTATAAATCATTTACAACCTTTGAACAGTGGCCACAATAATATTATAGTGTCGTTTACCTAGCTAAACACAGAAGTATCTCAATAGAGTGCAAACAACCATAATCAACCGAACCTAAATAATTTACGGGCGAACGCTCAGTTTGCTTACTAGAATGGGCAAATAATTTTGAGACACTATGCTCATTGTGATCTTTAGAGGGTAGGGGGTGGCTAGCTTGCTTATCTTTCTCCTGAATCACTGTGTGATACTCTGGGCTTTCAATAAGTTCTCCCGAATATTTCCGCTATTTATCTGTAAGATTTTTAATGGTCACATTTGCAGATTATGTGTCTGGAGTATACACAACCTGCGTTACATTTAGATTACTGGACAATTTCAATGTCGCTATGACTGCATGCCTAAATTATTTTTTTGTACACACAAAATGATGTCACGCGTCCTTTGATTTTTGATAGTTTACACGTTGCAAGTCGTTGCACTATATTTTACCGGCCGATATTATACACTTGAATACCATGCAGGCATACCTAGGAGTATGTTGCTGTGATCGGATGAAACACGAGAAATTAAAAGTAGTACCGTTTTTCTTTTGTCTAATTCGGTTCATACCCTAATCTACTCGGTAACCTCAGAATTACATTTGGAATCACAACATAGGTAATTCTAGCGCAGTTTTAAAATCAATAATCTTAGCAATTGTAGAAGTAGAGTTGAATGGTTTCACAAACTGTTCGTAAGATTTGGTGCATAGATACGATAATTTATCCTATACTAATGAGATATAAGGGCTTGACAACTGTTGTCGCTTCACTAAAGGAAAATCAGTCATCTATTTGGCGTTGGCTTGCAAACCAGTAAACTGCTTATTATGGTCGCCGACAAGGGTTCAGCTAATGACCATTAAAAGGTTGTTTTGATTTGTTCCGTTTCAACATTGTCGTACATTCTTGAGGGAACACACTAGGAACCTCCGAAGTTCTGGGGTGATATTTCGAATAGTTATTCAATAAGCTACAGAATCGTGACCAGCAGAGATAAAAAAACGTTTATCAGTAGCTTGTTCCAGCTTTCGCACCTCTTTTCTTCAGAGGCTTAAACCGATGCGTCTTTTGTGGGTTGCCATCAAGCATCCGGTATAGTCTTGCAAATAGCGTGTGTATTTCTGTCGGACTACCAGAGATGATAGACACTGAAATCAAAGACGTGCATGTGACCGTCCACTTGACATGTGGTTGCAATTACACACTTTCGTCGGTGACATTCAAATACGCACAGATTCTATGAACGCATGTATGGGTTTGATTCACTTTGATTCGTTGACCAAATAACCGACGTTTAGTCATCAGATACGTAGCATTCAAATGTTTGATTCATATAAGGGAAAAGGCGAATGAAAACAAAATTAACTCGGATGAATATAGCCGCAAAACGCCAAGTGATTTTCCATATATTAAAATGTGAAACCATCATGTTGAAATGTTTCAATAAGGGCCAAGAGTTTACTAGTGGAACATGATATGTCGTAACCGAAAACGCTTTCGAAAGCTCAAGCACTAACCAAAATTAACATCCTCATTCCACACACACATAAATTGCAAGTCTCAAATACAAGCCTTCTAAGACCTAGAACTTTTTACATGGGCACGTTGATGTTTTTATCCTTAAATTTCGTCACACTGAAACTTGGACAATAATGTCACGTGACCCATGTGTTGACAGCTTCAATTCCATTTGAATGGCCATGTGAGATGCGCCATTTTAAATGAATCCAGTGTTTTAATCTACTTGAGAAGGTGGTAATGAGTAGTTGTTTCTTAACCCGAGTCAAAAATTGCAATTCATCACACTGTAGCATTTTGAACCAAATCTACGAAGACCACCTGGTGAAGCAGTATTGTATGAAGTGATCACATTTCGACACGGATGTTTGCTATTTCTGAACAAACTCATTGTTCGTGTGTTCTTGGTGTCTTCTACGTTCCTCGGGTGAACCTATAATTCTACTGTATATGCAAATTGAACAACGCTGAAAACCACTCATATCACACACTGTCATAAACATTTCAACCATACTTTTTAATAAGTTGCGCCGTTTTGGCAGCTGGTGTGGAAAGTATCGTTTTATCGTAGTCGAGATTTGAACTTTGAGCATGCATTCTTATCAAGTCTGTTAGTACGAGGTCGCATACTAGACAAAACTGACCTATCGAAAAGAGATCTTCAGCCATATTTGCTTTTGAGTAATGCTTGGATTACACAGTCACATCGAGCGGATACAAATGATTAATGCAGTGATTGATCACCAAGACAATCCAAACAAAAACTCTACAACCCACGATATATCTTGCGTGAATTCTCCTCTAAACGCTTCTTAGTAACTGACCACAAATTTCCCTTTCTGGAAAGCAGCCTGTAAGAAGATTTTGGTAAATTTCACTATTACAGTGGTGCTTTGCAAACGTCCAGGCAAACACATATTATCGCAACTTGGAAGTGTGTCAAGTACAAGCGGTTAACGTCTAAGGTAAAAACAGAGCCCCATAGTGTGGTTGTTTAATCGTGGCCGAATTGCGTAGCAGAGTGTGCTGAGAACAAAATAATCTGTTTCACAAACGAACACCAAGATAATGGGCAACATGCCTCAACAGTAAACTCAGTAGATTGCTAATCGTCTTCTCCGTCGGATACACACTAGCTGAAAAGTGACACGCGATCACATTTCAGCTACCCACCTACATAGGGAACATAGCTGGTAGAACGCTGAAGCATTCGCAGAGCTACTGCATCATTGTGTGGTGTGTTTTCGCAAGTAGCTTTTTCAACTCCTGAAAAGATTCTCCTGTTACGTACCGACAGCAGATGTGTTTCAGGTAACCCGGTGCAATCTCACTCCAAGATCGATGAGCTTCGTAGAAGTTTAGAGATACTCTATTCTTCTAACAATCTGTGGAGAAATCGTATTTTTCTGCACTGAAGGTGATGTTTCGGAAATCAAGATCGTCACATTTAGTTCGATAAAGTACCCAATAGAGACTTTCAGCTGTTGACGTAACTTTTGAATCCGTTCCACCGCATATCTGGTAGTCTGAACAATTTCAACATTAAAATCTATCTTTGTGTTTCTTTCGCCCTACCCAAACTTTTGAGTGTAACCTTTGCTTATTAAGCTTCTTTTATCAGTTCAATTTTGATCTCAGTTATATTTGACAGGTGTATCTTAGCTGATTAAGTTAGAAAAATGCTGGATTGAAAACCTTCGAAAATAATTTACGTTTGTTGTCTGATTGTCACATTTGGCTCAAATTGTTTCACTTAACATATTTATTTCTTGCTTGCCACACTATCTGATTTCAGCACAAATTGGTTTGCAGATACGGAAAAGTTTTGCCGTTTTGCTATTCCGATTACGTTGCAGTTAGATATAACTGTACCCGAAATTTCAATATGCGTGTCGTCAGTTTGTGTGGTATTAGAACGTAATCAACTCAGCTAGAGACCTGACTGCCTAGTTGTTGTAAGTTTAACGCACGACAATATTTCTCTCTTCATATCCAATACGTGTTCAGCTAAATCAATACTGTCCGCATCGCACGTAGCCACTTTAAAACCAACAGCTAAAGTGTACCATAAAATGACGAAAGAGATATGTGGCAAATAACATTATTGTAGATAATCACGCACACCACGGTGTCTCTAAAAGTATACGACGATGTTACACAAAGTGACTACATATTGTTTGAGCACATTTAACAGAGGCAATGAAAACAATCGCAAAATTTAAGTGAGCGTTGGAGCATGTTTAGCAGACACGGTAAGAGACTCACTTTTCCACGTACTAAAATTTCAAAATTAGCTGACCAGTAAAAAGTTCCGGTTCAATGATTTAAGACCACACTCAAGGATTCTGGGCTTTGCTTACTTTGTAATCAAAGAAGAACTTTAGCACTAAATATGAAATGGTGCTCTGGTTCATAGGTAAAGAAACTTCGATTCAACATTTGTTCGAATCTGTTGACGTCTATTCACTCGGACCCATTCTCCTTGGAAGTTATGAGAGAAACAATGGGCTTTCAACTAGATTTATTCCGCGTTTAACTCACCGGCCCACACCGGATGAATGCTTTATCACTTGCGGATTGGGAGACTTACGCTATGTTAGCACTCGTCAGGAGCATCTTATTTGAGACACCAAGCAGTATATTATCATGAGTCACATTTATCCGTCAAACGCCAGTATGCATCACAGATGCAGTGGTGATTAGAGGCGATCTCGTGGTTGGTTGGTTGATTGAACGACATCAGGCTGCAGGAGAAAGCAAGGACGAGACCCAAGAAAACAAATCCGCCTACATGACTACAAACTCGTTGGCCGCAACACCGTGACCTGATGGATACGTTTCTGGACTAAAATTGGCCGATTATTCAGTGGTTATGGATTTGATTGTGTGAGATGCGTGGTGCAAATAAAACTCAACTATGCTGACATAACTATCGACCTCCTTGCTGGTGGTCACTGGGACCAACCTTCTGCAATTGAAATCATTCCCGGCATAAATGAACGTGTACGTATGCAAGCTATCCGTGAACGAAATTGGCCGCTGCTAATTTAGCTGACAGAACAGTCTTAACGTCTGAGAGAAATAAAATGTACTTAATTCTGATCGTGCTGCACTGGAAAATAATTCGGAAAAGATGTGTAATGTTTCGCCATGACTACCACGTGGTATCAAATAACACAATAGGTTAAATTTGACGGCACATTTTTCTCGGTAATAAGACAACAGAACTGTATACGGGTGAACATATAAAGCGTGTTCATCTTTCATCAACACCTTACTCAAGGAAATTACTACAAATCGTGTTGGTCGATTTTTGGCTGATGTCTGTGTAACAATGTTGTAACAATGTTACAATAAACTAACTTCTCTAAAGTAGACAGTGACGAACTCCTTCAAGAAATGTACTAGAAACCGTGGTACAAGTGACCAACTAGTTTTCTTTATTGCACACCATTAAATAAGCTCTTACCAACCATACTAAAAGGAGAAGTCAATCTTGCAAACAGCTGTTTTCGGTAATTCTCACCAGGCTTACATGGGAATACGTGCGGATTATATATGAAAATATGACGAGTTAAACAGGAACATTAAGATTAGAGAAATGATACAGATGACAGTCTACTGGGGGAGGGTGGGGGTGTTGGTGAATGTGTTCGCGTGTTATACGAGTCTGCCATGAGATATTCGTTCATCAGTGTCAAGCGGTTCGCGCTTGTTTGAGTTTCAAGTGGATGTGGAATGATTGGCTAGAAGAGGTGGAGGGTTTGTACGAATTGTGGTTGGGCACACAGGCAGGGGTTGTGCAGTCTGATAGCAATAGTCACAGCGGTTTCCGATAGCCGCCTTGTGGTCCTCTCAACGTAGCCCGCTTGACAACAGAAGGTGAGAGAGTAGATACAGAAAGACGAAGACAACTTTGGCAAGCTATCCTTAAGGCGTGGCACCAGTACAGGGCATGTGTCGAACGACACGATAAGTCTCGCTGCAGGGTAGGCAATCTCGACCGCGTTTGAAAGTCTGCGGCTAGTTATTTCACTATTACCTTCTCCTCTATATGAGAGACAAATGGAAACCGGCTTCTTCTGCGCTGTCTGGACGAGTTCTAGCTTCGTACCGGAATGTCTATTTTTATCTATGAATCTCTCAGGGTATCCATTTCTAGTGAGAGTTTCTCGAATATGTCTTACTTCCTCCTGGAGAGTGTCAGGTGTACAGATCTTTTGCGCTCTGTTCAACAGACAGCGTACCAAATTTCTCTTGTACTTCAACGGGACAAAACTGTGAAAATGCGTGTATTGACCCGTCCATGTCTTTTTCCTATGAATAGATCTTTGAAATGTCCCCTCTGGTCGACGAAGCAACGCAGCGTCTAGGAATGAGATTTTGTTATCCTGTTCTAACTCGACGGTGAAATTTATATTCCGATGTGCTTTGTTGAACTCATCTAGTATGAACTGGGGATCATCACCGTTTGGAACGAGACAAAAAATATCATCCACATAGTGCTTGCAAATTTTGCATTTAGTTACGATGTGGTTGAGTTAAGTGGTCTCAAGTTTGGCCATAAATATCTCTGCGAGCAGCGGACCTAGAGTTGAACCCATTGCTACTCCATCCTTTTGCCTATATAACTCTCCATTAAATTGAAATTGAACGTTACAGGTGCAAGACAATAGTAGTTCCTTCAATTTTTCACCCGTAATTCCGACATCAATTTGATTGCTCTCGATGTAGGTACAGGGATAGTCAATAGTTTCTTGCGATGGAACATTAGTGAATAGAGAAGTTACATCCAAAGATAACATGTTGTCGTTTGCCATATTCACTGAATCCATTGAGTCTACAAAGTCGAAGGTGTCCTTTAGGCTAAAAGGAGTTAGTCTTGATTTAATCATGCTAAAGCATGATACGTCGAATTGTACATGTCTAGGGTCGGTCCTAATGGCACTCCATCTTCGTGAACTTTGGGAAGACCGTACAAACGTGGAATGAGAGTTCCCGTAGGCCTGATACCTTCAGAAGTTGAAGCGTCGATAACGTCTGCTTGCTTCATTTTTCGGAGTACTTTGGATAAATTTTTCTCTATTGCAGTCGTTTTATTTCTATCATTATCCGTTTTCTGGAACTTTGAGTTATCTGATAAAATCGATGACATTTTGGTAAGGTAGTCAGTTTTGTCCAGTAAGACTATTCCGGCTCATTTGTCCGGCTTCATGAGTAAAATAGTCTGGTTGGATTGTAACTCCCTCGTAACGTCTAAATGTTCACCCTTCAATAAGCTGCACTTAGGCACCTTGTTATTCAGATGAATGTAGCAAGCGTTCACGAGAGTGGACTTACAGTGTTCCACATTAAATTCTGACGAAAGAACGAGTCCATTTAGTTGCGCATACAAGCTTTCAAGTTGAACTTCTGTGTCTAAGCGTTTACATTTAGAATTCGGATGACAAAATTTTCGGCCTAGTGATAGCACCACCAACATAGTACGGCCTGACGTTGTAGAGGAAAAATTGTGAACGTACCGTCTTGGTTCTGTTGGAAACTCCGCTTGCGGTTTGATCGGATTCAGACTACACAGCAACCTTTCCTTCTTGTTGTCCATTTGGTTCCTCACCTCTGTCTGTACGTAGTGCACGAACAACCTCCTGTCCTCATCGTGGAGCGTCTCGACCGCAACCGCACGCTGTGACTGATTACTTGTTAATTCGTCAAGTTTTGATGACCACGAGTCTCTTTCGTTTCGAGCATGACGTTGTAGGGTTTTAGCAGTGGGTGGCACGTTGCAACGACGTAAAGTATTCCAGTAAAACTTAGGGAGCTACTTATTGTCAATGCACTCATTCAGAAATCTTACAACAGCCTTCGCTTCTCCAATTCTAGTGCTAAACTTAACATACTCGTTAAGTTGTTTCACTAGCGTTGGGTCTTTCGATTGTTTCAGTCTTTTCCAGAATCCCGTAGAATTCATAAGAAGTCAATCTTGCAAACAGCAGTTTTCGGTAAGTCTCATCGGGCTTTTACAATTGCCTGGGAATACGTGCGGTTTATATATGAAATTTTGACGAGTTCAACAGTAACATTAAGATTAGAGAAATGGTACAGAACACAGTCTACTGGGGGAGGGTGGGGGTGTTGGTGAATGAACCAAAACATCCTTCATGTTTTCAGCCCCATTGGATCTCTGCTGAATCTTCTAGAAAGTCATTGACTTAAAACGACAAAAAACGTTAGAGTTAACAGCAGTACTCACTTACACAGCATCGTTTCTCTACCACGGAAGACATATAATCGAAACGCCTGTTCGCCAGAGCAATATGTACTGTAAGAGTTGTCCTAAACTTCTTTGTTGTTTTATTCCTACAATTAAACTTAATTAATAAAAACCCTTTGGCTGCTACTAACGAGTAGTGTATTTCCGTTGTGAGTTTCGCTATAATCTAACTTTTTTACAAGCCGTTCTCAGCGGTTGCAGAAATCGGCCATAGCTGCCTCATCTTCCCCATGCTCACGGCTGTGACGAGGATCGCTTGAAACAGTGATCCTTAGTAACCTACAATTTTGAGAATTCACATCGTGGTGCACCTGTCTCGGTGACTTCTCGTAGAATCGTTTGAACGTCTCATCATTACACTACCAATTAAAAATTTGTACCCTCAGAATAGTAGTACTTCATCGTGATCTTCAAATCGATCGTTGGCCGCCCTTAACTCCAACAGCCTTCGTGTACCTCCCATTCGTTCCCGTAAATGTGCCAAAGAGTTTTGATGACACTTTTTTGGAAGAACATCAGCTTTATTAATAATTCCTTGAGGAGGTTGCCTGACGCTCACCTTAGTGTTTCACCAAATAAAACAATGACTACCGTAGTTCATAGTTAACTGGGTTTACCACAGGAAAAGCACAACTTCAGTGTCTGTTTCATCTGCTCTGCCACGTGAATAAATATTTTGGGCCATTCGCTACCCCGAATAATTTGTCGGGTTTGTTTTGATACACTGAGAAAGACGGGAAACTATATCCATACAATATGTTGCAGCTCAGCTAGTAGAGTGATCACCGCGTTTGGATGCGCTAACTTTAATGCTAGTTCGAGTTTCGCCGAAACGAAGATTTTTCCTTCTTCGGATTTGATAAGAAAATTGAAGAACTATTGCATAAGTTACACATTTGAATTATCAGTCAGTTATGTTGCGAACCATTAGTTTCATTTTCCGTCTTGCTGTACATGAAATATCTGCGGGATTGAAAATGCTTGCGCTACTGTTAAGCTATAAGGAATGTCTATAAAACACTTCTCCATCTATATTGGTTTCCGAGTCCAAAAACTACGACTTTTCCAGTGCGGAGGATTTGGCTATGACTTTTTGAAACCATTATAAGAGAAATTAAACAAGGGTTTCGCGAATTTGCAATCAAACCCAATTACATATAGTTGATGTAAGTTTTGCACATGGTAGAAATACGATGAGGCAGTAAGTACTTGACATAAAACAAGTTCATTAAGGTAACTAACATGTAGATATCCTTGATACGCGTTGAGAACCACGCAGACAGCTGGTGGCAGCTTCTTATCCAGAATGGCAATCCGGCCGGCCCGTCATAAATGGGAGCAAGGGAATAGTCTTGTTGTTCTTAAACCTCACCACTTACCTTTTCTTTTGAAAGGATCATGTCCCCGATCAGCGGCTTCGCTAAAGACTGGGAAGTTTGCTGAAATCCGTGGTTTTCGCCAGGATGGGAAGCCTCAATCTTAGGACTAACGATTGCAGTAGACAGTTCAGTTACTTTACAGCCCGTCGTGAAAATAATCTGCTCGACCATCAGTAACAATCTAATGGTGGTTATTTTTAACATGAAGTAGTTTGATACCGCTGTGTGTGAGTTTAGTGGTGTGACAGTTAACACTGCTGCCATTTAAAAGCTTGACCGAAGTTCAAACTTCGATCTTGTCAGGACGTTCGCGGCTAAAGGGTTGGAATGAGCACATAAAGTGAGCATATTTCTTCTGTTCGTAAACCGTTGGGTGGCTGTATTTTTTACATTGATAGCCTCGAACACATATGACTAGTGTTCATTTTCTCTCAACCTGAACCTCAGCTGTTTACCAGTGGTGACAGAAGTTGTGGCTGCTCCTATATGTTTCCTACAGAGGTGAGTATGTATGTGTCGAACATCTATAGGGTGAGCTACAGTAAGATTTCTGCTTAGTAGTTATTAGTGGCGTTTTTCCTCAGCGAAAACTTCCACAATAACTAATGCGAAGTTCATTGCTCCTTATCATGAAAAGGGGGCTATAAAACCTATCTGAGGGCAATGTAGATGACAATAAAGCAACAACGATCAGAAGAAGGTGGTGAGTTTTGGAAGATATTTTAACTTGGCACTTTGAAGTTGTTTGATCCTACTCCATAGCGACAAAAGCAGACGTATATCGCGAAGCGTCAAGATTTAGTTCAGTGTTCTAAGTCGCGAAAATAGAATGCCAGAACTTTTTGGCTAGGTGCGATACAACAGCATTAGAAAATCCTGACGACACGCATCTACGCTAGTGAAAGGTACCTTAGCGAATCCAAGACGACAAAATCTTCTCGTATCAACGATTTATGTACACTGAGTGTTCGAGCGAAATTATCGAGTTCACTGACTTTGCAGATCATAAGTAATATGTGATGTTATTCACGCAACAATATGTCGACCTTAAAGGGCTAACCAACGGAAAATCGATGAAGCGATGAAAAAGAACGCAAGTGTTCCAAACTGTTCCGAAATTACGACGTTGCATACAGTAACCGAAATGAAGGTCGCATGTCGCTTCATGGAGAACTTTGCGGAGTAAATACTAAATGCTGTAGCGTTTACTTTGTTGTCAAACGACGCTGGCGCTCCTTCCACTACCGTCTTTCTATTTCACTCTTTTGACTTTTCTTCCTCAGCAATCAGGGTTCTGAAAAAACATGCAAAAGATAGTTACTCAAGATTCATAATCAACCACATAAGATGGGCCTGAAGGTACAACCAAACTTAGTTTGCAGTTTCGCAGATTCTCTACCTCAGCATTGACATCTTATTACTGCAAATCTCAGTATAAAATCTTTTCATTGCGTGAGACAAATTGGTGACTGGTTGTGACCTTGCCTTACGCAGGTCTCAGCTAAACGTAGCGTAGTTACTTTGCTTTCAGTGTTTTGATTTTCTCTGATTCCCACCTATGTTAAATTCAGTCTTACGACCCAAATTAGAGGTGACCTGCTTTCAAAAGATCACGCCTTGACAAGAATTAGATCAGCGAAAGAAACAGAATGTCAAAAGACGACACATGTTCTCTCAGCTAAATTTCGATGCCACATTGAGAGTTGGAAACCTCCACATTTAGATTCAGTTATCTTTTCAAGCCTTTTTATGTCGTATGAAATCTATCGTATGCTCAATTAGCTGACTGCCTATGCAAGAAGTCTCAAGCAGTTTACACCGTATTTCCCTATCTGCATCGCTGCTAATTTACGTCGTGTTTTTGAAGCAGTGTGTGACAAGTTTTTCTATTAACTACTGGTTGCTCTGACAAGGGAACACATCAACCTGGTATTACAACATTTGTGCTCTAGTTTGCTTTGCTACATTTTGGAAGGTGCTTTATGAGAACAGCTGAAACACACAAACTTCTCAACAATATCAACTCAACAAAACTAAGTTTATAGACAATAAGCCACCAAGGCAGGATTACCATCACAAGTAGTTGTTGATCGAACAAAGCGCTGGATTGATTACAGATACCAGTTGCTTCCATCTACCGTGAACGATGTTTCGTGTGAAATATAACACCCAAAGGAAAACAGCTCCATTGGTCAGACGCTTGTTGCGTGTACAACTGTTACTTTCTGATCCACAACGTTGGTTCTGGTTTGTTATAGGTTGTAATGCTGCTTATCTCCAAGACTATCTGGTAATTGTAGCGAGCGGGTTTATTTTCTGTCGATATGGAATCCTCCCGGCCAACATTCATGCCCACAAATTGCGTTCCATTTTGGGAACTGCCCCCTTATTTGTTTTGCAGTCGATGAGAAAGATCCAAATGGTTGTGAACGCGAAGGCAACAGTAAATCCAAAGGTCTATTCAATCTGTTGAAGAGATAATGTTGCCTTGGGGACGGTTGACGACCGGTTAATTTCACATTGTCTCTGTTGATATCTGTTCTGTGTTTTTTTGAATAACAGCCACAAAAACAAATTATGTTGTGCTTTACGCAGTTGATTCTCTATAATGTTACGAATCCGTCTTCTTGATCAAAGACTGTACATAACAATCGCAGTTCGAAAGTCAGTAAAAAAAACTGCCAATCACTAAATACTAATTCATCTATATGTTCTTTCATGAACAAAATTTCAAACTTACCCAAATGTCTGTTAAAGTGATACAGTGCCTTATAACAGCAGTCCACAATTAGTTTCACCTTTTGTCGTGAACCACGAGTTCCGGTATATGGACTTGTACAACTGGTGCAACCTACAGATTATTTGTTTTCAACAGAATATCACTCACTCACCGCCTTCCTACCCCGTTTGTCTATAATCACTGTTTTACGACTAGCCTGCTAAAAGTCGCCTTCTGTGGCTGCAGGTGAAATGACAGTTTCAACACCACCAAATTAATAAGCTTTGTTTCCAAATGTAAATTTTGTTGTGAGTTCAAATATAAGCACACACGACATCTATCTTATTAGAGCGCCTACCGGGTATTTTCTTCTAACGGCGCTTTTGTAACTAAAAAAGTATTTTTCAAAGAAGCCATCCGATGCCGACTGTCTGTTTTATATTTACGTTAAAAGTTGACGCTTTTATGGTTGTTTATGAACTGCGACCTTTGATTTCCGCTTCATCATCGTCCAAAACTTTATATCTTTAGGCATCTGTGAAAACGCAGTGACCTTCACTTCAGTACACATGGTGTAAATGTCAGTCTTCTATGCTTTTTGTTCAAATTCCTATCGAAACCGCGTTGTTCAGAATGCGTGCTAAGTTTTTGCTTTATCCGTTTTCGTATATTGGCTTAGGTATCATTTTGCATCACTGCATAACGACATTAAGCTATCTATAGAAGTATTCTGACTAAACTACATTTTTGAACCGTATTTATTTGGTTGAATTCACTCCAGTGCAGCGGACCATGTTTCTATTGTTTGTGTGAATGATTCGTTTGATTAAACATGGCTATACTCAATAAAACCTCGCATGTCCAGGTAAGCCATCTCAGTCTTCAAATCTGAAAACATTCAGCTGATCACCTAACCTTTGAAAATAAATGATACACTGTCTGCTAGAAAGCTTAGTTGCAGCATACTGAATTCTACTGGATCAAACGGAACTTGAAGTTTCTAGTTGCTTTGTGCAGAGCAACCTTGATGTGTTTGCGATGACGTTGCACACTGGACTTCATGCTCCAACGACTGAATTGTGTATCTGTGATACAACAGGTGTTACTCATTTTTACAGTATATCTTTCAATACAGGGCCACTTAAGTATTCATGGTCTACCAGCTTTTATGCAGACTTCCATCAAATGCGTAGTCGAAGTCTACGCTGCACATTAATACCAGTACCATCCAGTGAATCAGGATATTAGTTGTAGTTGTGTGATGGCTGGGATATCCTACAAATTGTCTGTTTATTCGCATTTGTGGTCAAACAAGTCGTAATGGTTTCTCATAAGCAGCTCATCCGCGTTTATGCACTTGTTTCGACGGAGCTCAACTACTATTTAAGGTCCCTGTCGACGACACTAACCTAAAGTTGGATTGGTCTCTCCCAAAATGTTTCTACATAGACATAACGGTTTCAGTGCATTCTGCTAAATTTGAGAAACGGATGGGTAGTCAGGAGTTTTGTTCATTCTCAAGTTGAACATTGAGATAGACCTTCCAGCCTGCCTGTTTCAAAAACAAGCACTAGATTGGAGTTTTGCTCTCGTTAGAACTCGCCAGTAGTGCATATCCTTACCACGGCCGGGATTTGAACTCCGGTCACGCTTTCATGAGGCACTGTTGCTGACCCCTGCGCCATTGGCCTCACATTAGGCAGGACCGAATTATAAAATCCGAAAGCTCGACCACTTTCGCTTGTGAGCGATGATCAGGTTGCCTGATCGCTTCGAGAGGAGACACAACCATTCTATTCGATATAATAGCACCAGGAATCCCACCATTAGCCGGAGGTTACAATTGTTAATATTCGTTTGTTCAAACTGTTGGGTATATTTGTTGAGAATATTTACTGCACGCTCACGAATGTGAAGACAGTACATCAATTACACAGATATTTAAAGCCATATCTAGTCACCCCTTAATGAATACATCATCAGACTCATTATGAAATCTTGGTGCGTATCTGAGTTAGTTGAACCATTCGGTTTGTCATTATTAACTAAGCCCGTAAGTTACTCACATTTTGTATCACAGTAATTCACCCACAACTGATCATGTTAATCTTCTACTGGCTGATTGCAGCAATATAAATTAAGATAGAGTGGCACTGTGGGAAAATAAAACTGTTGTGATGCCACTGGCTGCGACTCCACATTTTGTAACACTGACTCTTTTCTTAACACTGCTCCAGTAATGATCACTAAGAATTCATTTCATTCACTATGTGGATATCACTGCCTATACAAGCATGAAGAACATATTACCGCCCGACAAGTTAATCCCCAAAAATTCATTTACTAGACACTACCGAGCATTACTAGACACAACGGACTTGACCAAAATTGCCAGTGTGCTTTTCACTCGGTAGTCATTGTCAGCAGAGGTATTTACCTGCTATATTTGTTATATTTGCTGTTTTCTGCAGTCGCGAAGACTACAAATCAGATAACGTAGGGAAAAGCTTAAGTCTAGCCATCACGCTGTGACCTCAGTCGATGGTTGACATTTTTGTCCGGCTTATCGCGCACACGAGCGCAAGATATTCAGTTACCTACGGCAGTTCCCACAACCTGTACTCAGATTTGCATGAAATAATTCATATTATGTATCACATACATAGGCCCTGTATTCAGTTCGCGACATTATTTTACATCCGTAAACCTGTGGCTTTGTGTGCGGTGCTCATAAATTCCAGTTTACTATGCACGTAATAATACCACGATATTATGTAGTATGCTCTGAATGAAAGTTGTCATTCGGTTCACTATAAATTAACGAATAACGTGAACGTTTTGCTCACATGCCACCATCTGCCACAGTCTTGTTGTTCATTCGTACCGCAATGAGTCCCCACGAATATTCCAACTAAATACTTCAGTTTTGTAACAGATCGATGCATTTTCCGATACGATTTCATCACATTTTTACGCTGACTCTACGCTTTTCATTCACGGTGTAGAACAACATACAAAAAGCGAACATCCATCGTGGGAGTTCATCTGTTTTGGAAGAAATGCAGTTAGGAAAAATCAGGGTTTCGACTGTCCACACACAGAGTGTCCGTTACCTTTTGAGCTCTGGAGTTACGTCTGGATCGTGAACTGTCCGCAATTTAACTCATTTACACACTCAATCTCCGGGTCGTATGGAATCCACCGAATGATTCAAGGGATCGTACGCCCATGCAGATCTCAAGTAGGTCACGCTGAATCCATCAACATAACTGTTCAGTAATGAGATTGTATAATTAATTACTAACCCGGCAGATACAACAGTTTAGGAGACTACATTGTAAGAAATCTGGGAGTTGACTAGATGCAATCTTTTCATAAATACAGCATGTAAAGTCGCGGCATTTGCTTCATCAGCTGAGCTTCAAAGCCCTCCTAATTTATCAAGTCTGCCTAAGCAATTGTCAGGAACACAAATCCAGTGCTCATCGGTGGTGTTAGTGAATTTTGTTGGACGGGTAACAAGGTCGAAGTCTGATATTTCTGATTGTCTGACGTGGATTTGCATATCAGGTAGCAGGAGGTATACTGCGTCAATGGAAGCCGTTTCTTCTCTAGTAAAAAGCCAGCCGAAGTTAAGATTTCCAGCAATAGAGTCTCTTGTAGCTCATCAAGTTTCTTAGCCTACACATCATTAATATACTGTCATCCACTCAAGGGATTACAATGATCGTGCTGTGTTGACCAGCTTTATCTTGGTTCAGTTAGTACAGTGGATGGCTATTCAAACTGTCCAGTCCACAATAATTCACAGGCATATTTTCACTCAATGATTTCACTAAGCATTTCTATTCCAAAATGTGACCCAGCATTTCAAACACTGACGTCATTTCAGAGTCTGTGAAGTCCACTAGGAATATATATCTGGCTAACCCGTTATTGAGCAGAACGGCTGCAGAATTTTCTTTATATGTGCACTCATATTTACGGCGCGTCACGTCTTGCACTTCAAAGCATAAAGCGCGCAATCTGTTCATTTACAATTCAATCAAATTTTTAACTGAACTACTCTTCTACGAAAGCACCGTGATGTTCACATTTTGAAGTTCCATCCCTCCATTATTAACGGTAACAGTATGATTCAGTGTGTACGTAATTCAGTACAGACTGGGGGCTTTCTGTATCGTCCGCTTTGACGGGTACGATTTCTTCCGCTGAACAATTTCGTCGCATTTTTCCCGTACTTTTTACAAAAAAGGGTCATGCCATCAAAACAAATAAATCCCAAATGGCCACACCACAAACATTCATTCATGGTAAGATACTAAAGGACGTCATTTGACCTTTTGCTCAAAATTCTAAACAAATTCACGTATATCTGCAGTCACAGTCAAAATAAGTGTTCGACAGAGCAGTGGCAGTCGCTGTATGCACAAACATTTTTAGATTCCAGCGTTACCTAGGTGCTGTACCAGTAGGACACATGCCGCGTATGAACATACGGGTTCTGCCGCTGATTGCAATCCAGCTCATTTTCTTCGCAAATTGATCGCGTTCCGCGTTTTCATTCTTGCTCCCAGTCATTCGGAGACATGTTCCTTGAAACGAGAGGCTAACTATCGATTTGCCCTCCCTGTGAAGCTCCTGCTGCAGTCGCATGAATATTTGTACGAACAATGGGGTCTAGAAGAGGTTGGCTGTTTGCTCGTAGCCGAGGTGAATGATAAGGTCCTGGTTTCGTGTATCATACATAATTTTACAACGCTACAGGGACTGAATGCAGCAGCCGTCGGAAATCTTTTTATTGTCGTTGACCTACCGTCTTCTCTGACACTGTTTTTCCATTTATTTTTAGAATACTGACACCGCCACACTTTTGGATAAATCTCAGGGGTTACCGGTTGACCTGCCGTGTAGTTGTTGGTGTGCTTAATTCTTGTGGTAAATTGTTTTCTGTGCACAGCCTGCTCGCTCTGTGAATGAGCGTTCGAAACAGGCTCCTCATATATTGCACCAGGCAGAAACTTTTGAAATGAAATAATGTCCCGTCCAGATGAGCTTTCTTTAAACGGTTCTCCATAGCGTACCATCTGGACTTCGGATAACTGGAATGTCCAGGAACGGAAGGCAGTTGTTCACTTCGTTTTCTTTAGTTAGCTTCAGGTTTGGATGTGTGCGATTGAACATGATTAACACCTTCGAATCACTTTAAATCCCAAAAATGACCAGCATATCGTCCACGTAACGTTTGTACGGTGTTGGCTTTCGTAAACTTTCATATAATGTAGATCCTAATTCGGCTGTAAAGAAACCCGTTAGAGGTTGAACGATAGGACCAACCATCATCTTAGCGAGAAAAATTAGTTACGTGCCGATGTGTGTTCGGGCTGCGCTATATCCTACTCTGGATAACATCAAATGATTTGCGTTTTCGCAATGCTTTATTGAAAATACTGATAACTTAATGTGTTCAGACTTAACTCGGTTAACAAAACAGAGGGTTGTGAATGACCTTGAGTGGTTCGGCTAGGCTGATTGTTTGGTTTGTCTGTCAGGTGAGAGACAATCGTGATTTTTACAGATGTCACCAATCCACTTCACAACCAAGTGGGGTGTTGCCCACACAGCCGTTTGAATAAGTTCTGTGCCATATGACCGCAATGTTCTAATATATCACAGTAGTTAACCACATACACTAAAATGCTTTGGGCCCAGACGAACGCTGTCACCTTTGGGTATAAGGAGAAATGTGGTGCACCTTAAGTAAACCATAGCAACTAGAATTGCAAAGAGAAGCTGAGGACAATTGCAAGTAATTTGCAGTTCTTTGAGTGAATAAGCTTAGTTTAACTGTTTAAGGGCTGTTGAGTGTCTACTATTTTTCTGGTTGGGAGCTCGAGTAATAAAGCCTAGAACACGCGCGATCAGCGTTCAGCGAGCAGAGGGATTGCGTAGTTAACTGAGGCTTGTGTTTCGAAATTTCCCATAAATTTCCGGTGGATATACCGAGACGGATCCAGAATTTCGGCCTCCACCGACTAAGGTGAAAAATGTGCGATTAGTTATTTTCAGTCTGTGTGTACAAAATACGTCGGATACACAAGGTGGTCCCTTGTGGCCAGCTACCACTTCATATTACATATTGACCATCGGGAACTGGTTTTATATGGGGTTCATCCAATGAAAGCTTAGTGGATACATTTCTGAGGTAGGCAAAGGGAAGGTGTTTAACAAACAAGTGGAACCTGAGTAGTGCACCTCTCTGTTAAACAAACAGATAACTGGTGTGCAACCCGGTAATGGCTAACATGTTCCAAATAACTCAACTGGAGACTGTTTATAAATGATCCCACAGTAACACTTCCGGTTTTACTGTTGAATTTGCATAGGCTCTGAAGAGTAAAATTTTTATTCGGTTTCGTTTTAAAAGATGACTTGAAAGCAGTTGTCGGTTTCTTAGTTTTCTCATTCGGGGTTTACTGGTGACTATGGTGGTCGTACAGTTGAACCTGGAACTAAGGAAACACTATCTGCAACAAGAAGTTTATCTTTAGACAAATAATTGGTCATTTTCACAATATGACTGGGTATGAATCCATGGTCCACTCGAGCCACGTAGGGCACGGTGTTATCTTATACACGAATTTATTAGTCACTTAGATGCTGCCATGAGATACGAAACCACGAAATCAGATTCGCAGAGTTAACCAGGTAATCCTTTAATTGGGCATTTTGTTCACGGAGCTATTTACGCTGTTCGTTTATTTCCGTGTGTGGATAATTAGTATTTTCAGTGCTTCCGATGTGATTTCAACAGTAACTTACAGATAACACCAAAAGTTAAACCTTAAAGTCTATAAGAAAAAGTGAAAAAATGTGGGAAAACAGAAAATTTCCAACCTGATAACTTCTGGTCGCCAGTTATACAAACAGACTTACTTGAGGGCATTGCAAGCGTGAAAAGTTTATCCTGACAGTTTCCATGAAGATTGAAAGTCAACTAACCTGAAATGTCTGGTACCTGTTACCTCACATGTTCACAAATGTTTTTGGACGAATTTATCTACACGAGCGGAAATAATGTTTTGGGGAAGGTTACAACCAGGTAATGTCACCTACTCGAGTAAATTGACGTGGTCGCCCAGTGACCAATCTAGATGGCACTCCGGCACAGTATCGGATTTCGTTATTGTGGGCGCCAGAATAGAGGATAAGTATGTCATGCGCTAGAAAGTAACAATTACGGACAGGGTAGAGCCAACCAATGAAAAAGCCGAGGTTTACAGACCCATTGCATTTGTTATTCTGTCGCCGTCTTTTGTCTACAGATTTGGTTATGAAAGCTCAGGTGTCACACCCTGCTTTGATTTCAAAGGCAGCAGGTTACCCACAGAGGAGCATCGCAAATTACCTTGGACAACAGAATGAGAATATGAGAAAATCGTTCTTCTTATACATACATAGATATCTCCACGGTGAAATCTGTCCACTTTGGTAGTGAGCTGAATTTCATATTCCATGCACGTTAGTTAGGAAATTAGAACGTCGTTCGAAGTTTACTATGCCCGTAATACACAGGTGCTGCTCTTGTGGCAGCGCTTCCTTGCAGCACGTAACTGATAAGATGCGAAATTATTTCAAGGGATACGTTTCACAGTAAAGTACAACTAAGTTCTAGTTCTGCGCAGTAGACTGAGTACTCTGCCAAGTAAATCTCGTGGTTTACATTTGAGAACGACGTTAGTTTTGTGTTACAATAACATCAACTGGACAGTCAGCAAGTATAGCATCAAATATCAAACAAGTTTTTGCCTAGTAATACAATGGAAGCAAACATTTTCCTTTTTCGTGATATAGTCGAAATAATCACCAGGATACATGGACGTTATCTACTGCTGTAAAGTTCTAGAATAACAAACCCAAACGAAGTGTTTCTGCTAACATTTGGCTTCTGGATTTTTCACTATCAATTGTGATTGCATTTGTTGCAGACAAACAGCTTTATTTTATTTTAGTAGATTTGCTTTAAAAACAACCAGATCTCTGTGTGCTGGAAGGATGAAAGCGGATGCAAAGCATTCCAATTTTTAGCAACTCAATTTTCCTTTTACCATTTCCCTTGCTTTCATAACGTAATTAGAAACAAAATTAGTGGTCCTCTTTTTGTGGTTCCTATGTGCAGATGCAGTCTTCACTGTGTGATGTAATCATTCTGTTCAAGGCTTGTTTAGAGGAATTCGGTTTGTAGATAATTAGAACCAAACCGTAACAGACGGTGACTTTTCATGAAACCTGTAGGCACCGGCGGCGTTACTAAGCCTGACAGTTTAACACTTCTTCAGTACGGCAAGAAGACACATTGCGAGATGCAAGCATTTCGTTTATTCTCATCAGTCGTTTACATAAAACATTCGGTTATATGGGTTAATCGCGTATCGTCAAAGCAATGAAGTGAACGAACTTCACTTAGCTGCTATCAGGTTTCACTGCCACGGCTACGTCAGTACCGTTTGCCAACAAAGGGCCGGGGCGTGACGCATGATCAACATTGCCTCGGAGAACGCTAACAATCTAGGGTCGCGATTGCGCAATAGGACAGTGAACGAAGCGTCGGGGTCAACCACATGACCTGTTGCGATTAGGGGTTTGGCGATCGAAGACGCCGGATTTCTGTTCGAGTTTTTGTAAGCTGATCCGCCTTGTAACCGACTGATGAGAATAAACAAAATGCTTGCATCTCACAATGTTTTCTTGCTGTCCTGATGAACTGGAAAAAGGGAACTCAGCGTTTCAAGTTTAACTTTTGTCAGTTTGACACCACGCTTGCGATCAACATTACGGAATACATGGCTTAGGTCACTCAAGCAACCTTGTAGAAATTAATAGGCTTGCCAGTTTAAGTCATAGTAAGACGCGCAACTCGCCAATAAGGTTAACTTACTCCATTCCTGTGCACGTGCGCAACATTCTGCCATGTTTTGCTTGAGGCGAATAAGAATGTTATATTGTTCATAATAACTGTGGAAATTGTAACATTTACTCAGTGGAGTTCATGAGGTGTTTTACGGTGTGAAAAGCAACCGACAACGAGTTGGACGTAGAACCTTAAGCAGTTCACTGCCCACAGCTGTCACCACCTGAGAAACATCCTTAGTTTTAAAGTACTCTGTGAGTAATAACTTTTTCCTTAAAACGCAATCCCGTCGGGTGAAATCAGTGGGAGAGGCAACGTAAAAATGGTTTCTGCGGTGGTGGATTGACAGGGTTAATGTCTGATGAAACGCTATCTAGCAGGCTAGGTGGGTTGATGTCTCAGGTTGTTACATGTCTCCAGATAAATCAAATATGTTCCGGTGTACGATTTCGTACAAGTTTCTAATCACGGTAAAATCCTGTCAATCCTTTATTGAACTGCTAATCCCAATGTGTATTTAATGTGCGATAGCTTTCTACTAGTCATCTAGCACTGCATATTTTGAAAGAAAAAAAATTATCGAATACGCTCATTATGGCAAAAGAGATTTAATGATAATGTCACACAGTATAAAAATATCACAGGTGTGAGGCACTTACTGGTGAAGTGACGTAAATTCATTCTATTCTCTTTAGCAGTCAATAAATACGTAGTTGAACCGATTCACTATATAGGAAATTAGACGTATGGAGAAGTGTTATGAGTTTACTGCAGAGCTCTCATTAGCTGTGGATCATGGAGTATATTCAGATTGTCGTCAGTAGTAAGCTGTGGTTTACAGTCACTCAGTACCTTCGCTTGTGAGCTTTGGGCTGACCTGTTTAACGCAGGTGAACTTGACCCGGAATGTGCAGTAGCTGTTCGTCTCCGGTTTCCGGGGCCCAAAGTTGTCCATACTTTGAGCGCTGATCAACAAATCTTTCAAAATAAGCCCATTAGATCGTCTTGATTTGGAAGTTGCATGCTTGTGTTAAAATCCCTTTTTATAAGTCGCATGTAGTTTCATTGATAAATAGAGCTATTCTGACCTGTCTGAATATCTAAGAAGTTCACCCGTATGAAGGCCAACTCTCTAACGTTGAATCTGGCTTAAACGTTCTCGTAAAAAGAAAACTACCCGTGAGATACTACCACAGTTCAGACAAACAAGACAGTTGTCAAAAACCCCAAAGTCCCATTTATTCTTGGGCAGAAGTGCACCTCACTAATTATAGTATCTGTCTGTAGTTGTGTAGCTGCGACGACAAGTCTCTATCAACTAAGACGATTAAATTAATGGAATACTGAACAAAAACAACAATACATGCGCGCTTGGAATATGCTTGTACTAACAAGTGTTTTCCAAAATCTTGTAGCCTTACCGTTTCATCCCCCAAAGAGCGTTCACAACGCAATTTTAGCATACTATGAATTTGTATTGGTAACTCCTTAGAAGAAATGTCTTAAAATTAACGTAGGTGGCAATCAAAATCAAACTGGAATTTCACACTTGAAGTTTTCACTCCACTCGCCTCCACAAAGGCGTAACCACTGTCATCATTTAAACATTTTTGATTGAGCCTGTTTTTCTTCTTTCGGATTTGACGTCGATTACTAAAAATACTGGATACAAGAGAATTTTAATATGTACACATTTCCGCACTTGATTGATTTGTCTCACTATATCACATACGATTTTCAACTGTGACATTCGTCATCCATTCACACACAGAATGGCAAGAAGTTGCGCACATTTTAATAGTAGGCAGGAGCATTTCACCTTTATGACTCAAGCCAACAGGTGGCCCACTTATATCCCGTAGTCAACTGTTTTACTCAGTGAGTCTTTTAAAAGTTAGAGCAAAATTATTTAGAAGAAGTACGATGCTTCGCACTCAGATGAGTGATACCGTGTACATAGCATACCCCAATAATTGTTAGTATCCCCGAGGGCATTTTGATAGCATCTTCCAATCAACATATTTCTAGGTGAAAAATTTCCCACCAATAATTTTGCAATTGTATTGATGGCGACCACGGGTTTGACAGGGTAGCCTATTTCTGACTGGATATTTGGTGGAAACCATAAAGGACTCTTTCTCTTAGGGACAAGAAATGTACAGATTGGGTACTGAATATCTGATTGCTAGCTATCAAGTTGTTCTTCCTTGTGACACAACAGTTTATCCTTAGACTAACCACAGTGAGTTAATTGTTAAATATTATTATAGCTGACATTTCGACACAACAAACAGAGGACATGTGACTTTCATCACATGGATCACCACCGAGATATAAGCAAAACGGAAAGTATTGGATTGCTGACGAATTTCGGATTAGACAGTAGTGGATGTCTGTTTTGGACAGTGCAGCGTTACTACACAAAGTCTAATTTAAATAATCAAAAAATTAAGTGGATACATTAAACAAACTGCAGAAAGTCACTAAGACCACATAAGCAAGGTGCCCAAAAGCAGCAAGCGTTTGACAACCTGAGCTTCGATGGCGCTTCGGAAGATCAAGTATTTGTTATACGGACTCAGGCAACCATCCGTTCAAACTTGTTGTACTGAACTCATTAACCACTTTAGTAGACCGGCGAACATGGTGGGAATTCGTACTATACAAACATCCAAAAAATTTATTTCACCATTGTTCTCTGACTCCTTGGTGGATTTAACACCGCTATGAGCGGAGTTAAAAGCTTCCATAACTCTGTCTACGTTAACATTCTCGTTGATGACGCAAAAAATATCATCAGCATAGCGTTTGTAAAACGCAAATTGGTCGATGACCGCATCCAATTGGTTAGTCTCCAGTTTACTCATAAAAACGTCAGCTCAATGGTGTATCAGTTTCCGTTTAACATCCATTATCATGTCACAACTCAAAGACAAACTTCCATGTTTTACAACTAATTATTTTAAGTATTCATTTGTTTGCTCGTGTCGAGCATCACATATTGGTCTAACTGCAAGGCGATTGTCGCACAGAGTGCGTGAACACCATCCTGTGTGGTTGAACAGTGGTGTGATTAAAACGGTTTCAAGCGCGATTGTCGCTCACTTGACCGACTTCAGTCATTCTGTCAGTGAGAAAGATCCTTTTCCGGTTGTCTACCGAGTGCCAAGAAATTGATCAAAAGTGGTGAGATTTCGAAGGTTGACCGTTGCCGAAGCCGTCAGCTTTTGATAAGTTAACTAGCTAACTTGATACCTATAAGATTACAGAATGTGTCTGTCGAGGTGAAACAAGATGGAAAATATCCCGTGAATTATTTTCGTATTTTATCTCAGTTTAGCGAATGGAAGGCACTCGCAATATCACATTTTCCACTCTTGCTCATATAATCAGAAAATACAAAAATTCCCCGTGATGGCTGTTGGAAAAAATACCAGAAATTAGGTTCCGTAGAAAGTGCTGTTTTATCTCACGTTTCTTTCCATCAGACAGCAGTAAACCTGGTAAAAATTCCCAGCGTTGTCATGGAAAATATTGTGTAGCGAAAACGCTCGGTTTCAGTGGCTCATCAACAGGCTAAGTACATCACATTTTTATCACACCTTAATTTAATTTAAGCCATGGTTAATGGTGGTCTCGAATCCGTTCCAGTAAGCGTCTAGTCGTGCGGTCAACATAATTGATCCCACAGGAACAATTAAAAATTGCATTGGCGAATCGTTGGACTCAACTCTTCGTTTTCTATTTTCGCCATGAAAATGTCCACAAACAGTGGACCCAGCGAGGATCCCATTGCAACACCGTCCTTTTGCCGAAAAATTCCTTCAATGAAATTAAACGTCACGTCATAAGTGCACAATTGAAGTAATTATTCGAGTTCGACCGACGGTGTTCGAATATCCATGCCACTGTTCTCGATGTAATACGACGGTGGTCTGGAGGCAATAATCACCGAAATATCCCTAGCCTTTACAGGAAAACCTGTACCACACACTTCAAACTGAGCCTATTTACTCGAAGGTGATGAAGAATAAGGATGAATTTAGTTCACGTGGGATGGAATATTCACAACCACATTCCAACCGTTCCTCAATAATTAAAATTGCATCTAAGTCGCAACAGACTGGACGAAGGTCACTCTATTTTAGCATTGCCGGTTGCCACATTAGCTGCAATTGTGTCATATTAATTTCCGGACACTTGACACTGTCATACAGCGACAGTCGTTGGCAAGAAGCAAGCCAATGTTGTCTGCATATTGTGTATTCAATAAGGGTCGGTTAGACGATCGCCATCATAGAGTGAGTACACATACGTAAATGTATAATGAGATGGCTCTGTGTAACACACTCATGCCGTGCGCGGCGTGCACCTGCCAACGGTGCAAAACATATCTATTGGCCTTTGTTGAACGGTGTGAATAATCCAGTATGCTCTGATCAATTTTGATTGCATTTTACAGTAGTCCGTACCATAGTGTTCATCAGAAAACCATCGTCCGGGATACTGTTTTCTGGATATTAAACCCTAGTGATCAGAAAATAAAGGCTGTGTGAAATTACTTCTCAAACTTTTTTCTCCATTGCATGTTGTTGAACAACAAATTGCACGTTTACTTGCATAAGTTGAAACGCCAGAAAACGGCGAGTGTATACTAGTGTTGGGGTTTAACTTGTACAATCACGAAAATCTTCGTATCTGAATCAACTGTGGTATGGACGTTAGATGGCTGTAGGAACACTGTTGTCATAAAACATCAGGTGATATCCACCAGAACAAGAGCAGATTCCGTTTTAACGACAACTACTTTTATCAGGACAGAATTCTTGTTGTCATTCACGAACTGTCACTATCGTCGTTGACCAAAGAAGCATTATTTTGTCCTTCTTTTTACGTCAACTCAGATTTTAAAAAGCTAATCAGTATAATTTTGGAACCGTTCGATTCATATTGAAATGATGGCGACAGCAAATTGATATTCCATATGGGCTTCCGCATTATCAATCGCCCTCCTTCAGTAGATTCGTGCAATTAAGCGCTGGAGAACAGTTCTCAGTGAACTTGTTCTTGAACGTTACAAAATATTCGGCTAAAGTCAATCACAGTAGGCTGAAATAATTTGGTAAGCCGTGTTTTTTATTCAGTCAACATCCATCCTTCTGCAAATACAGTTTGATTTGAAGGTGGGCTGGTTGGGCTATTCACCGCAGAATTGAACCTGTAAAATGGATTCATACTGGGTCTGCCATTGTTCGCAGCATAAATCAACCACCTTCCAGTTATTACAAAATTTCCTCCCATCATATATACTGACGAAAAGAACCATTGGTGCTATCACGCTAAGCCGAAATCACCGAAGAATTTCAAAGAAACCAGAATGCACCGCAAATTCGATTACTTCTTAGCACGTCCAATTCAACAGTTATGGAAAGTCGTCATCACAACACTAGGGCACACAGCAACTATATGACTATCAGAAGCGCGATCTGGGTACCGTGTCACGACCACCAATAAAACTCAAAATCAGGCATGCACAATTCGGTAGACAAAATGTGATTGTTCTAGAGGCTATCTAAAAGAGAGCCATCAAGACGGATGACGGCCACTTTTCTTCTGCATGTGGATCATCTCTGAAAGTTCCAAATCTCTTCTACCATGCAAGTTTTCGAGAGGTGACCATATACTGACAAAAATTTGCATGGTTTCCGATTTTCTTCACAAAAGCCTCTGTAACATCGTTGATGCCGTGGATGTCAGAAGATAAAAATGGAAGTTCCTTCCACGTGATATCCCCATATGTAGTCGACATAGTGTTACTCTCTAAGCCAGTTCAACATGGATTGCAGCACCGTGGTTGAATTCCGTGGTAACTTTAGCCAGTGCACAGAAGATTCAATTGTTCGACTGAAGTATTCTGAAAGAGACGCTGGCAATTGCGCAGTCATAGCCAATGCCCCTTCACTATTGTCATTTCCTCTCTCTCTCTTATCTCATCTTTCATGTATTCCTCTCTTCTCTGCATAACCTCTTCAATCATCCTTCCACTATTAAGCAACAGAATTGTTTAATCTTCTCAAGTACCAGGCCCTTGTTAGCTATTGTAATACTGAACCGACAAATTGTGACCCGACTGCCACAGTGATCTCTCACTTCGAAAGATACCAATAAAGTGCCCAGCTAGCAAAACCTATTGAATGTTTCATTATCATTCACCCATCAGGTGTCTTCGAATTAAACCTTTGAATTAGTTCTACCAATATAGAGCAAGGTGGACAGGTCCAAATGTTGGACACGGTTTCAACTCAAAATTCTGGCTAAATCTCTACAAAAGTTAGGTTGCAATTTGAGGAGGCCGTCGGTATAGTGTGACACATTCAATGTTCAAAGTTAATTGCAGATGAATCAGATAAACCATGACGTTCTTGTTTCGTTTGCTTATCTGTACCCTTTTTGGCTGTATGTCTATCCAAGTGTGTGTGGAACATCACACTGACATGCGTTGACTAGAAGACTTCAATGTTTCAGAGAGTACATAGTCTTAGCAAAAAGGGAGAAGGAGGTTTTACAACGTCTGACACGACGTATCACTGATTCTGTCCATCTGCCTTTTGAACACTTTGGGCACTAGTATTCACACACGGTTTGCAAACGTTCTTTCATTAAGCGTTTGTTGTGCAACTGGGTCAACGGAAACATTCAAATTTAGACTTACAAAACCTCATGAGTACCCCAAAGCCCAACATCCTCCATAGAATCATCAGCGGCACAACTGTTAGCCTCAGGTAAGATTGGAGACACCTTTACAGATATGCGACGCAACGAAAAATCAGAAGATAGTTCATGTTTGCGGAAGCACACGAAAACACTCCGTGTACGTCCAGGCAGACTTTCTGTCCTACCCGATTATCCTGGTAATTGATGCACATTGATGTGTATGTGCGTATGTGTTTATTCCCATAGCGAAATTCTTTTTCGTTTCAATTGAGTAACATCATTTTTGGCTGCTTACACCTTTGTTGTGGTGCCTATCCGTTCAGTGAATCAAGTATTTTTGTTTTGATTTGATAACAGCGCAGTCTCTGGGAATCTGGTATTAACCGCCCCAAACAAAAAAGCCACCCGAAACATTTCCCCTTGATTTTAATCGCCTAGGTTTACCATAGTTACGAAATGTTGGAGTTGGAATACGTGTTACAATGTCAGTTGCTCTGGACCATAGTTATGTACATGCAGCATTGGGCTTTGTATACTGGAACTAGGTAATCTAGATGTAAATGCTGCTGATTGTGTGCGCTTAGCGGAATATTGAAAATCTTTTTTGTATTTCTACATCGTAACTCTCTAAAAATGCGCAGTATGAACATGCGGTAGATGGTTTATGAGCTACAGAACACAGTGTTTAAGGAATATACACATCAGAGCCGTTTCTAACTTCTCTGGTTGAAAAGAATTGAACAAAATGTAGCTGGGCAAATAATTTTAAACTGTGATTTGTGCAAGTCAAGATATTCGGGAAAACGTAAAACAAATGGTCATAATTATGATGGTATCCCATTTTCGAACTCGAATTATAAATGGAACGCAGTGAAATCAAATACAAATTCGAAACCTTCCTTCAGTTCACTTAAGTGAAATGAGTGGTTCTTTCAGAGATCGCAATGAAGCGGTTAGTTGATATAAAACGTAAAAGTTAACGCTGGTGTTGTTGAGGTAGGAATTCTGAATATTGAAATCAAAAGCACGATTCGATAAACAACATACTAACGAAAACTTGAAACACCATCACACATTAACGGACTAAATGAGCATTTGAATCACTTTACCGTGGTCAGCTAAACATCATGAATTGGAAACACCAATCAGAAACGAACTTTGGTCATGAAAACTGGTAGATGCAAGCATTCCGTATTGACTCATCAGTACCAAACTTACAATAACAACAGTTGTTTCTGAACACAGATAGCTGGTTTGAGTCGATTAATTGCAACTGCTTCAGCGAACCGTAAGAATCTCGGGTTGGAATGGCGCAACAGGATTTTGAATGCACAAGATAGATCGGTAGCATGACCGGTGGTCAAGACGTGTCTAGCGACTAACTGGCTGTTTATGCGTTTCAGGAACATTACCATTCTCCGGTAACACGGACTTCTGTACCCATTTAGGTAAATGTTTTATCATTCTGGAGCTCAAGCATCTCTCGGTTCTGCCTATGTAACTTTCTCCGCGTGAATGTACTCTTTTAGGATAAGTTTCATCGCATGTTGTGTATACGGTGCTTTCTAAACTGTATGCAACAGATTTAGAGGAAAACACTCCAGTGTCTTGAAGTGAGCTTGAAAATTGGTGTGATTTACTCAAGCCAACGCCACTCGGGATTCAGGTTAACCTTACCTACCATCTCAGCGATTTGAACAGTTTCGATTGCATGAACATCGGCTGTCTACTGTATACACTAGCTTCACCACTGCTTGTCCCACATATATTAACAACACTACGCAGTTCACGTTTGTTTGTCATACCTGACGACAACTTTCTCATTCAGATAGACTTTCCAGCCCGTCTTCCGAACAGTTAACGTTGGATTCAAATTATCTTCAACCGTACATTGTTTAATTGAGTGGTACGATTACAACGTAGCCCAAGTGTGTACCTTAATTGTGGCACTAATGATGCGATACAATAAAATCAATCTGTTGCTTTACTTGCTCGCCTGTCTCCTTCTGAAAACTAGAGAAAGTGGACATTGCTCACTCCAGATTTTCTCCCTTTTAATTTCTGCGATTAGAACTTTCTGTATACGTGTGAACCATGAACGTGTTGTATTCGAAATTCGATTACAAGTGATCAACGGCGCACACACTCCTGGGAATTCATTGACAGCATCGTCGGCAAATTTCATTGTGGCCGGTGTCGGAATTGGTATTCATTCTTGAACTAAAAGTAATTGGTTTGAAACGCCACCTGCACGCTTTATTCGGAAAAGCATACTTGATTTCATTGCAATCTTTGCTGCTCTATCCCCATCAAACGGAATGCTTGTGTTCACAAACACGTGTTTTATTGCGTGAAACATGCCTGATTCGAGACCATGTAATAATCCAGTTATATGTGGAAGAAACTAACCATCCTATACCAATCACACGAAACTGTCAAACATTGCAGATTTGTTGAATCTATAAGTTGACGTTGTGCGTTCTGTCCGGACCACATTCCGCCATCGTATGTTCCGCCTACAGTGAAACACTGAGTACACTGAGCCAATTGTGTTGAAAATCTGGCCACTATAGAGCTCCACAGACGGCGTATGAGAGATGTTTATGCATTTGTATAATTCAAACCAAACACAACCCACGCTTGATCACAGGCAGTAAAATCAAAATAGACATGATGGAATGATCGAATCCAAACGGCCAACCACAACCTTGTACGAGTAGTGTTCGGCTTGCCCGGTCATTCCCAAAGAAGAACTGACAGAACTGCTTTGTTCCATCCAGTCGGTAACAAGCTCCACGACTAAGCCATCGCCATCTGCTTCGTCTCCACTGTCCACCAGGGCGCATCCTGGTTCATCATTAGGTGATATCGGCACGTACGTAAGTGATATCTGAACGAGCAACAATATCTCTGTGTAAAAAACTGGAATGCATGTTAAGCACTGTAGGCTGACAGGATCTATCAAATATCACGTCTTAATAAGACTTGAGTGCACTTACATCAGCCAATTTAAGACCCATATGAAAAGAACTGAAATAAACTAGGTGGACTGCATGCAGAAAAATATGACCACCATTTCGTGTGTACCAGCATGTAACTGCAATTAGCGGACTTAAATTCAATCTTCGTCGAGCAACTGGGCGAATATCAGTTCAGTTCTACTGACGCGCTAATCCATGATAAACGTACTGACAAGAAGCGAAGGTCGCAAGAGAATTTTGATAGCTTATTCGCCCATATAATAAAACAGGTTTCTGGCTTCGCTCATGGAATAAGGAAATTTACCCAGAAATACGGTCGGTATAAGCTGAGTACCCGTTCACATACCACGCCTGATTCACATCATACGAGTTTATCATGTGGTTCATTGTGTCTTACCTGACCTCGCATTATGCATGACTTGATTATCATATCTGAACATTGAGCCAAACTGACTTGCGAGTGATGCTCAGGCTTGTCCACCATCGAAAAAGGAAAGCAATAACACTGATGGGTAGTAAGTACATTTCACACCACTCGGAAGATCGAGACATGGTAATCAATGAACAATTCATTATTCATAGAGCAAAAACATGCTGCCAGCCATTATCACTTTAACCGAGTCTGACAAAACAGTGGTGTAATGTAGATTCAGATAATCACTGCGGTGAACTTCAAGACTGTGAGGTGTGGAAAGAAGGACCGAAAATATTTGCACCCGTCGGTTCTGGAACTAACTGCTGCGAACACTTTATCGAAGGAAGAAACCAGAAAGAGGTAACCAATAGAACGACAGTACATCTATCCTTCATCGAAGAGATGTCACGCAAACTTTCCCAAGTTCATGCTTCTCTATTCGCAGTTAGGCTGCATTCATACACGTGGTTTATAAATCGAAGGATCCCTCCACACTTGGCTAATGTTGGACGTTCGGTTGGAAAACAGTGTTGCAATGAGTGGTAAACTGTTCCAAATGTGTTGATCGCATATACAGTTAGGCGCCTTTAAATAGCCGAGACCATATTCGGAACATCATAATGTGAACAGGAAAATCTCCTCACTGCGGGACAGTGATTCTGGTGAGAAGTTTACGCTGCGGTTTGTCAAGAACATCATGATAATCTTAATTGCTGTGTTCTGTTAGGCTACAGTAACAGATATTTCTCCACCGTAACAGCCACTCGGTTGTCCTTATAATCGAGTTGTCCAACTGTGTGACACCGCCTTGTTTACGCCAGTTTTCTTTTCATTGAACCAAGATCCCTTTGATTCCATGGATCTCAATACGTCGCATTGTTTCCGTGCACCACCCAGAAACCTAGTTTGCACAGAATAATACAGTACGCCTTCTAACCCACTAAATATCGCAAGAATGCCTACAGAGTGTCACCTGAACCTTTCGATTATTTTAGTTCACCTGAAACTGATTCATGTGGTGGCTCTCTCTGAACTGTTTCAGATGTTTACTTGAATACTAGCAACTGTTCTCACAAGTCACAACTGGAAGTAAAAAACAGAACACAACCAAATTTCGCAAAGTTTCCTCCGAATAAGATGATGTCGTATCTGAACAAGTTTGGCTGACAAACACGATATCGGAAAATGTTTTATCGAACAGGACACAACGGATTTTGTAATGAAGAAGCACCATCCTCTTGTTAGACATCTGTCAATAGTCTGACGTCAGGAACGGATTTTGAAACACTGAGTATCAAATCAATGTCCATCAAACAATGACTGTTTAGGTCAGGCGTGAAATGCAGTTAGCTCTTTGTTACGGACATCGTAGTTGTGGGTACGCCATGCGACCATCAAAAGCGTCCTGCTTTAGCACTCCATTGCCAGCCTGCGACTGAAACGGTTGATACTCACAAGCCTACAGGATTCGCTTGACATATCGCGTGAAAAACTAGAAGCTGTCAACTGCAAATGCTTGAACACCGTTGCGTTATATTCTGTATAAGAGTGCACCAGTTTATGAACATTCAGTAAAGCATGCGCGTCCGTTACATGACGGTGTTGAGTGGAGGTCCCCGTGTGGTATGTTTTTTTCCAGAAACAAGTACAAAATAAGGCGGCACATACGGCGTTACTGATAAGAAGTGTTTCACATGGAAACTAGTTTACTGCTGATACTTCCTGCATAAATGCTTCACGTAATCCTTATGTGTGCTGAAAGTTGATTTTTCACGACACGCTGCATTCAAAGGAATATGCAAATCACACTTTGATATATTCACACCGGTATCCTTATTGCTGCTATGGAATGATCGTTTCGCCTGCGATACATTCCATTTTACAAATGGCTGGGATTCTAGAGCGCAGCGTCCAAGATATCACAACTACGAGAATGGGAACGACGATACAACAAAGAGATCGGTAAGGTATATATAATACATTGATGGATTCAATCCTATTGCACAGTTGCCAGGTTACTGGACGTTGAAGGGAAGTTTGGCTCATCACTTCACCCTTGTCCATTGGTTTAACTGCACTTTTGCAACAGGTCTGGTGGAATTGCGGTCATGATGAACAACACGCCACAGCGAACAATTCTGTGTGGCATAAAACCGAGTCAGGCAGTCTCTCTACGATAGCTTCGGCATTTCAGAGAGTTCTCAATTGGAGAGCCCTTCTTGGGTTATCTGACACGCGTAGACCACTCGAAAGGCCTGAGCACCAAAGTACTGCTGTTGGAAACAGTTGAGGTCTCTGCTGACCACTTGTCTGAGACCGTAATCTGTAGAGAGAGTTGGCTGCTCTCCTAACAGAGCAGTCTACTCCAATTCCGACAAATCTGTCAAGCGATCCACCTCAGAGTGTATTGACCCGTACCAATCCACGGCGCGAATCCGATTGCATCTGCACTGATGAACACCTGTATGCTACCTCAATATTACCATGATCCATTTTGCCGGCCCGACACAGTTATATGGCCATCTTATGAGACTCCTTCCGTTTCTGACTACCATGTATCGACCAATATGCAATGCGTCTTTTCTGCTGTGTATGGTAATCGCTCCGTTCGATACATTCACAGTCCTGCGATATAAACTTCAATCTTCCTTCCAATAAACGGTGTTGTCCCATCTCCTTTTCTTCATTTTGAGTCAAACGATTAGACGCGTAACAAAGCAGGACGACCCAGTGCATACTCGTTAAGAGATTGAAGAATCCCCTGTTACTATGCACGACTAGTGATACACGGTGCAACATACCAACAAAATGTTGACACAACAATGAAATTCACGCTCAGGCATCCCATGAAGAATGTTCATCCGGAGGCTCGAACGAACAACACATCACAGTAGCAAGAGTCTGTTGAGTCACTATCGCGTAAACGTTGGCGTTATATTTCTCATCACTCGGCCCGGTGAAAATGAAATAGAACGAGTTGCATAAGTTAAAAATATATTCATAAATATTACAAGACGTTGTGCCTGCACATTACATCTGCCACAACGTAACGATCACAACGGTTGGTTTAGGAAGTGCGTTTATCATCATAAGTCGCAAACATTTATTGAAGGTGGAAAAGTTCAACTGCAATACTTTCATTTCAGTGAACCGACAGCTAGACTTAGGTGAGTGCAGTCAGATAAAGCAAGCTTTTACCAATCTGCATTATATTTCACAGATCGTTATGAAATTCTGGGGTTCAAAGGTCGTTCAGTATTAACGTTCCTACGCCCATCCATTCAAAGATACAAAATATGAAAATATGGTGGGAAGACATTTCCAGTCTGTTCTTCATGCATTCTGCAGAATGAACGTCTCCAACATAGACCCGATAAGATATTCCCGCTCACTGGTTCTCACATGTAACCCAATACACGAAGTTGATCCTTCGTACATCGCTGGTTCATTCCCTGCAGCATAATTGTTGTTGCTGTTCCCATCTAGTTGTCCCCTCGTGTTATCCATATTTGTGGCCTACCTAAATGTCCTGTCGCACTTGTAATCTTTTAGTTCACTTCCATTTGCGGTAGTGCTCAATTCTGCAGGACTTCTCAGTTTCTACGAGAAGGAATGGATTATCCTGTGCCTTAGATGTTGGTACACGCCATGACTCAGGCGTTGGCGACAGAACGACCGAGACTAAATCCGATCTCATCCGCCACAAAACACACCTTGGAAGCAGGTCACGTTGTTGACTCGGCCATTTCTTTTCAAGTTCTGTTGCGTAATCAGAACCCCAATCTGCTAGCTTTCTCCAACGCAGTGTTGATCACTACTCACCGCCTGTCTCTGCGTGTGCATATTCTTTTGACCCACGCAGGTTTTCTGTCCTAGAACTGACGACAGTCTTTGTTTCATGTAAACCCAATCGTTGAATGGTTCTATCTTGTTACTATCCGCATATGTTATATATTCTAATGTTTTATATCCGTGAATGAAGATAGTGTATAAAGTGTTAACATCTCGCGATGTATGTTTTCTATCGTGATGGGTGATCCGGAACTGTTGATGAAAGGGAGTGCTCAAATGGAGGTGACAAAAAGTGCAGTGAACCTACTGGAAAGCACCTTTTAAAAAACCGAATTGCTCTCCCTGATTATAAGTCCAGCCTGGTTTAAGCACATCATTCCACTAAGGTATCGGGCATCCGATAATGAAACAATCATGCAAAATACTGGCAGGAGAAGCAAGCAATCCGCGGTGAACAAGCCACTACACTCTTGGATGGAATGACGTTGATGTTGGATGGATTTCCATGAAGAATCCTATACTCGATGGACAGGTTAACATTAGTGCAATTTATATGCTGAAGATAATTGGGGTCGTCGAAAAATCACATCATCTTGGTTGTAAACTGACCACCCATGGATTTATGGCTGGTGAAAACCTTCAGTTGTGTAACTCTAGCAACTGTTCTATCGATGCTCCTGCTGGGTTCAAGTCCATCATCTTGCGGACTCTGTAAACTCAAAATACAAAATACAAAGGCATGTGTCACAAAGATTGTTTCTTCATTTAACGTTGTCTTTGGGATTCTGACGGACTGGAAAACTACAAAAAGCACAAATATACTTCGTAAACCGAACAAACTAATTCTATTAAATCGCTCGCTTCAAACCCTGATTTATAACTGAACAGCAAAGCCGCAGCAGGTATCCTGAGTTTCTAGAAGTGTGACCAAATGGGCACAGTTTGACCGTGGCACCGGTGAATCCCACAAAACGTAGAACATTGGGCTGTTTGAAGGGAAACTATATAAATAGAACTTAACACGACCTGTGGTGAAAGCCAGCGCAAGAATGGGTGGAATAATGTAATTCCAAGATCTTGTTACCCGAATAAACAGCTGTGTCGGAACCAATAACGAGGATGCTGATTTCCGAAGTTACACTGCGAAAAGCATGCAACACAACACATTTCGTGGCATATTACATAAAACATGACGGAGCATAAAGGATATAACATACAACATATGGATTTATGGATAAGGCCCAAATTATTTGCATGCGAAACCGAAAACAACATCAGCGCCGTTAATGTTTGCAAGAGTGAGGTGAATCATAAAAGACTTCGTGAGTACCGAGAACAAGATAAAGGATAAAGGTAAAATTCCGCGGGTTGAGCCGAACTGAAGTAGCAGTTAAAGGTTCTCACGTGTTTAGTAATGCACTCGAACATAGTCATACCCTCATCACTAATAAGCGTGACACCGTTACCATCTGAACCCCCACACCAGTAGTTGTGGCCACATCAGCATACATACAATTTGTACAAACAATTCAGTATTGCATCCTATTCACAAGGTTCAGGATTTCACCTGTATGCACCTTCAATGTGCATTAGGTGATTCAGAGGTGGACTTTACTTCTGATGTGTTTCGAGTTTTTATTCCGTTTCACTGCCTGGACATGGTAACCATACTGATCAGATAAAACGTATGTAGGAGCAAATAAAAAAACATATTCGTAACCGTTATTTAGAAGTAATGATAATGGAAATTTCCTACATAAAAAATTTGAGTTCATGAAGAATGGTGAGTTTGCCTGTTGCATTATGAGCCGTATTTGTCGGATAATACAAGAGGTATGATTAATTACTCGCAGAACTAAGTTGAAAATGTGTTCGAACTGTGCACGTCTATATAGTTCATTGGTTAGTGTTCTCTGAAAGACCACCAGGACATTCTAACTTTCCAAATATTATAGTCAGTAAGGAAGTGTACTCGTTGAATGTTCACTTAGCGGAGTGTGAAAGTACTATTTTGTTCGCCTGAGCAGACGCTAGAGTAGGTCGTGATAATATCGCAGTGTGAAAATACATCCACTATTAATCTAAATTACTACCCTCAACCTACACGTTTATTACGAATATATTTTGGAGGTAGTATTAACGGGATTCATAGACAACGCTGCATGCTAATGTCACTATCAGCTAACCAGATGACGTCAATAAATATAAGGCTTTCAGATGTAGCAGTCGATGGATACGTACTAATTGATTGTGCATAATTGATAACCGTACCGTCGTCAACTCATGCGCAAGGCACAGTTTACGCTGCCACCTCTCAATGGTGAACATACCACACGGAAGACAGCGTTTAGCAACCAATGAGAGGTAGTTGCCTGTCAGTTAACACAATAATGTTCTGTTCTGAAGTTCACTCCGACGATAGGCCAGCTGAACAAGAGAAGTAGGCCAGTTAGCTCATGCAGGTTTATACGAATATACCGCTTGCCTATTTTAACCCACGTGGCAGTCAGCGTTCAACATGATGAAAGCAATGTGGAAATATGCTACTCTTCTAATCGTTCTGGTTTCTCTGATTATTGTCAACATTGTGCCAACAAAGCAAAACCAAAGTAATTTTTTCAAGGGTATAACTGTTTTTGACGGTCCTTCTCATAGACAGTTATTGTGTAGAAAAAGTCTATTTGTGTTTTGCAGGTATGATCGACTGACCAAATAAGCCTCGTTCACTATGGCTGGTGTATGTGCACATATATAGTTTTATTATCCTCAAAGCTGAGCATGTACTTTTTTCTGTAGCGAAATGCGTCCAAGTAGTACGAGACGGGAACATCACAAGTCCAAGATATCCACACCATCCCGAACCAGACAAGTTTTGTTATTGGAAAATTCCAGCCGAGCGTGGGGAGCGAATCACTTTACATTTCAGTGATTTCCAAGTAAGACAATCAATCGTTATATCCATGACATTCATATCATAGGCGTATGGCTTATTGTTTTCTGAGTGCACGCAGACAAGTTTTACCCACCTTGCATTCAGTCATTAATGACGGTAGGAACAAGGAACACCGATTATGGAGGTTATATATTGTTTTTTAGACAACAATATCCCAATGTACGTGTTACGAAATTTACGACATTTTTCGCCAATCATTTCATTAACAATCAGAGATATGGCTCAGCAAACAAGCTCCATTCGGTTATTCATCATCAGGCCAAATACAAGAAATTTGTTTGAAACAAATTTGTTAGGCTGCAAGAAACAAACCGTGAACCAAGTTCACATGAGGTCAATCACGAGAGAGATACAAATGGCGACAAGAATATGAAGTTTTCATTGCTCACCCTGTAGAACACGCTCACTTAAACTGTGCTGAAATTTTGATGCGAACGTATTAAACGTTTTCTCTACTTCTGTGTATGGAAAGATTAATCTTATTTGAACTCAGTGCTGTTGGTTCCACTCTGAAAACGCAGTTTCATGTGATTGTCATATGCTTGGCCTGAGGATGTGTGACCGAAACTGTGCTTGTTCGTTAAACCGTGTTTCTGACGCCTAATCTGGAGCATTTTAACCACAGTAAAGTTTGCCACTCATTCTATTTGTTTTTCAGATAGGTCAATCCGATATTTTACTGGTGATGGAGGAGTATAAGTGTGCTTCTCAAGCGGTTGCACTGGGGAACAAAGGTGGTGGGAACGTTTCTCTTCAGAGATCAGTGTCTTTCCGATCCAAGGAAATGTCCGTTTTGTTTATAACGAATGACAAAGGAGTGGGCAACGGGTTTCATGCGCAAATAACCAGAGGTAAATTTGGTGTCCATTCACAGTTGACAGATCTGCTGATTGTGTGAACAAAAGTGGATAACTGCTGTCCACAGTGGTATTATACTGTTTGTCACTACCCAGTTTTGCCTGTTGTTAGAAGTACCAAAACCAGTTACTTTCATAGCTGAATCAGAATCGAACCGTTTCTTTAGGCCACTTATCGCTGGTTAGGTGGACCTAGTTAGATCCCTGGGGTTAAGCGACCTTGTGTACCAAAATATTCTGAAGTCAAGCATGTACACTGAACCGTGAAAGGGAATCGGTAACTGATATACTGGTGAGAAAAACACATTCACATTTGGTTTAATAGCGTCATTCATGTTTGGAAGAGCCGTCAACAAGCCACTGTGTCTTGAACTTGCGTGAACATTGCCGAGGCTTACATGGACAGGCAGGTCACAGTGCTGGTTGACGTCTCCGGAGGCGAGAGGCTCTCTTACCTGTCATGAGAGAAAAGCACTATTAAATTAATGAGCAACATACAGACAAAACGTGAGTGGTCACCCAACGCAATTTATTGGAAACCAACAGCACAGACGGGCAAGCCGGGATTGGGTGGAACACCAGTAGGTGAGAGGTGGAATAGATAACAGTTAGTCAGGTACTCAGGCGAAAATGCTTAGCATGCTTGGTCGATTCATATCTTTAATTTAGGTGATTCAGTCATTTAGTTCTCCAACAGGTTTGATGTTTGGATTCCGGACGAATCACCACCAACAGTGTTGATATATCAAACGTGTAGATCATTCCGATGGAGCATCTTGACCACAACTAAAAGCTACAACTATGTGATAAACTACGGAGTTTAGGTATTTGCCTCTTTGTAGAACATGAGAAGATCTCTTCTGCAGTCGATAAGTTCTGTGACGAAAGAAACTAATGTCGAGGAAATATATAATAGATTACTACAAAGAGTTCGTAAGGTACTTGATTCCTCAGAAATGAGAATCACCTTAGGTTGTTTGCTTAAGGCACAGCAGTAATAGTCGATTGTTTTAACTGTATGCTTTTTGTCCTGGTAGGTACCATGCAAGTGAAATAGGCCACAAAAGTAGAAAAACTTTGTTCTCATTCAGTTTGCTCCCTATTAGATATAGGGTGTATTGAACGTCATAGATCCGAACAGTTATAACACATTATCTTTTAACAGAAACGTTACTTCCTCCCACAGTTCTCCATCCTGTTCCATTTATACGACACATTGAATGGCTTTGTCACATAAAAGTACGACCTCATTTATCGTTCATCGTTAGCTTCTAACTTACCGTTGTTTGGTGTGCGACTTCCATCAGTGTAAGTTTTCGAAATCTGTAACTGCCAGCATACCATCAAAACCATAATCCTGCTTGCTTCAAATCAGGCAGTTGCACTTTTGTCAGGCCACATTCTAGTTGAAGACTAGTCAAGCAGCGTATTGGCCCTCGGTCATGCTTGTCTTCTTTCTTCGTGCATACGACTGTCAACATGGCCTTTTTACGAAATAACTGTATGCCAAATCCACGGACACCATAACAGATGGTCTTCATTCAGTTTTAGGTGGGATTATTTATGCGACCCGGAGGTAACTCGGCTATTGGAACATTCTCAATGTCAGCCTATTCAAAGCCGACATTTTAAGTTACTTGGAACCATACTCTGTCTCACTGGATTTACACCGAATGTATCCACGTCTAAACTCTGTGGTGTAGTTCGAATATAATGTTTTCCCGTATCGGCCTATTCAGTTAATCGTTTTATAAGGCACTACACTATAAACCGCCTATTAGTTTAACGGCAGTGATGGCTGGCCATAAGCACACTGATCCATAATATACCCAGGGTATTGTGTCTGACAGGAGTTTTCAAAGCTCGAAGCCAGTTACCACGAAAGTCGCACACGCTCTTGAACTTATATCTCTCATTACACAATTTTAATAGAGGCCAGTGATATTTACTATCCACGGTGGTACTCATATCGGTAATTGCGTTCCTTGCCTTGTTTCGCCTCCACTATTAGCTAAACGACCGAGTGAGTGCTAAACTTACACTGAAAGCTTTATTTATGTGGGTTTACAGACCAATGGGTTGCACCGTAACACTCACACAAATTAAATATACGCACAGTGCAGTTGGCATTCAAGCAATTTGGTTTAAGGTTCACATTGCCCCGTGTATTCTTTGCTGAATTCCGCTGCCTATTCACGACCATGTGCAACTGACTTCATGCACAAACATAGACAAGGGGAACAAGGCAGAACAAGACCAGAACGACCTACGAAGGCTGGTCGTCACTATTGTGACTATGGTGGCGACAAGTCATCGGCTGGCCTTATTTAAACTCACGAACACTTTTTGTTAGCTTGTTCAGTTTGTATGCAAACAGTTTGTTCCACGACATGTTCAGTGTTGGAAATCTCAACTGTGGATTTATTCTTGCGACACCATGTTTCCATATTTTTTATTTAAGCTTGGGGTTGAGAATGGGTGGTCCAATTACACCCGTCATTTGATTACAGAAACTAAAGGAATGTGAAACGAAGTCACGCCCTTCCATTGTAAACGGAAATACAACCGTATTTTCTGGGTCATTTTGTGTGGATGTTTTCAGCTTTGTTTTCCGTGCACTACTCTGAGTGCACACGCGTGTTTTTGCGGTGTTCCAGTTTTCTAATCGTTACTTGTTCGCATTCAGCACACTCTACGTCTACGTTTTATTCTGATTAAAAAATGACTGTGCAGCGAAAATTAAATGTGCACAGAATGTTTCTGACAAAATTTGCTTTTATCTAAGCAAGCTTGTAACACATTCACGCAGAATAATGACATGACTTCAGTTTATTCTGACTGGAATCTTCTTATAAATCTTAAATTAAAAAGAAACGCGCATCAAATCTGATTACGGTAAGGATCCACTGGTTTGCTGTTTTTATGTACAGAACGTGATTTCAGTAATTGGTTTGTGATCACTTCATGCGTTCGCATCCGGGCAACAGTGACTACTTCCAGCAGCTTATTTGATTTCAGGCAGAAGTTATCCTTCTTTTTGGTGCAGTCTTATAAAAAGCATTGAACATGTTTCTCTATATTCTGAAGTAGGGCTCCATATAACTTTTACTTAGTACTGAACAGTTACCACAAATGTATACATATGTATTTTTGCAAAAAGATTTGCACGGATCCCTAAGTAAGTTCATTTATATTATTCCCCAATCCAAGTAAGCTTTTCACTTATATTTCAACCGTCTGAACAATAATGGATTATCAGAATGTAACTGTGTTCATGCTTGCAACACGCCCCTGTGACTGCATAGAGGTAGCTTCAAACGGAGTCACAATAATATACCCATGTTTGGCACTTCACATCGTTTTGCTGATGGATCAGTGAACTACCGACCTCCAAGTGTATTTATTATTCAAATAACTGTTGTTACTAGAATGAGGAATCAGTGAAAGACAAGCGGGAACGCCTGCAAGGGGTGCGGAATAAAGCTGAATTATTCCTCAAGTAAGGAGCCACGTTCTAATGGACCGAAAGTATTCCGCTGTTTGCACGTTCTACTCACAAGAATGAGGGCAGAAGACTCAACTTCGCTCGACTGCAATTCAAAGTAAGCAGAATGACAGATCATCCTTAAGGGTTTCAGGGCGGTTGCTTCTAAGATGGTTTTATCGAAGACATTCTCAACGAGGTTGAGCCGCTTAGACCTCAGAAACAACTGGTGGATGGGAGACTTATTCGTGAGTGTTTTCTGAATAATAAAGCAACCCGGCGTATTTTGCAACCTGACTGCAGAAGAAGTTAAACACACCGAATCAGTGACTGTTTTGACGAAAGGGTATGTGCTGTAATATCCTGGTGTTAAAGAACAGTCCTATTGCAACGCAGCGACTTAGAGCGTTAATTACTGAGTCGTAGCACACAAAAGACTTGACTGTACTGAACGCAATCGAGGTTATTATATGTTGCTTATAAAGAAGTCGTTTGCGTAATTCTTCTCCTTTCCACGTGATTTTTGCTTTAACCTACCAACCAGCCAGTATATTGGGTGATTTAAGCAGAAATTGATGAATGTTTCAGAATTATCAGAAGCCCCACTCTATTTACCGATCCCGCTAATTGTCGAAAATTCTGCTAATGATTATCCGCTGGTTATTGCGTATCCTTCAATGTTTGGTGTTCACATGGATCCAAAAAGTTCGTACACACTAACAGGATTACTGATCACATGTCGTCATGCACAGCTCATTGATCTGTCATAAACGGCCCAAAATTTGTGCTCAAAACATGCTTCGGCAACGATCAGATCCTCATCGGTTTAACAGGTTCGCCATAATCATACATTTCTTTTCAGAACAAATTTTGAGTATTTTGTCGTTGAAAATAAACATTTCAGCTGCGGAATTTTGCCGTTACTTCAATTCTTAAGAGGCCCACACCATTTGAGGTTGCTGAAATTAAAGCAGCATTTTTGTGCTGCACAAAAGTTTTACGTATTTAGAGACCTGTGTAATCTGTCGGTAATTACTTTTGTTTGGCAGCCGCTGTGAGCAAAGAATGCTGTGATTTTTACGTCATCAATATCCTCTGGCTTATCAGAGCAAATGTACTAAAAAAACAATGATTTTTGACTTCCTCGATTTGAACTAAAACAACCCGGCTTCTACCACTAGCTGTCAGATCAATGAATCGCTGAACATCTTGCTCACTGACCTGACCCAAAATATAAATTGACTATTTCAGTCAGATCTTGATATTCAGGTCTGAAATCTGAAAACTCTCTGGAAATCTCCGTTCCATAATCCGAATAACTGGATAGCTTAAGCTGCCGTATGTTGAATTTCTTACTGACCTCATCCTTCAAGACGCTTGGCAGTATGAGGTGACACCACAATTGAATCACGTGACACTTACACTGAATGCCGATTTTTTTTATTTATAAGATTGTCATCCCCATGAAATCTGACTCAGCAGTATCTAATGCCACAAAATGTTAGCTGCATTGACGAAATTCTATCCACATGTAGCCTTTTCCACCATGGAGTTCATATCACACACTTTATCCTGACGAACTATTATGATAAGGGACACCTAGTATGTGAACTTGAAAACCTTGTGAATCAGCAATAAATTCGTACATCTTTAAGACACACCAGTGATTTAAAGTGAGCGATTTTCTGTAAAAGTATTGTGGTTATACCCCTTTGCTCGTTCCAGAGGTTTTGAGTAAGGTGAACCTATGTTCAAATAGGCGTATAGAAGCTGTGCCAGTGTGTGTGCAAGAGACATCAGTGACGTGGTTGTTCCACATCCATCTGAATTCCCTTATGTCGGACCCACCTAATTGGCGCGATGTGGTCAGAGATGATTGTGAAAGTGTTTGTGTAGACATCACAATTATCTTCATTTTTGTGATTCGAATATGAAAGTTGCAATGTAAATAGGCTTGCGCAAATTTCTGTCAAATTTTTCTTTTTGGCTGTGTAACAGAAGCTGTACATAGGCACTTTCATCTAGTATTGGCGTGAAAGTTTTCGAGGTTTAAGTGCAATAATTTTGCACACCCACTTTATGTGATTTTTATAATGCCCATCTACATTGTCAACCCATTGAAGACAGTCTGGTGAACGATACCGGAACAATAACTTTCGTGAAATCACCGTACGCACTTGACAAGGACGAAATTGGTTACTGGGAGATTACAGTCAGTCAGGGTGGTAAAATCCAACTAAATTTCACAGATATACCGGTGAGTTGGTAGATTAAGAAGTGTTCCTCATACAATACGTATATAACCTTGCACATTTCCGTGAAATGGTCGTAGTTGAACCTGTATTTTTCCACAAGCAAACTCACATATATTTTTACAATCACCTTGAAAAACTCTTAAGTAGTCAATTAGTGTAGCAGCAACAATTTTCAAAGACCACAATCAGCATTTCAGCGGAAGTCTTTAGTGGCTTGCTTAAAATGTTCGCACATCTAAGTTCACATAGGCTGACAAACCACAGAAATAGAGTAGTCACAAAGTGTTAAGTGCGAGAAGTTCGTTGCATGAACTGAATAGCAAGTAACATATGGTGCTGTCCAAAGTGATCGCCATACGATGGACAAGTGATGTGAACTAGGCATGAGATTGCCACACGCATGATACTAGGTAACCGTAATCAATCAACTCAGTGCAACAGTATGATACAGATGATATCAAGCTAAGTGCAACAAAAGACAGATGTGAATAGTAATAGTCTTGAAACCGTTTAATTCACCTGGCGAGTAGGAAAAATTCCGGGGTGTTTTACAAACAAAGATGATTACGGTTGGTCAAACAAGAAGTCGGCAGAAATGCAAGACACCAATAGAGTGAGTTGTACACATATGGGTACTGAGGCGATCTGCTTCCACAAAAATGAGGAAGCAATACTATCTATTACCAAAACGTTTTGTAAGAAAACAGGCAGGATTCCGCAAATTTTGATTTAGAAATGAGAAGGTCAAACTGAAAACATCTTTTAATTGCCATTCGTTTCAACCTACAATGGACTGTATTTAATTAAACATGACGGATCTAATCAATCTGAGACTGAATGGCTGTTCACTTGTTAAAAAGCTGCGCAGGAAACAAACTTAGAGTGCTCGGCACATTTTGTTAACAAATTTGCACCACCAAATCAAAGGAAGGATCCCTTACGTTGTACCATTGATACACTGGAAGCAGATCTGAACATCGCACAAAATTTTATATACACATCTACTCCGGTACGCCTCCTTCCAAAATAGTGGTAAATAATCGGTCATAGACTCAAACCACTTTCAATAAATTGAGTAAGCTTCCACAGGTCTACATTTTTTACTTAGGGACTTGGTTTCTGAACTATCAACCAGAAGCCAGAAGAAAACAACTCATAATTTTCCAGGCTGCAACCCAGTAATTGGTTTGCTTTCTTTCCAAGTTCATTTCTTACGTGATATCTCATTTTTTCCACTAGCCTGCTTGAGGCTATATTCTAGCCTTCCTTAACAGCCACTAACAAGATTCACTGATCACCCGAACGTGAACATCACTGGTATGTTTCGATAGAAATATGAAGAAGACGGTACGGGGCATAGTCTATAACTGGTTAGCCAGCAACGTTTTTTTTCTGAGGATGAAGAAAGTTCCTCAAATAATTCGATAACCAAAAGAACCAAAGTGGTACTCCCCGCGTATGGCACTCAAAATGTCAAATTTCCGGTTCATCAAACATGACCTCTATACTATCGTGATTTCTGTTATCTCAAAAGCGCCATTCGGTTTTGCATGCAGCATATATGAGCAGCAAATTATCTTCTAGCACCAGCACATTTCCAGCAATTCAGTCGCATCAAGTGGCCTCCAGAACGATGGTGTTAAGGAGGCTTCGAAAGTCCTGTGAGATTTTAATGCGTTATTCGAGGGAGATAGAAGTTCCATGAGGACTGATGGAAGCGTGTGCTGCATTCTGAAGTCAGCGGTCAGTGTGCTTACAATGGGTTAGTTGAACAATCAGGCGGACGTCTCTTAGCTACTTTTTCCACCCCAGGCGACTGTGATGAAGCGTAACACAGAATATGCGCGAAGCAAACTGATTGCTGTGTGCCAGTGCCATGTTTACATAAATGGATAGTTGCAATACATTGCCGAATATAACATAAGCAAACAACTTCACACGACGTCCACTATGATTCAAGGTCTGTAGGAATTAAAGTCTTCGAAACCCACTCTACCAAACTCTACAGAGACCGTTCCTCAACGCGCAACACTTCTACACTAGATACCATTGTACTGGTGCCTCTTCAAAAACGTCACTGTCACGATGAGTTTACTTTACATCCAAATCATTCGCAATCACCAGTGAATTGAAAGAAAGACAAAAACCGCTGGAAAGACCAACAGAAACCGGACATCCGCATTTTAAATTTGTGTCAACTGAAGTTTTCCATTTTCCTGTAGTGTGACTTACGCAGACGAAGACGTCGTCCTATCCAACCGTAATCAATATAGATGGCGACAGTCAAACTTGAATGGGTACCTGCTCACTGCCCGAGTACTCACCGTTCCCTTGGAACCACCTAAATAAACTGGCCCGAACATAGACACCACAACTTGCCCAATCAACAGTCAGGTGGATTTAACTCTTCGCTGGAAGTTGGTGTATAATAAATCACTTTCGCTTCATCTGATGTCAGTAGTACAGTGTTCAACACGATGGCCGATATCCAGCCCCGGCTGTATCAGCGATATACTATAGTAACCAATCGTAGTAAGGGAGGGGACTTGAGTTTAGTACATCTTCTTGTAAAAGATAGGCTGGGAGGCCTGTGGGGATGCAACGGATGTTAACCGTTGTGAATGGTTTTCAGTTTAAACTGACAGAGGCTTCCTGAACCTCGCCTGTATTATGATAAGCATGAAGCCTTTTGAAGTAAATCATTAGTTTTGTGGTTCGTACACATATTACAGTCATTTTGGACGTTCTGGTGACTCGACGTTTTAGGCAAGTAGGGGGCTTCTCGAACCACCTATTGGGAGTGATTTGATGTCTAGGAGTGCCGGATCAATCTCATCGAAAATTGCTAGTTGCGAAGCTTGAACGGATTATCAGCAAAGGTTCGCAGGGTACCAATTTCTAGCAAGATGGATCCGAACGATGAATGAAGGCTGCCTTCTGGTAAAACGTATTTGACGACACTGGGAAAACCGAAGTAACATGGATGAAAAACGTTGAGAGACACAAAACTTTTTTCTTTTTGGATGTCTTGTACTAAAAAGAATTGCTCATTCCTGTTCCGTGAACAAAGTGACGATTTGTGGTTACCTAGTCAACTTTACAGAATCACCTAATCTTCTGTTCTTCAAGGGCGGCTGAAAGGCAGGGTTCATTTTGCTAACTGAACAGGTAGATGAGTTCTTCTACATATGTGGCGTAGTTTTTAGGGCTGAATTTACAGCTAAGACTTGAATCATCACTGATTAGTGCGGCATCAGCCTTCATGATGTTTGTCTAAACGATATGATTAGTGGTGTTCTGAAGTAAGATTGTATACTATATGGTCTAATGATTCGAAACCTGAACATGAAACTGGCAGCACTGTTTGGACTGCGAACGTCGTGCGCAATGAAATATCGCCAACCGTTTTTAACCTTTCAGCCGCCGTTCTCGCCGCCCGACTGGGTTCGAGTGTTTGATGGACCTGACTGTATGGATCCAATTCTGCTTTTTCAAAAAAGTGTTGACTTCCAAGCAAACGTCTCAGTGAGATCTACAGGAAATCAAATGCTTCTGATGATGTGGTCAACTCACAATTCTACAAACGTCAGCTTTATTGCCAATTATGAGACGTTGTGTGAGTACATATTTGGAGCGTCTGATGATTTACACCAGCGTGTAACTCTACATGTTACGAGTAGTTCAAACATTATGAGACTGCCTATCTAAGCGTTAGTAATTGGAATATTAGGGTGGTTTTATAAGTTACTATAATGCGCATGTGGCTATGTCAGGTTAGTATTCACAGGTTTGCTCCCATCAAAAATAGTCCCTGAATAATATATTAGTGTATTTTGAGACTTGTTCTCCCTTTGTTCAGATGGCTACCACTTGGTGTTAACAACATGATAAACCCTAGAAGAAGAAAGACAACATTACAATAGTTGCTGGAGTGTAACATGCGGTTAACAAATTTATCAGCTTTCCAGAATCTACACAAGTATATAACTACTCTCTGCGCGCCGATAGGTTCCGTGGGTTTCGTTTTCTCGATAGTTTTTCGAACACTGAACCAATGACAAACAGTTGTTACTCTGAAATTTGTATTTGGTTCAAACCAAAGTTTTGAACATTTTCCGCAGCTTTATTTTTTTTAACGTATTTGCGTTTCCTGCAAGTAACGTTTCTGATATGGGCTACTCACAGGTACGAATAATGAAAGGTTTATGACGGAGTTATACTTGAAGAACGTATAAGTCTCATTATTCAGTCAACTGCTCAATGAGATGACAGACAGAAGTAGTTTTCAGATGGTAGAGGCAAAGCGGTTAGGGGCAGGATGGTCCTGATGATGGTTTCAGTCCGACTATATTCGGAATATTTTTTGTTTGAGTTTAGTCTGTACTTGTTAGATATCAGTTCATATAACAGTGAAGATTCGGTAGTGAATTTTATGTGCTATTTATCAAAGATTCTGTCACCAGTCGAATGTACTGAACACTTGTTTCATCCATGGTGTTATACTGCGTCAATTATAAACTTGATATTCGGTGAAAAATCTTGACAGTGATTTGTAAGTGAAACGAGTTAGACCTGATTACCTATTGGACCTCTTGTTTCTGTGATAGTTTGGAGTTTGAATTCGATTAAGAACTACTAAATAAAACTCATTACATTACTGGTTGTATGTCGAGGAATCGTTAAAAATTACGGGAGGCACACGAAGAATATGATACAGAAAATGTGCTGGTTAACATTTCTAATAACTTCAAATAAATCCAAAGCATATTGGGTATCCACAAGTTTGTCAGATATTCCATATTCACAGTCACTCGAACTCGACTGAACTTCTGTTTACCGTGAAACAGTCAACGGTTCATTTGCATTTAACACGGACCACCAGTCGATAAATACCAACTGGTGATAGGTTGTTCCGAAAATATATTCGAAACATTTTATAGGGTCAATCTTACTGGCCAAGCTTTAATGGTGTTAGCCGAGCGAAACGGTTGAAGCGAAGAGGAGAGACACAAATCAAAACTCAATTTATTGGATATATGTTTGGTTGCTTTCCAGCTCTAACTGATTAGTGCGTAAACGTGCCTAGTTGATCTGCAGGCATTCCAGATATTGCCAATGCAGCAACACCGATGACGGATGTCAAACGTATAGTTCACTTTATGGCAACAGCGGGATGATTGTTAATCGCACAGTAACAAATCTCATAACGGAACTTTCACCGAAAATAATCGATCAACCACGAAAATACCTATGACGTTTATGCCAGAGATATTTGCCGTGACAACATTTGTATGTCCTATGATGTACCAGGCTTCAGCCCAATTTACCTGGACGGCAGCACCCTTCTGGTATTAGCTGAGTACAGGTTTGTTGAGAGGAATATGATACTAGGGTATAGTTGATCAAATGATGGAGAATATAACACACGATCGACTGTGACCGAAGAGATGTGAATTACTTGGATCAGTATGTAAAATCGTCCAACATTCAAATCAGAGTTGACCACGACGATAGAGCCTCTGACGGAACAAATCAACATCAGTTGAATTATTTGCAAAATTGAAATACACGTTGACATTTATTTACCGCGTCAGGTAAACCGTTGTTCAAGGGGTGGTTTCCATTATAGTAATCGGCAATGTAGCAATCATGGCAAAATCATGTGAACAGTGGATGATAGTATCTGTCTCGAAGACCAAACACTTTCGGTTAGGAAAAAAACTGAGTTTGTCCGAGATTTTCCAAAGGCGATAAGATCTAACACATCACCTCTCTCAGACGAAGACACTCCCAAGATTCCCTAATTAAGTCAGGAAAACGCTGCATTCCGACGCTTGAGTACTGAGTATAGTCAAAAAAGAACTGCCGAGTGCCGCTCAGTGAGCAACGAAGACGATGAGGAGATGATCAGTGTACGCTCCTGAGTTATGCATCGCAGCGTAAAAACCGAGGTTAAATAGATAAATCTCGAGCAATTTAGAGAGACTGAGTGTCTCACGAATCGCACGTCTTTGACTTCCCTGCAGATATTCAACGAGCAGGTGAGCACAAAGATGATAAAATACCCCGCCATGAACGCGGATTTCCGTAATGCACCGGGTGTGTGAGATGTATGTGTTGGAATATTGCTATCGATAAAAATCGAAGGCGGGAACCTTCAAAAACAGAATGATGAAAGGAACAAGATAATGAGCAAATGAAGAGGAACAGAAAAACCATTAGAAACAAATGTTTGAGAGAGCGGAAGATGATCGCAGAAGACAGTTTGAACTATCGATCGAAACCAAGGGGAGGAGCGGAGAAAAAAAGAAAACAGAAGAGGAAGAAATAGGAAGATAAGCATGGTTAAACAAAAGAAATGAGCAAAGAGAGAACGGGGATAAGTAAAACCAAGATAATGAGAAGATAGAAATAAATGAGGAGAGAGGGTAAATTGATTGATAGGAGTAAAAATCAATCCAGGAGCAAGGTGATGATCACCATTCATTTACGTTCAAGTCTCCTTCATTGGAAATGCAGAAACAGGGAAACGCGTTGCATCGGCTCATTGTGGATCCCTAGTTCGCAACTCGAACCGCAACAAATTGTCTGCGAAACAGATTGGAATGCAGAAGTGGAATAATCCGTGATCCCGAAGTCCGACATGATGAGAGTGGAAAGACAGAATTTCATTTGACACATCCCCAGTCAGATGTGATGAGAGATAGTCCGATTGGAAAAAGCCAACGAGCAACATGCCCGGACAGTGAACGGTAATGAAACACTGCCCAGCAGGTTGCCGGTAACATCGGATTTCAGCTCGCCCAGGACGTTTGTACATAGAGCTATGAGTGAGGATAGAGAGGGAAGTGACTAATAGGAGTACAAATCAATCCAGGTGCAAATGCTCTGATCACCTTTCATCTATGTTCAATCTGCGCTCCGCCAGTAAGTTGATATAGGTGCTTCTGAGCAAACCTTCGGGAATTTGCTTCGCCCACTGTTTACATGAGAATATTTACACCAGCTTTGCATGTTCACATGATTCGAGCATGAGTTCTATATGTCTGACAGGATTGGTCTTTTCGAATCGAATTCTGCATCAATGGAGGTTACACTTTCGCTGTGATTGTGAATGTCGATGACACGCAACAACTGCCATCAGCGGCCGCGTAATCAATAGAGCCTCTGAAGCCAGCTAGTTGTGTTGCGCGGCGTGCAGCTATGTTCTTCTGTTTCCGCATACACTCTCCTCACACTTCACATTTGTGTGCCCACTTTTCATCGCAGGATGACCTGGTACTTTTGTTTGATGCGCCGTTAAAGAACGCAATGCCGTATCAAATCAATAAACATGGTATGAACACTGGTGTGTTGAAATCGGTATGTTGAAGCGCATAAGGTGCATGTTTCATTGACAAACGAACCTGACTGCTCCACCTCAATTTGTTTCATATTGGATTAAGAACGGCGTGTTGCTTCTGTGTGCTCCGATCAGATTCTCCCGAAAGACCGCCGGAAAACGAAAGTCGGTCCACTACAGTGGTTGGTGTTCAGCCACACGACGTTTCTGTAACAGAAGATTTCAAAGACGGTGGGTTTTATGCCATTTTATTGTATGAATGAAATTCAGAGACATCGTTGCACTTCCGATTTAAGTAGTACTTCCATACCTGCTACGCGGTAGTGTGTCTAAAACATTCACATGCGTGAATCCGCGGTTTGTTCGGCGTAAGTTAATGAAGAGAAGGATCAACTTCGTGTATTGGGTTACACGTGAGAATCAGTGAGCGGGAATATCTTATCGGGTCTATGTTGGAGACGTTCATTCTGCAGAATGCATGAAGAACAGACTGGAAATGACCCACGTGGTCAGCAGATAAAGCTTAGGCGTGGAGGGTCTTCACATGCTCACGGTCATAACGCGAGCACAGTGTCGGTAGTATAGTTCATTCAGCGTACGCGTGGAAGTACTAGTCTTGAAATACATACGTGACAGCTAAACGTAAACCAATCAACGCATTCAAGTTTTGCAAATGCTGTGTATATTTTGTGTTGCTGTCTTTACAAACATAATGCAGAAACGCGCACGATGTCATCCGCAAATGAGACCGAGACGACAGTGAAGTCGACCGAGAAGTTGGATCAGCTTCCTGTTATTTCAGATGGGAAAGCCGGTGAGAAAGATTTCGCGTCATCTCATTGTGAGCACGATTGTGTCATGTGAAATACGTCATTGTCCATCTTGTATAGACAACAATCTCCTTAAGTCTTCGTTGTTTTCTGCACTAAGCCAATCGACTTGTCCGGGACCGGATGAGGTCAAGGCGTGTGTTGCTAACACTGACACATTGTGATGTCATTGCAAATAATGTGCATCCTAGTTACTGTTGTAACATTGTTCGAAAGTGTCCACGTTAAGCACATTACCGCGTACCTAATTTTGCACTAACAATACACGCCTACAACACTCCTGAGGAAGGCCGCCCGAGGTGGTCGGAGAGTAGGGCATCACAAATAGCTCGTAACGGTGTACTATGCTCAATCCATTTGTCAATACACTCGTACATGCAGGAACATACTACAGAAATACCTTATGAGCACAGTGTTGAAGAACGTGGAAGACATGTGTTGAATGAGGCTGCTGAGCAGATCCTATCACAACGGAAATCTGGCAACCGGGTTGTCAGTGCTGCAGTGCCCTAAATGCACTGGTGTTTGCATTCGCCCGCACCTGCAACTTCCATCACTGTTCTATGGTTCTCATACTCGAAACATCACCCTAGTTTCACCCGAAGTCTTCTTCGGTGGAAATGCAGAAACAGGGAAACGCGTTGCATCGGCTCATTGTGGATCCCTAGTTCGCAACTCGAACCGCAACAAATTGTCTGCGAAACAGATTGGAATGCAGAAGTGGAATAATCCGTGATCCCGAAGTCCGACATGATGAGAGTGGAAAGACAGAATTTCATTTGACACATCCCCAGTCAGATGTGATGAGAGATAGTCCGATTGGAAAAAGCCAACGAGCAACATGCCCGGACAGTGAACGGTAATGAAACACTGCCCAGCAGGTTGCCGGTAACATCGGATTTCAGCTCGCCCAGGACGTTTGTACATAGAGCTATGAGTGAGGATAGAGAGGGAAGTGACTAATAGGAGTACAAATCAATCCAGGTGCAAATGCTCTGATCACCTTTCATCTATGTTCAATCTGCGCTCCGCCAGTAAGTTGATATAGGTGCTTCTGAGCAAACCTTCGGGAATTTGCTTCGCCCACTGTTTACATGAGAATATTTACACCAGCTTTGCATGTTCACATGATTCGAGCATGAGTTCTATATGTCTGACAGGATTGGTCTTTTCGAATCGAATTCTGCATCAATGGAGGTTACACTTTCGCTGTGATTGTGAATGTCGATGACACGCAACAACTGCCATCAGCGGCCGCGTAATCAATAGAGCCTCTGAAGCCAGCTAGTTGTGTTGCGCGGCGTGCAGCTATGTTCTTCTGTTTCCGCATACACTCTCCTCACACTTCACATTTGTGTGCCCACTTTTCATCGCAGGATGACCTGGTACTTTTGTTTGATGCGCCGTTAAAGAACGCAATGCCGTATCAAATCAATAAACATGGTATGAACACTGGTGTGTTGAAATCGGTATGTTGAAGCGCATAAGGTGCATGTTTCATTGACAAACGAACCTGACTGCTCCACCTCAATTTGTTTCATATTGGATTAAGAACGGCGTGTTGCTTCTGTGTGCTCCGATCAGATTCTCCCGAAAGACCGCCGGAAAACGAAAGTCGGTCCACTACAGTGGTTGGTGTTCAGCCACACGACGTTTCTGTAACAGAAGATTTCAAAGACGGTGGGTTTTATGCCATTTTATTGTATGAATGAAATTCAGAGACATCGTTGCACTTCCGATTTAAGTAGTACTTCCATACCTGCTACGCGGTAGTGTGTCTAAAACATTCAGATGCGTGAATCCGCGGTTTGTTCAGCTTTCTTTTTGATTGATATATATAAACTTCTTCTATTGCTTTGCCTCTACTTCCCTTTTTTTGCTGTTATATCTTGTCGTCGTCTTCCTTTTCTTTTTTTGTCGGTGAGTTTTTTTCAATTCTCTCTTTTTTCTTCTCTGTTTTTTTCCTGCTACCCTCTTCTCCTCTTTCTTTCTTCTCTTTTGATGCACCTTCCTTAACGATTTTTCATCCTCCTTGATGTTTTCCTGCTTTCTAATTTCTGTTTGTTTTTTCCGTTCAATCTTCATCTTTTTCTTTCTTGCCTATTTCCTTTTCCCTGAAAATTTGTTTGGTTTTTTTGGTTTTTCCTTCTCACGCTGAACATTCTTTTTCCTATTTTCTTTTTGATATTCGGTAATGTTTCGATCAATCTCTCTTTTTTATTCATCCTTTCCTTTTTGTCTTTCTTTTCTTTGTTTTTTATCGTATTGTGATTGTTTGCTCCTTTGTATGTGACATCCTCAATATATCAACTTTCACCGATCTATCCACGGCATTCATTCATAACCCTCAGCTCAATCTTATCCAGACTTTATGATATTTTCTCGAACGAATGGCGTTCGTCAACGACTAGATAACGTTCGAATGGATAGATGATACTTGAATTAGTCTTTTTAACCTTAACAAAATAGTTTTCCGACTGAAGATGAAAATCAGATCGCATGAACCATCCGTTTTAATCACAACCTTGTGTTGATCATAATGAGCGTACCAGAAGTAGTGTTAATATTTGAAAACAAATTTTACATTTATTGTTTCCACCGAAACTGATTCAGTGGTGTATAGTATATGTAGGCGTTTGTGTGTGACTGTTTATTATTATGACCGCCTGCGTCATTAGCAGACAAATTTAACTTTCGATTAGTACATTTTGTGTTCAGTATCCAACTCTGGATTACCATCTGTAGAAACATTCAAAACGACGACTCGTTTTGAATTCCACGCAAAAGCAGAACAACAGTTATATGATGTAAGTCCAGGATGTCGGTGAATCCCCATATTTATGAATACAGACCGGCGTTTTCCAACCAGTGCAAATCAGTGTTCATATGAAACGGCTGAGGCCCGTTTAGTCTGAGATTTTTCCCGCTCCTTCTTACCGGACAGTTTCTACGAGGCTGTTAACAATCAAGTTCAGGGACAATCACGAGAATAGTGTTTAGTTGACTCATCGCTGTAGAAGATCCCTTCAATATAATGTAGCGCACGTTACTCTATTCACTCGACTAATATTTTAAGCTGTAGAGGTATGTCCAAGGATTCATGTATTCTGCGGTCGGGTAGTATAAAACTCCAGCTTTTGAGTAGGAAAGTTAGAACTTATACTGCAGTGTCACGGTTTATTGAAGTGCGTTACACGCACGCTTTATAACGTGATGATAACCGACGATGAAATTATGCCGTGCACTTCTGGAACAGGAATGTTTCTGTCACACACCATTTTTTCATACCTTACTATATGGACTAATTGATTTTCCGAGTGGGTGATTCCGACGGTACGGATGTAACCATTGATATATCGTCATCTTCACTATATTCAATTGTCAAATTCCAATGTAATACTGCGTAGTAGGATTGGCTTGAATTGAGTCCGCTTGCCTCTCATTGAACAAGGTTTGCTGATTTAATACTTACCGCTGCTCGAACGTGCACACGCCGGACAAAAACATCTGCTTGAACAAAATAGTCAGAAAACAATGACTGGTAAGTGCGACCATTTCGTATCCACTCACCAGTGCCAAGTTTACAATAAAATGAATGCGTTTCCGTAGCAAATGACTGAAGGGATGGATAATCAATAAGTCAGTTACAAAAAAATTAACTAAGCCCAAGGAAGTGTCAATTTCACAAAACAGTGGTTTCCGAACACAGCGAGCTGCGTTGAGTCGATTGATTGCAACTGCTCCAGTAAACCTTAATAATCTCAGGTTAGAATGACGTAACAAGATTCTGAGTGCACAAGGTGGGCCGGTAGCGTGACTAGTTGTCAGGACGTGTCCAGCGGCTGAGAAAACTGGCTGTACACGCGTTTGAGCATATTACCATTTACCGGTCACACGGATTTCTATACTCATCTAGGTAGATGTTCTTTCCGTTTGAAGCTCAAGCATCTTTCGGTTCTGCCTACGTAACTTTCTTATTGGAAACTAACATTTTTGCATGGTAATCCAAACAAGGCTGACGATCTTCTAGTTTCGCCTCTTTATTTTCCCGGACCCATTTAGTTAACATCGTGCATTTTCCTATTGTTTTTTATAGGGAGTTTTGACCACGGCGATAGCAAGTAACCGCTTTATTGAAATTGGCTAGACCAGCTCACACAAAATTTCTGCTGTTTATCGTAAAATGGTTTGCCTGGATAAATGATGCATTCATGATGCGCCAGTTGTTCAATTAGGGTTGATGTATCAATTCGCAGAACACTGTGCGAAAGGGTCTTATTTTAGTACACAGGATCCGGGTGTAATATGTTGATTCACACATACAACCAAATTGTGCTGAGTTAAGTGTGAAACATGCAGAAATATATCATATTCCGCCACACGGGCAACTGAGAGTGCACTGAATGGGAGCGCTTCTATTATGATGATGAATGATCACCACTTTAATTTAACCGGAAGCGGGTGGAACCTGTGACCTCCGGGTAACCAGTTCCTTGTGTGACTACGGTTAGGTCGCGTTGTTTTGGAGCCGAATAACTGGACTCAAACTGCTTCTGCAGCATGTGCGCGGTGCGCTAACCTGACGGGATTACAGTGTTTGCTTTGGGAGACTTCTATGCGTGAATCATTCGGTTTGAAGTTTCTTGAAGTGGTTGGGTCAGCGTATTCTAATTGTCTTCCGCTGATTCTTCGTGTGACCGACTGTGCTACCTGGATTTGGGACAGTGTACTAAAGATAGTAAGCATTCTATGAGTTCGCTCTCTGAACATAAATTGCAGGGAAGGAGACTTCTATTTCGATTCTTCTCTAATTATTTCACTTGGAAACGTGAGGGGAGACTTCTCTTGTTTACATCAAAATGAATTTATGATAATTTGTTTCCCGATTTTATGGACTTACGATTTACCCAAAGTGATTTTTAAAGGTCGCAATATCAGTCAGTGCAACGGTTTGGTTTTTGTACACAGGGTGCTTCTTGTTTTAACACATATTACCTTCAACTTAATACACGCTTGTGTTAATGTAAGTTGAGCAATTCCATATCTGAACTGTTACGAATGGTATTGGTATGACTAAGTATACAATATTGTGAATTTGAATTTCATACATTTCACAGATTTATCCAACATGACACAAGTAAACAAGGCACGTAGACGTAAAGCGCTGGATAAGCTTGTGGATGAAGTATCGTTTGTCGCAGATCAAGACATTGCAAATGATTGCAAAATTTCAAATGAGGGCGTGAGCCTAGGTAACTATTCGTTCCCGTTTCAGGTAAATTATAGTACAATCTTGATGATCACGCAAACGTCCACTCAATAAGTTCAATCGATTTTGTAGTTATTTCTTGAAGGTTCATGGTTCCCATCTTTGCGTCTCTTTTGTCTTTGAAAGTGTTTTTTCTCTGGACCTTTTCACTCATGAAATGGCACTATATCGTCCAGAAATTATTAGATTATCAGACAGTTTCAGCTGCAAAAGGTAAACAGATTGATTCAATTCTACTGCACTTAGCGAACAAAATCACTTAGAAAGACGTGAATATTTTTCGTTTCATCACTTTTCCCGACATTATATGGTACGTTCCGTGGTCTGTTTTCAGAGTCATCCGTACTTCCAACGCTGGCTTCAAAGTTGTTCGTGTTGACTTTCTCGCTTGGCTATTTTTGCGGAACCTAATACCTGTTATTCTGAGCAGGACATTAATGTGCTACTGGTATCAATCTTTTCCTGCAAAAAAAACATGGTTGTAATTTGGTTTTATTTATTCCACTGATTTCATTCCAAATATGATGATTTACATTGCTAATTCATATGTTTTCACACGAAAGTGCGTTTTTGAAGCAATACGCACAGCCAGTCTTGTGTCTTTGATCTTGGGAAGCTTTCGCACATTACACTTATTTATGGGAATTCAAGACGTTTATTGCATACGCAAGTCTAATCATACACTACACATTAGTTTAGGTTTACGGTGATTTTCAACATGTATTTCGGCCTAATCAGGGTAGTAATTACGCGTTTCACTTAGCTACACATCTACCAACCCGATCAGCACACTTGATGCCCGGACGGAAATGTGCACGTTTGGAGTCTTTTAGCCACAACGACGTGTGGAAGTACACTTTTGAAGTACACTTTTGATTTGAACGGTTCACTTGATCATTGCTCATAAGCAATATACTAGTTCATGTGCTGTGTTGAATCGACAGTTAATGGCAGAGTAGCCAACGCGGTCTTTGCACAAAATTGTGGCCAGCGGTTCCAATCTCGTCCGCAAGGAGCAGTGAAATTTGAGCATAGCGATTCGAACTTAGTTGACAGGATTGTTTGTGGTGTGTGACGGCCGCGATCAACCGCCAATGATAATCAGTTTATTTACCAATAAAACTCCTGAATTATAAAAGAGGTTGGATTAAAATTCTACCACCTACTAGAAAGCTTCATTGTACGATGTACAGGTTTCCCAATTCTTAATTCCGAATACCATAAGCATGTCAGCTTGAGGTATCCAAATAGCTAAAGCAAGACAAAATTAAAATGGCGTATTGAATTGACTTTTAAACTTCGGAATTATACCACGTGGTTTGAACGAGTGCACTTTTGTAAGAACTCACGCCTACGAGCCTCCTCTTTTCTTGCTAGAATACTGCAGAGGTCGAAACGTAGAGATTACAACTAACTCAAGTTCATACGTCTTAGGCTTTTCAGACTCAGAATTTTGCTCTTAAAGTCGTGATCCATTTATTTAGAATCAAAAATAATTACCGACTACCCCTACAAAACCGATCACACTTCACTCCTCAGCCGTCATCCGCATTATAAGTCGAAGTTGTATCTTTTCATGATTTTCTGTTGATCTGATAAATACTATCTTTTGATGGTTACAGTTTTAAGATAGTATTCGTAAGCTATCATATGAGTTCGCTGCGTTTTTTAGCATCCGATAATTTATTTCCATAATCACGTGAAGTGGGATTTGGTTACCCACAAATTTGGAGTGGCTCGTACTTAGCCTCCATAAGCGAAACTTTATCTGCTTCTCCCGTTCTGTTGCATATCAAAATACAATTGTGACATCCTTTTGAGTCCTTTGAATGATGCGGCCTCGTTACCATTAGAGTATATCTTTGAATTTGCATTCACTCCAGGATTTTTGAAATATTTGCATTCATTGGCCGTCTGAAACACTTCATGCATTTTTCCATATCAGTCGCTGTTGTTTCAAAACAGCCACTCATTAGATGTAAATGTCATGCACCCCGGTTATGTCACCCACCTTTTCACTTGCGGACGTTCTGTTGTTAATTTCGGAATTATATTACTAGTAGAGGTGAACTACCAGCAAACACACTCATGGACCTAGGGTATTTGTCGAATCCCATGTAACTCAGTTTTGTAAGGCACTTGAACCATGCCGTCACACATATCTACCTAATTCCTATTCTGCATTATCCACTGAAGGAAGCAGAAACCAACATCGTTCATCAATATAACATGACGATAAGACTGTCCATCTTTGCTCTGTTGAATCGTCTTTGATTCATTATGAGACTGAAGAACAATTCACGTTCCAGGATGCCGTGGTACGCATAGTGGATACATCACTGTACTCATGTGGGTACGCTCGTAGCTGAAACACCTTATCACTCTAGTTCACCATTCACGTATCCTGGTGACCATTTGACGCATACTACCAGTGAACAACAATAGATGATTTCACACACAGAGATCCATTCGTAAGGTAGGCAGAACGACGGTTAGAATAGACTACCTATTTGGATTTGGCACAGGTATTATATTGATAGATCAATGTTTTTAGATCGTTTGCACTTTGGCGACCTGCACGTGAAAGCCTGTCCTGTATGGTTCAGCCTACTATCTTCTTCATCTGTTATATTTAGGGTACAAATGTTCATACTTTGTGAACGATTATTTCAGACGATAATTTTGCTGTTAGAATTTTCTTCCGTGGAATTATAGTACATACTGGAACAGGAGCGCAGCATCTCAGTTTTTCATTGGCAAATATACGAAACTTTACTTGTTTTGTTACGCCCGTTCCTTCTATATAGTGGATAGATTTTTCACTGCCCGAATGTGTTATTCTCTCGTTATCTACTTCATCTGAACAGCAATTACTTCATACATTGAGAAGGAAGTGAATTCCATTTCGATGGACCATCGTTTTGGCTGCTGCACTTCGTCAGCTGTTTGAACATAGTCCCACCGAGGTCGTAACCTGGAAGATGCAGCTAACTGAACTATGTATCCGTTTGGATCAAACGTTTGGGAACGTGTTTCCGCCTATACCTCACAAACTTGTTCTTAACAATGCAGTCAGTAGAGAACAAATAGAACCATGCCATTCACAATTAACCTAATGGTTATAGAAAAGTGGCAGTGCAAGTTACAGGTCTTGTCAGGTTTCTCCGAAAAGCTTACAGCCACCGCTGGCTCTCCGGAGTTGTCTGGACTGCGATGGACCAAACTCATGGTCATCGGTGGTAGCCAAAAGCACAGCGCACAGTCGACTAGTCTAGATGTTTTCCCTCGGACGTCATTTACTCACTAAGAGCCTCTGACCTGGTGTTCTATCTGGGTATTCCGTTCGCCCGAAAATGGAAGGCATTCACCGATTACATATTGCAGCTTTGCACGATACTGGATGAAAAAACCAGATCGCTCCTAGAGCAACACCATTAACTCTACCTTCTGAGACAGCATCTGTTCACAGAAAATGATTCAATGACTAGTGTCGAGTCGATTCCACCGAAACATCCTCAAGGCTTCGGTTTGTACAATTCACTAGTTTGTTCAGCAGTGGCTCCGCCTTTCCAAAGACCCATCAAGCAGCTTAATTCATATCTCAACTCGCTTGGTCGGGTCATTCCAGGTTTTTCACCAACATTCCTACCATTGGGAATCACGGATGGATAGACTGTTCTTCAGTCGATGTCCAGTTCTGAGGAACACGTCAAAAATGACTCGCTTTGCCCCATCTCCATGGACGTCAGTGTCCCCTCAAGCGCTTATGTTTCAGCGGTGACGAACAAAGAGGAAGCTTATACGGTACGTTTGGAAGGGCCTCATCATAAACAATACGGCTGTGGTCTCCAGGAAGTGTCTTGCTCTCCACTCTCCAGTTGTTAGCTGTCGAATCCAGGCTGCACGTTCCCCAGGAGCCTTATTCGTGACATCCAGCACCGATGCAGTCTTCTCCAGACCAAGGTCCGAAACTTTGCAAATCGTAGAATGAGCCGCCCAGTTCTCTGTTGTGGCAAGTACAGTCAACCAGACAGCTGGATCACCTACTGTGTGCGTTGTGCTCTGCTTGGTCGTGTGGCTAAACAACTGGCCAAAAGACTGCGCAATCTAGGCTAGATATCGTTCGATGGGCTCTGAGCAACACCTGTGAGCTTTCTCATCGAAACCGACGCGGTCGCAATCCGTGATGACGCTGCTGTGACACTGGATGTTAGCAGAGTGGGCGGCTTCAGAAACCACTTTGCCTGGAAGAGCAGGAAATCCAAATTCAAGGATTAACTAACATCTCGCTGCCACTCAGTCTACGCTCCATACCTCAGACTCTGACGTGGACTGTATTTCTGATTCACCTATGATCATCACTTTTCGTTTAATTTGTATCCGTCTTCTTGCAGTGCGCTTCTCCAACAGCGAGTCTGCCCTACTGAGAGTTCTAGGTTCAGTAAAAATTCACGACACATTTATGCGAGAAAAGTGACGTTGATTGTGATCACATTCTGGTGGTTGTTTCACTGTGAAGAACACTTTTTCGTCCCGATGTCAGTTTTAACTGTGATGGCACCCTTGTGCTTTTAAAAGCCTTTGATTTTGAGAGACACCTTTTCATTTTTGTCCTTCCTCTCTGTCAAAACATCATGCCGGTAGCTCACATTTGATTACTGCAATTATTACAGTTTGCCACTCCCGCAAAAGGACTCTTCATTTTTTCTGCGTTACTAAGCATGCAGCACCTTGCACCTGACAAACCGCTTGCTTTGACTTCCCAGGTTTTTAAAAATGTTCCTCAATTTTGGTGTTACCGCTTGATTTGTCTTCGAATAAAGCAACAAATAGGCGTTACTTACGCAAGTCTCATGTGCTCTACTCATGTATCTTCATGAACAGTGTTCAGTATTCGCCTCGTTCGAAGATTGCAGAACAGTCTGGAGCGGCAACATGGCGTACTTCGTCCTGTTGGACTGACTTGTCTATTCTGCATAATTAGCGAGCCGATTACCAGGGCACAAACGTCGCTCTCAAAATACATGGTGAATCTGAGAAGCAGTGCAACAAATCAGATAGTCAAGTGAATATGTGTGCACCATGATGTCAGTGATGTTGGTGACGAGTCACTAATGTGAACCGCTGATGATTGGTTGATATGTCAAATTGATACTAAATGAAAATAGATGACACCATCTGGATATTGTGCAGGCTGCCCCTCCAGGTAAACTGAGTGAGCAATTAACAAATTGATCTTGATCAACTCCTAGATTACTTCTAATGCCTCTAGTGCGAGGGGAATGAATGATCACGAATCAGAAACTAACAGTAACGCATGGTTCCCGTTTTCTATGAAACTTTGCTACAACATTCATTAGTCCGTTGTGCGTCCGTAACGCTGGTAAACTGTGCACGTCTTATCGTTTTGGAGCCGTTACCAGCTATCGAGAATGTCAGCAGCGACCCTAACTGAGCTGTTCATTCAACACGGCGACCATGAGTTTTATCATTTCTTCGCTCGGTTTATTTTCTGACTTATTCTAGGCCCATACATGGCATGTGAACTGTCACACAAAGCTCTCTTCTCTTTGGTTGACGATGGCGATTCGAACTTACACATCTCTTGATCCGGAAACGAATCAATCTGTGTGTGGGGTAAGATGAAAAGTGCAGGTCGATTGACGTTTATTCTATTAAACAGATCAAGATTTGTGTGATGTCTTGGCATCCGCGAAAGCATCCTGAAAATAGTTCGTCGTCGTCTTAAAAGCGCCGCATTCTGTCCAAGAATATTATTAGTACAATAACAGCAAACCTCGTTGCAAGACCAGAGCACCGTATGTGTCGCCTTATTTTGTACTTGTTTCTGGAAAGAACATACCACACGGGGACCTCCACTCAACACCGTCATGTAACGGACGCACATGCTTTACTGAATGTTCACAAACTGGTGCACTCTTATACAGAATATAACGCAACGGTGTTCTAGCATTTGCAGTTGACAGCTTCTAGTTTTTCACGCGATATGTCAAGCGAATCCTGTAGGCTTGTGAGTATCAACCGTTTCAGTCGCAGGCTGGCAATGGAGTGCTAAAGCAGGACGCTTTTGATGGTCGCATGGCGTACCCACAACTACGATGTCCGTAACAAAGAGCTAACTGCATTTCACGCCTGACCTAAACAGTCATTGTTTGATGGACATTGATTTGATACTCAGTGTTTCAAAATCCGTTCCTGACGTCAGACTATTGACAGATGTCTAACAAGAGGATGGTGCTTCTTCATTACAAAATCCGTTGTGTCCTGTTCGATAAAACATTTTCCGATATCGTGTTTGTCAGCCAAACTTGTTCAGATACGACATCATCTTATTCGGAGGAAACTTTGCGAAATTTGGTTGTGTTCTGTTTTTTACTTCCAGTTGTGACTTGTGAGAACAGTTGCTAGTATTCAAGTAAACATCTGAAACAGTTCAGAGAGAGCCACCACATGAATCAGTTTCAGGTGAACTAAAATAATCGAAAGGTTCAGGTGACACTCTGTAGGCATTCTTGCGATATTTAGTGGGTTAGAAGGCGTACTGTATTATTCTGTGCAAACTAGGTTTCTGGGTGGTGCACGGAAACAATGCGACGTATTGAGATCCATGGAATCAAAGGGATCTTGGTTCAATGAAAAGAAAACTGGCGTAAACAAGGCGGTGTCACACAGTTGGACAACTCGATTATAAGGACAACCGAGTGGCTGTTACGGTGGAGAAATATCTGTTACTGTAGCCTAACAGAACACAGCAATTAAGATTATCATGATGTTCTTGACAAACCGCAGCGTAAACTTCTCACCAGAATCACTGTCCCGCAGTGAGGAGATTTTCCTGTTCACATTATGATGTTCCGAATATGGTCTCGGCTATTTAAAGGCGCCTAACTGTATATGCGATCAACACATTTGGAACAGTTTACCACTCATTGCAACACTGTTTTCCAACCGAACGTCCAACATTAGCCAAGTGTGGAGGGATCCTTCGATTTATAAACCACGTGTATGAATGCAGCCTAACTGCGAATAGAGAAGCATGAACTTGGGAAAGTTTGCGTGACATCTCTTCGATGAAGGATAGATGTACTGTCGTTCTATTGGTTACCTCTTTCTGGTTTCTTCCTTCGATAAAGTGTTCGCAGCAGTTAGTTCCAGAACCGACGGGTGCAAATATTTTCGGTCCTTCTTTCCACACCTCACAGTCTTGAAGTTCACCGCAGTGATTATCTGAATCTACATTACACCACTGTTTTGTCAGACTCGGTTAAAGTGATAATGGCTGGCAGCATGTTTTTGCTCTATGAATAATGAATTGTTCATTGATTACCATGTCTCGATCTTCCGAGTGGTGTGAAATGTACTTACTACCCATCAGTGTTATTGCATTCCTTTTTCGATGGTGGACAAGCCTGAGCATCACTCGCAAGTCAGTTTGGCTCAATGTTCAGATATGATAATCAAGTCATGCATAATGCGAGGTCAGGTAAGACACAATGAACCACATGATAAACTCGTATGATGTGAATCAGGCGTGGTATGTGAACGGGTACTCAGCTTATACCGACCGTATTTCTGGGTAAATTTCCTTATTCCATGAGCGAAGCCAGAAACCTGTTTTATTATATGGGCGAATAAGCTATCAAAATTCTCTTGCGACCTTCGCTTCTTGTCAGTACGTTTATCATGGATTAGCGCGTCAGTAGAACTGAACTGATATTCGCCCAGTTGCTCGACGAAGATTGAATTTAAGTCCGCTAATTGCAGTTACATGCTGGTACACACGAAATGGTGGTCATATTTTTCTGCATGCAGTCCACCTAGTTTATTTCAGTTCTTTTCATATGGGTCTTAAATTGGCTGATGTAAGTGCACTCAAGTCTTATTAAGACGTGATATTTGATAGATCCTGTCAGCCTACAGTGCTTAACATGCATTCCAGTTTTTTACACAGAGATATTGTTGCTCGTTCAGATATCACTTACGTACGTGCCGATATCACCTAATGATGAACCAGGATGCGCCCTGGTGGACAGTGGAGACGAAGCAGATGGCGATGGCTTAGTCGTGGAGCTTGTTACCGACTGGATGGAACAAAGCAGTTCTGTCAGTTCTTCTTTGGGAATGACCGGGCAAGCCGAACACTACTCGTACAAGGTTGTGGTTGGCCGTTTGGATTCGATCATTCCATCATGTCTATTTTGATTTTACTGCCTGTGATCAAGCGTGGGTTGTGTTTGGTTTGAATTATACAAATGCATAAACATCTCTCATACGCCGTCTGTGGAGCTCTATAGTGGCCAGATTTTCAACACAATTGGCTCAGTGTACTCAGTGTTTCACTGTAGGCGGAACATACGATGGCGGAATGTGGTCCGGACAGAACGCACAACGTCAACTTATAGATTCAACAAATCTGCAATGTTTGACAGTTTCGTGTGATTGGTATAGGATGGTTAGTTTCTTCCACATATAACTGGATTATTACATGGTCTCGAATCAGGCATGTTTCACGCAATAAAACACGTGTTTGTGAACACAAGCATTCCGTTTGATGGGGATAGAGCAGCAAAGATTGCAATGAAATCAAGTATGCTTTTCCGAATAAAGCGTGCAGGTGGCGTTTCAAACCAATTACTTTTAGTTCAAGAATGAATACCAATTCCGACACCGGCCACAATGAAATTTGCCGACGATGCTGTCAATGAATTCCCAGGAGTGTGTGCGCCGTTGATCACTTGTAATCGAATTTCGAATACAACACGTTCATGGTTCACACCTATACAGAATGTTCTAATCGCAGAAATTAAAAGGGAGAAAATCTGGAGTGAGCAATGTCCACTTTCTCTAGTTTTCAGAAGGAGACAGGCGAGCAAGTAAAGCAACAGATTGATTTTATTGTATCGCATCATTAGTGCCACAATTAAGGTACACACTTGGGCTACGTTGTAATCGTACCACTCAATTAAACAATGTACGGTTGAAGATAATTTGAATCCAACGTTAACTGTTCGGAAGACGGGCTGGAAAGTCTATCTGAATGAGAAAGTTGTCGTCAGGTATGACAAACAAACGTGAACTGCGTAGTGTTGTTAATATATGTGGGACAAGCAGTGGTGAAGCTAGTGTATACAGTAGACAGCCGATGTTCATGCAATCGAAACTGTTCAAATCGCTGAGATGGTAGGTAAGGTTAACCTGAATCCCGAGTGGCGTTGGCTTGAGTAAATCACACCAATTTTCAAGCTCACTTCAAGACACTGGAGTGTTTTCCTCTAAATCTGTTGCATACAGTTTAGAAAGCACCGTATACACAACATGCGATGAAACTTATCCTAAAAGAGTACATTCACGCGGAGAAAGTTACATAGGCANGTGATGGTCAACTTGAAAATAAACCAAATCCCCGACTACTCATCAGTAATATTGTGTGTTGTTAACAGTTGGTGGACGTTGTTGAAAGAACGACTTTAGAAAGGTGTTTTAGTACAACAATTGATATTAATTCCGACACTGGCCACAATGAATTTTGCCGAGGATGCTGTCAATGAAGCCCGACGACTGGGTGCGCCGTTGAGCACTTCAAATCCGCGGTAACACACAAAAGATCAGGGACAAGAAACGTCGGGTATGACCATGTTTGACGTGGCGTTCACTATTCAAATATAACAATGTATAGTTGTGAAACAATCGGCTTGTAAATGAATACTGCCATTATATCAGATATTTCCATCTATGGTGATATTCTATCTACAGACATTCTATAATAGTAGACTGACATGAGATGCAACCCAAGTGTGCACACACATATATGCATTGTTATGAGCTACACAGTTGTGAAGGGGCTTCATTCAGATTGAGTTTTATCAGTGTGTAGCTCGATAAAAAATACGACTCACTTTTCGTGATGCACCAAATGAAGCTCAACCGTGAATCCAACGCACCACCCAGTATTTGGTATCCGTAAGAAAAGTGTCATCCTATGAATGGAATAGTCGAATTTTGGACAATACCAGTTCACTACGCACTTTGTTTTCGTGTTGGAGATGATGCTGCACCATGGACTTGAACAACCTTATTGAAACTGGCCTGCATCAGGAAGCCCTAATCACGCTTTGTTACAATCGTGCGTGTTCGTCTCAGGTGGCATTTTTAACATGTGGAAAGTTGAGCCGTTTCGTTTGTGTGGTATTCGTAAGTGTCGAAGCAAACAGATCGCTTTTGGCATAATACGGCGTAAAAGAATACTTAACTACATCTTCGAATATCAAGACGACTATCAGTGAAAAGTTCCGTTCAGGGTATTGACGGACAAATGAAGACAGAACTCTTATGCACCACTTCGAACACACTGTGAATGTGTACTAGACAGCTTTCCGTAAAGACATTTAATGTATCAGAAATCATCGTATGGAAAGTTGAAATGTTGGAGCTCTGCTACATCTAGAGTAAAACATGTGTTGTACGTTTTCATGTTGTTAACGCAATAGTATTATTTCGGATTTGCCTGCTTTTGTTGCGGCAGTCACTAAAACGACCCTGTGATTGTTAACTTTATTCACAGCCTCGTTTAGCGTTCTCTGAAGTGACCTCCGTAGTGTCCGTGCAGAAGACTCAAGAATAGTCAAGACCACAAACAACAGCGAAGTGAAACCCAAACCTAGTTAGCCAGCTTGCTAAATCTTGGTTCGCAGAGGTGGCCTTTACTTCAAGACTACATTGACAGTGAGTTAGCTTCCAGTCAAAAACAAATGACTGATATTCACTCTGAGAAGCACATTCCTACTGTTAGAAAGTAGGAAGTGAAACAAACATGTCGATTTCAATTTTTTCAAAATAACAGTACCGAGGTTCTCACGATTATTTGGGTTGGATTTGCAGTTTGCTGATATAAGTGACTATTGCGTGAACAGAATCGATACTTGGCGACGTGCTCAGTTTTTCCCGGATAGCATTACGGGAATCAGTTTGTTGTTGCTTGTTCCCGAGTCCCACTACACAACAACGTTTTGTGGTCATTCTGTCAGTGGTCTCTGGTGCTTTTCAAAAAACGACTGGAATTAAATATTTGATGCATCGGCTGAATTCTTCAAACTTGCGAAATTATTGCGACTATACATCTCAGCACAACCACAATTTAATTAGTCACGACAACATCCTTCCAAAGGCTTTCCAACAGTATTTCAAAGTAAAAGTTAGTAGCGCGTAACTTATTTTACTTTAATTCGGGAGGAGTGTTAGTTTCTCAGAAGTTTGGTCACAATTGTGGGTGGTCTTTTTGAAGAAGTTGCTAAACTACCTCCTCTGCCGATTATAGCAATGTAAATTCTACACGTGGTGACTAATATGTGAGGTAGCAGGCAGCCTGATGTGTCTATCGCTGGTTCGAATTCAGCCAAATACCTGAATTTTCACAACTGGTTCTCATCTAAACTCATAAATATCTCACACTAATTATTAGTGGCATAACTTTAATTTGACTAGCTCATTCTAATATCCTACTATATAAGGAGTTACGTAATCAGCCTTTTATCCTGAGTTTAGGTCTATCTTGTAACGGAAGCTTGCAACACTCGCTGCTCTGGATCTCAACTGAGACTTCCAAATCTCTTCTTAATATGACCATCAATTCGGTCGAACAATACAGCAGGAATAGGGTATTTGTTGAACTGCAAGACAGGATTGAACCGATCATTCGAAGCCAAATTTCCGCCTCTTTACACGTGTATTTTCAAACTTTTCGATTCCAGAGTCTTACGTGATGCTTCCTCTAACCACCCGTGAGTTTCGTTTCTCGTGTTTCAAACTTGATTTTTACCAAGCAATCATGGTATGCTTATACAAACATTATATCCACAGAGCCGATGGACGTTTTTTCCAAGTTATACATGTCACTCTAGATCATTGCAGCATTTAAATAAGGCGTATCGAATGTTTGTGGTTGAATCATTCTGGAGTGAGGGCAGACGGTTGCACCACACTACTTACACCACTATTCAGTAGTAGTATGGACCGAAATTATCGCGGGATAAATACGGGAGAGGTACGGAAAGAATCATTAGTGGGTAGCATCACGTAGAATGGCTTCCGCCACATGACGGAACTGAGACATGGTGTCCAGAGCGACTGGAGCATGCTCAGACAAGTATGGTGTGCAAATGAGTGTTTCTGTTCATAGTCCCTTTGAGACGCATAAGTCGTGTACCGGTTTCCCCAAATATACAACTTCTGTGCCATCCGCCTTCTGAGTTCAGAACAATTCAATCGCAGGGATATTTAACAATAATCAGGAATATCCTTTGTAAGATAAACTGAATCACATGTGATGACAGGATTTTTGAGTCATGATTACGACGTTATTTTCTGAATTTTTCAGAGTTACATATCCTAGTGAGAAAATATGGTAACGCGTTCAGTACTCACAAGTAGGCAGTAGATGAGATTTTAGGTGATAAGTTTCGGTTGCGCATATTGGTGTAATGGTCAAAGAGGTCGTTCCAAGACAGTTTGGCTTCAGTGTAACCTCCTGTCTTGGTAAGAATGAACATTGGGTGGTGGGATTTGACCAGAGCCAAACTCGGTTTCATAATTCCAATCGAAAGACGGTGACCAGAATATGTATAAATGTGAATGTTGTGGATGGTTGTTTTGTACAATACATACCAACCTAATGTTTGACCTCTCGTGAGTAGCCGATTAAAGTTACCGAAGTGTTCTTATCTTGATCGAGCACGCGGTTCGTTTGGTCAGCGTTTAGCCGACTAATTAGTGCAACCTTCCGTTCTGTCTGACTATGCATCACACATTAAAATGTTTCTTACGCCCGATTTCACGCGCGTTGCGATTATTTTTTAATACCCCTCTCTTCACTACACCAAATAAATCAGGACAAAATTAAAAACCGTTGTAAAGCAGACGTGAAGACTTGACGGAAGAAATAAAAGCTATTGGTTAACCTGAAGCCCCAACCAACCTGTCAATAGACAATCAGTGACAGCTCTTCCAGACTATAATAACTGAGGCTGTTAGAATGTACTTTCCAGTAGAGGAGCCGAAATCAAGTCGGCGATTTTCAAGAACTGCTCGTTTCCGTGAGACCGTCCAGAATACAGGTTAATTGCGAACGATTCCACAATCGCGTTCTGGCTGTTGCTCTGTTCGCAGTTGGGCAAGGACGGTGAACATTTGTGTAAATTGAAGTAGTAGTTAATTTTGGTATCAAAACAAAGCTGCTGTGCGGAACCGTGTTTGAGCACACAAAAGTCGTCTTGTATTCCTGCGGCTGCTACGTCAAAACTTCTAGTCTGGTGATATGTGATTTTATAAAAATTCAGTTCGTCAACGTCCTCATTGAATACGCAGAAGAAAACACACGAAGCATCAGTAGGATCAATACGGCTAAGGTCCCCACAACTATAGCTACCATTGTATGTATTCGCCTTCAAAAATTAAGAAAATTAGTGATGATAAACCGTCTGTCCTTGATCTTCGTCCCAACGAAACACCAAGAATTGCGCACTATCATCGAGCAGGTTATTCAGGCAACCTCTGCACTGGAATTTGCCCCGAATGCCGGGTGTGTTTACTCACCAGACGACCTTTTCAAACGGGATAATCCCAGCAAGCCCATTAACAGCAAACCAAGTATCTCCGCAACTGCATGAACTAATTATGACGTATAATTGAGAACCACCTGGGGCCCTACCTTGTATATCTCACCACACTGCTTATTGATTTGTGTAGATTTCGCAAGAGGTGTTCGTGCTAAAATACAGTTTCTTGTCACCAAGGATTTAACTGTAAAAGCTGCAGATGATGGCAAAACACTAGATAGTATTTTTGGCGTTTCCTAAGCTCTTACCAACGACAATTACACAATTTCAGCAGTACAGTTGCAATAGTGATTATATTCTGTGGCCTCTAGAGTTTAGCATAGACTGACAGTTTAAATTAATATTACACCATCTGGTTGACACACTGAACCGGCTTGAAACTCACTGCTCTTTTTTAAGCCTGCCTTCGTTATCAGTAGTATTAATGTTGACGATAATATTCAGCCGTGTGCTATAAAAGTTACCAGGTAAGGTTATACGTTGCCAACGGAAAAATTGGCGGGTAGTGGCTAGTGGTACGGCACGAAGCTCCAACCTTCAGTCATAACATTGTGCTACAACACATCAGCTTTCGTTTAACCCGAACTAATCTAACGTAATGCAGGCTGGTTACGCATAGTGTTTCTACTACGTTCTGAGAAATGAAAACTTAGGTGTCACCGTTCGCCAGTAAGAAGTGTGGGTGGTTGATTCACAAAGACATCGCTCATTTTTTAAGTGCGCCTCGGCAGCGTAGAAACCTTGAACGACCCTTGGAATATCAACCGGTCGTTTGAACCCCTTAGTTAGAAACCACAAATATCCATATCATCTAGGTGGGTTTTCTTCATGTTTGCCTGATATTTTCAAACTACACAACTGCTTTATTATACGATGTAAATCAGATTCATTTAAGTCCCTGCTCACAAGACTCACTAACGTTCAAGGTGCAGCTAATTCCTCGATTTTTCGTATTTCGTATTTCTTCTGTCTAAATGTTTATTGCAATTGTCCGACAATTAGACAAGTGCACCTGAGAGCTGTGTGGTTTTGCCAACTTAAATGCTTGATCTCGTTAATTCACAAAATATCGAAGATTCCAAGAAGGTCATTTTGGACTTGTTGGAGACTATATTGCAAAGTGGTATTAGGATTTTTGTACAAAACGATACTGGTTTCGTTGCAGTTCCATTTGATTTAACGGTACACAGTGTTCCTACATTACTATGAACAAAGTAACTGAGAATCCTTCTGGGAATGAAACAGTTGTTAAATCTGTTCATCCGTAAATTTCCCCACTTTCGGTTACGTGATCAAAATATATCGCCGTGGCCTCAAATACTGTGTGTATGTTGGTAATATCTGTGTGATTTATACTACTGACAGCAGCAGCCGAAATCGAGTGTCGTGTAGCCTCAACGGAACATGTGAACTTGACGAGAAACCTGCTGCATATGCATTGCAAATTTTCCGTGCATTTAAGAAACTGATCTCATTGCAAGAGATATTCTTCTATCATACAGCTTGATCGGTGAACATTTACTCGTTTAGAGTTCACTAGCGCAGGTTTTCCGACGCACGAGCCTTTAATCCTTCTAAATCAACAAATACCTACTTGAAATAGCATACACTGCGAACTGTTCACAATGTTTAGCGTACAATTCAAGCACTCTGGAAGACGCATGTTGCACTTTGTGGGGGCGCATTCGTTGGGCGCATCTGTCCGTTCTTATCAGTTGGGAAACAGTTTTTTTATGCTGCAGCTGCCATGGCAAGTTGTCGAATGGCCAATTCGCGCTCATTTGTGTTGCCTACATAACTTGGTCTGAACAGCATCTGTGTGCTTTATTCGTGTCGTTATAATGCTCAGCCTCTTTCTGGTATGTTAATTTATGTAAGTTAAGTTAGATCCTTGAACAGTTGATATTGCAAAACCACCGTTGTTCTATGTGAGATTTCTTGTGGCCAATTTGGAGCCTTTGATTACAACGTTGAAGCATTTGAACCTAGCTCCCTGAGTTGGATTCAGTCTAGTGTACTTATTGCTGAATGCTTAGTTGCAGCAGCAACGCACATGAGATTCAGTTTGCAATCTTTGTCGTAACACTGGAGTTTCTTGAATTTTGTGTGGTTAACGACCGCAGAACAATCTGGTATAAATCAAGCTTCGCTTCTTTAGATGTGGTCCCAATCTGTGCTTTATCCACTAAGTGAGTGAATTCATCACTTGTGATAAAGTTTTTCCCTATGGAAAGCTACAGTAGACGATTTCGATTGCTGGTGGGAAATCCCATGATATTTTTGTCAGCGTGGTCGACCGATATCAAGTTCCTAAATATTATTGGTTGCCGTCAATCAACCTCTTCTGTCTATCGTTATTGAGCAACAGTTTCACTGGTTGAACCATTTTCCTTATTTCTTTCAAAGCCATTCGCAAGGTTGCCGGGTATTTGCGAGCAAACGTTGTCGCCTCAAGACGCCAATGTTGTTATCCCACTGAATTCGGTGGTATCGCAACATCCTGCAATCAAATAGTCATCGCCTGTTTGAGTTGTTACTTATTCGCCAAAACACATATGATAACACTATGGGTGCTAATATTGTTCCTAAGCTTAAAATAGTTGTTTGCAAATTGGGACAAATTTGAGCGGGTTCTGAATGCAGATGTTGACTTCCGAAAATCTGGAACCGATGTGACTTTTGCTGGCATCAGATCAAGTGAACGATCAATAGCTATGGTTTCTGAGTGACCATATGAATCACATGAAGTTGGTGTAAACTTTGAATGCGTAGTCAAGGAAGTGAATTTTATATGCACTTATCCTTGCGAGGAAACTGTAAATGTACAGCGTGGTCACGTGAGTGTCGGATTAGCAACAGTAATCTCCACGTTCATCAGTTGCTGACTATTCCACTGACGATACTGATCAGATGCAGGAACATTGTTTATTTTTACTGTGGCCCAAAGGTGAGTAACTTTTTTGATGCATAAATTTTGAACTCAACGATTTTTAAATTCTCATCTAAAACTAAGCGGTTTACTTGCAGTGACAACGTATGACGTAAAATACCAGCTCAACGGCTACTACCAACGCTAATGTCGAACCACATCACTTGGTACACGGTGTTACTTCTTATATTTAGAGCATTACCGAAATTTACGTTGGAGTGTTTGATAATTGCAAAGATGATGTAAACACTACTATTTACTTATTCTACTGCTCGTCCCTCCTACAGCTGGCCATCCTCAATGGTCAAATATCACTTTTGTACTTTTCTATGTGCTATGATCTCATTCTTGAGTTGGACGAAATAGGCTATCTCTGATCTCCATCAGTAAGGACTGTTCATGCAGCTATCGACGTATTTGCATGTCGAAATTCAATATCCCCAAAGCCTCTGTTTACCTAGATCTGCTGTTTTACATTATTGTATATTGTATTCAACTATGCGATTCATGTCTCGATTATCGGCGGCAAACAAAATACCTGATACCAACCTGGTTGATTCTAAATGACAAGTTTGTAAAGCAAGTGGTTGATTCACATCGTTCCATGGAAAAACTGATTACCTAACCAGGACTTACCAAATGAACTGCTTTAGACTCACCAACCTCAACGCATACTCCTGAAGAATTATTATTGCTATGTAAATATTCATTTTTCCTGTGGAAGCAGTCAGTTATATGATCACGACTGTATTAAGTTCGCCAAAACCCTATGACACATCAGTGACTAGAATTGGGGCGTTGCTTTGTGCTAGCGCTGGAAAAAGGATTTTCTCCCATACTCCGTGTGTTTCCTGTGCTATCAACACGATGTTCATTGAGAAAGACTACGTTTTTAGGGGCTGTATTCAACCTACTTAGTTTTTCTTAATATTTTTGGTGGTGCACATAAAGGACGTAAATCCTTTGATGCTTTCCTGCTCAACATTTTGAGCAGCCTGAACCACATTTACAGTGAAAACATACAGAAAGCAAATGAGAGTTTAAGTGAAGGTAACTCTGCACAAGCACGTGAACACAGCACAAATTTTCTTGTTATACTATTGAGGCAGCCCGAGCCTCGGAACTGAATGGTCCTCAGCTGAAAATGTTCATGCTGGTTCGCCTAATCAATAACGTACCATGACTAACGTAACCTTGGATACCCTTATGGTGTTCGCTTTGTGATGGTGTGAATTGAACTTTGCAGCTTCTAGGCTAAACAATGTGACGTGTCAAGTTGATGCGTTTCGTCTGAAGGTCCTATCGTCTACATCGTCTACATCGTTTTTCATCTTGCTTGCTAACCACACTCGGCACTTTGAACAATTGTTGCTGAAAGCGGTATGCTAGGAAAATGCTGGGCGGTCACGTACTTAAAGAAATATAGGAGGTCAGTTAGGTGTTGTTGATATTGCACCCAACGTGTTTGCACCCACTAGGTATCTGAATCGCATAGGCTTGAACAGTAAACAAGGCCAACGTTGTAAATCTAACGAACAACATTTTAAAACAAGATTAAACTCCACTCGCATGTTACTGATAACAAAAAGTGATGTGCAGACGCAAACTGTTCGCACATTAACTCACAACTGTTCCACGTTGCAGTGTAACACGATATTCAAAGTGTGTACACTAAAGGCAGTGTATAAATAAGCGCCGCTAAGCGTTTAGATAGAATAATTCAGTTTTACCTCAATTGGGGTCAACAGCGTGATAATGAACGAGGATGTCAGATCGAAACTTGAACAACCATGAGATATCATCAGGTGTAAAATCAGAGTCTAGTGTTTTCTCCACAAATTTATCTCCCGTCTAGTCTACCTGATTGCAAAATCTCTCAATATGAAATTCAATCTTTCAGTTACTTGTCCAGTTAATTGTTGTTTAACAAAACCTACTCCCTTGCTGAACGAGAATTTGTTAGTTAAACAAAACTCACATACTCGTAAACAACATGCTTTTTGTGACTCCCACGATTCATGCTAGGTTCCAACAACTTCCTAATACTCTTCATGTACTCCAAATTGTAAGTAACACATTTGCCGTAACATTTTATGGGTACCCGGTCGAACAAACCTTGAAGCGCAACGGGAGATCTCATTGGATTTGGTACCCGGACCTCTGATTGGCAATCAGTGTTTTTGAAAACCCACTAGGGAATAAGATAACGCACTATACACATTGATCTCTATAACTTGTGCACGGATCTGAATACAAGGGCGAGATATCGCTAGACTCGATCCCGTCTTCTTGTTTGTCCCTTAATTCAGTTTCTTCTGCGCATCAGTGGCTGTTTAAACACACTGCCACACACGTCTCGCACCAACTGAATCGCTTTTGCCTAGCCCAGTGTGCCGCGCAATCACGTGGGATTTTAGTAATCGGTAGACGAACTGGAATGGAAATGTGAACAAACGGCTGAACGTCTTTTGCTGAACTAGGTAGTTAATTATATTTTCCAACGCATTTTCCTCCGAAAATTTGTCATGAAACATCAAGGTTGTCTCATTTGGATTTATTTTGAACATATTATAGACACTACTACTCTGAGTGTATTTGGTCAAAAATATAAATGTCAGTGGGTCGGGTCAGTAGCTTCAGAAATGTACTGTTTATTGTTGCTTATCGGGCGTCTTCTTGTGGGTAATGCAATAAAGTTGTTGGCATCATACAGTTCTTGCTTGAAGACGACAAACGAAAGTAAAACCTTTAAGAAAATTCGTTTTAGTTCAACACGATATTTATCCTATTCGCTGTCTACTGGGATAGTTAGTCTTCAAATGGGCTTTTAACGATCAGTTAACTCGACCACAAGCGGATCTTCCAACCTTCCTTTCTGAGTTGAACATTTATTTCCATGTTCGTCGACTGGCTTGTTGACCTCCCGAGTGTCTACTGCCGATAACAGATGGCTACTGAGATTCTCCGGAGCGTTGAGTGAGAAAAACAGATCACTCTCCGCTTAGCCCCCACATCACCTCACAAGCCTTGTTGTAATAGCACTTACTTTCCCAGAAGCTCATTTCGAAAACAAGAAACAAATAAATGAAAATGACCGTCAGTGTGATTTATGCCAGGCAGATGACTGATATTCTGTAACGTATCGAACACAAAAATAGTGGCATATGCCTAATGTTATCACATGCAATGAAAGACTCAAAAGAACGGTGCGTGAACAATTTACTAGCAATCTAAATTGCTTGGAGAAAAATCGTCACTCGAGTTCAATACCAACCTCATGATTACAATATATGAGGTGGAATTGATAGATCAAATGATGTGGAACCAATTATTTATTACCGCTGTAGTGATAGAATAAGTTGGTTCGTTTGAAGGTAATCAGAAATGGGGAAATCGTTCGAAGTGAGAAACCAGCGGATATAGTTCGGAATGTTTTGAGCAGTGCACGAGCATAATGAAGAAGCTCGTTGAACTAACAAATAAATGTATATAAAATAGGAAACAAATATAGACAGCCGCACGCATGCGGACTTAGACATGTAATGACTTTCGAGAATTAAATGGATGGGTAGAGTGCCTAAGTGTATCTCTCGTTGTCTGTCACGTATAAACCTACCAGGTACACCTTAACTATCTTCATAGAAGCAGTTGTACGGACAGAATCACAGTTTCAATGTGAGTGAGCCACGAGTAAATGAAACTACTGCCTACACAATAGTTTACCAATCTGAAGATAACTAGAGAATTTCTTTAGATTCCAGGTAAGCCGAGTGCTGTTGATAAGCATTTAATTGAAACGACAGTTCTCATGAGTTGGAAAATTTTTCATACAGTAAGAATGGCCAATTTTTTAAATTTCCTGGGAGCTCGCATATCTAGACGTTCACAAAATATTCGGCACCTTGTATCTGGAGGCGCCCCAAAAAGCTAAGACCATATTCAATCAGGGATACAGAACCCGGCTATGGAAATTTTCTTTTCAAAACCTTGCAACACATGCGTTTTTGGAGAAAACCAGAGGGTGAAGCATGTCACGGAGTCTCCAGAAATGATTCGGTTTTGTGCATTATTTCCCGCAGACGTATGTTCTGTAGGCGGACCAAATTATATTGTCAGATGTGACATCTCTTAGTTGCACACCCTAAAACTTCGATCACTCGGAAGATAATCCGCAATTAACGGAGAAGCATGTAAGCAAAAGTGGGCAAGCAATAGGATATCACTTTGAAGTGTTTCAAACAAAGGTGTACACTTTATAAATCATGAAACATGGTGGTCTTGGAGCAAAACGTCGACGGCTAGTCCACAGTATTAGGAAACTCGAGAATAAAAGAATGAACTAGCAGAGGGTTCAGATTGGAACGCAGATGGACAGTAGTGTTGAATGGATATACATCTGTCAACATTGTGCGTGATTTATTGGCTGATATGAAAATGCGAAACTTATGCCCAATTTCATCCGCAATCAAAAGGATGGGAAAAATACATTAACAAGAAAAGATGTGAAATAAACGTTTACTCCAGAAACAATAGGGTGCGGAAATCGTGTGAACATATAGAAGAAATGAAGAGAAAAACTGGAGAATAAAATAACAACACATGAACATGAAGAAAAGAAAATAATCCATGAGTGAACAGCAGGGAGGAGATGTAAAACAAGATATATATGGGAAAACAAACAATGAGCAGGAAATAAGAAAGTGGAAAGGAAGAGAATAGGCAGAAAAAACGGAAGCGAGGAATAAGAAAAGCGAACAGCGCGAAGAGAAAGCATGAAAAACAGGAAGAAGTAAAAAAACAGAGGGAACAAAAAAACGGAAACACAAGAGCGAAAACGAGAGTGAGAAAGAGAGGCGGAAAAGAAAAAAAACGCTGGAAAAATAAGTGAGAGAAAAGAGAAAAGAAGGGAGAGAGAATAAAAAACAAAAAAGGAGACGGGTGGAATAAAAAGAAGAGTACAACAAAAAAAGGTGTCACAGCGAATGCGAGATGTGAAGTGCAGAAAGCCAGTTCACAGTGGCACAAAGAGAAAAATTATGGTGAAAAAGGATTCGTACGATTTCTATTACCGGGTGGACCAGCATTGATTCCACGCGTAATTTGTTCGCCACTCGCCTGTGCACTAATGCTCGGCTGAGTTGTCCAAGACTGTCTGCTACCGTTCATCGTCGGGCGCGTCGATGCGTTGATGACCACGTCGTCCACTGGTGGTTTGCTGTCAATATGCGCGCGTGCTGTGCCTGAAATGAACAAAACATTCTCCCGTTGATGCATCATTGTGTGGACACGGACAGCATTCGAGGATGAACTGTTCACATGCATTATGACCACAGACTGCTTATTCCTCGGAATTCTCATTCTGTGAGAAACGATAGGCATGTCTGCGGAAATCACGTAGTCAAATTGCACTCGCGTGTTTCCTATCTCGAACACATGTGGGAACACATATGGCGCGAATGAGCGTGCTACATACAACGTTCATATCGTTTGTCACGTTTGTTCTGGAAAGTAAGGCGTTCGCTCGGAATCGGCTGTTCAGAGGAGTGTGGTGTGAGAAGTGAATTGTCTATGATGCAATCCGTGCGAAACCGGTGAGCGGACATTCACTGGATTCTCAGCTCGTTCTCTTCCGAACGCGGTTCCTATGGCTACACATCACGCATATCACACACGTCAATTACGAGCATCAATTTGGCACGCTATACTTACTGTGGAGCAAATGTTCTGCTTGCCTCATTCCCAAATGCGGAACAATTCGGGTCACATTCACACGTTCCGTGGCACGAGTAATGCTGCGTTCCCATTCTGCCAACGAAAACAAACTAGCTCGCCCAGCTCATCAACTCACCTTCATGAAGACCATAGGTCGCGCAAACTGAGTGCCCATCCCCATCCAGACATCGATCCGGATCTGGAACAGACTCATTGTGGCGGTGTCACACAAAAGAGGGCACGACAACAATTGTTCAGTGCTCATACCTCGGGATTCTCATTCTGTGAGAAACGATAGGCATGTCTGCGGATATCACGCAGTCAAATTTCACTCGCGTGTTTCCTATCTCGAACACATGTGGGAACACATATGGCGCGAATGAGCGTGCTACATACAACGTTCATATCGTTTGTCTCGTTTGTTTTGGAAAGTATATTTTTTGCTGGGATGCGGCTGTTCTTTTGTGTTTTGATTCCGAATTCATATTTCTTGGTTTCGTTATCTTCGTTTTCTCCACACACTGCTGTCTTCTCTCAATTCTCACTTTTTGTTTCCTTCCTCTTCTTTTTTCTCCACTCGGCTTCTTTCTCTTCTCTCTGCATTTTTCTCTCTCTCGAACTCTTCCCCTGCTCTTTTTCCGGCGTTTATTCTTCCTCTTCCTTTTTTCTCCCTCTTTCTTCTTCCTCATTTTTGTTTCTTCTCTTCTTGTCTCACTTTTGTTTTATTTATTACCGTTTTTTCTTCCTCCTCCTCGTCCTCGTTATACTTTTCGTTACTGTCTTTTTTCTCTCCCGTTTATCTTCTCCTATCTGTGTTCCTCTTTTGAGGTTACCACTGTAAGCCCTCAACCAACTTCTCTTTCGGTCGTCAATATTACTTTGTTCTTCTAAGTTTCATTGAAATGGAACTGCTCAATCTCTTTAACTCTCTTCATGTCGGGATTGCTTGTCACAGTTGACGGGTTGTACGTCCGTCCATTTTTCAACATACCCATGCTAATTGTCTAGTACTTTCAAGCCACTATGCTTTCGAAGGCGATGATTCGGTCTCGCCTAACATCAGGCCAATGTAAGAGTTTTCCACGTTGCCTAGTGAACGCCTGGTCAGAGATTTCATTTCAGCCGTTTAAAATACACAAGCTATTGGAGATCTCCAGCTGAAACGATTCCCGAGCAGAGTTTTTTCTAATGTACTTGGCTTAAACGTCTATGGGAATTCGTAAGCTGTGATCCGATGTGGAGGATGTTTGATGGCCGGAAATAAAATTTTTGTTCAGTGTGTTGGAAACAATTCTTCGTTAAGCTGGCCGTAATTTGGGATAGGGATTTTTCATTCTACAGAGATTAACATCCTCAACAAATTCATTATAAAGTTTTATGACTTCACACCTGAATGCTGGTAAGGGGTTTGTGTTGTCCAGTCATGTTAGTATCTAATCGGATAGAGAACGAATAATGAATGCTATGGATTGATTTCCCCCCTCTGAATACTTTCAAAGAATGTCTGGGCAAACATTTCAACCAAATGAATCATGTGATTTGTACCAAATCTCGAGTACATTAACCATCGAGTATTTCATTAGAACAGTTAAGCATACAGGTCTAAGGTTCAACAGCCGGAAAAATTGTCGGAAATTCACACGAAAGAGATATTTTCGTATTCACCTTCATCTTCACATGCTACTCGCAACGGAACCAGTGTTAATCAAACACGAACACGTTACATCGCAGGTGTCGTACATTTTGAATGCGCGGTTAACACTGGAGTGAATTTTAGAACATTTTTAAAGGCAACAGATGCGCAAACTTTGTGCAACAGACGCCGCTGAATTACTTTAATAACATGACATTTTCTGTTAATCTGGCAACAAAAAGTCATTTTCGGAAACAGTTCCAGACACTTGCTCCCCTCTTAAATTGTGGTCTGTCTATTTTGGCATAGAACCGGATGAAAATGGACTGACAATGATTAAACAAAGTGTTCTAGCTTGCTGTGAGCTCAAGCGATCTACGATCAATGGTTACTATGACCAGTAAAAAGGGCGAAACATAATCAGCAATAAAAGAAACGCATTTTTCACGATACTTTGCTTATGACAGATGATCGTACTATTCTCCACACAACAGTTAAATCTGCCAAACAATGATCGAATCAGGTTTATGGAGAGCGGACTTCCCTCAACTTTGTTGGTCTCATAGTTTCGCGAGTTATACTGTAACCACTTAGGAAAAACACCTTAACAAATAACATGTATATGTCAGTTATCAGATCTTGTTAAATTTCAGTTGACGATAATTGACGAGAATGTTTCCAGATAGCATCAGTCGGAAAATACGTTCTACGAATAAAATGAACTTTCCCAATAGTTATTAATAGGAAGCATTATCTAGATGCGTTAATAACTTTTCCAACAATCCTTTGGGTAATATATGTAGGCTTTCTTGGTGACTCATTTCAAATTTTCATATCTCACAAACTGTATTTGTCACTCTTCTCGGTGCTAATGATTTCACTGGGCATCAATCGTTGTGAGTGTGTGACAAACGCTTGCTCTTGTGACCTTTGTTCGAACGAGTTTGAACGCACGTCGTCTTCGATTACTGACCAGTGGTTATCTAAATTTTCGATTGAAACGTCTGAAACTACAAAAAAATAACTCATCGTGCTCGCGTACCGATTCTTCAACATTCCTTCGTGACTGGCTATGATCAGTTTAAAAACAAATTGGTGGATCATTACGTACTCAAAGAAGAGCGATGTGCAGTTTTTAAATTATAATTTCCAAAGGATGCCTCTGGCTTTGGTTGAAGTATTTTCACCAAAATTAAAACGCTTTCCTGGCTACTTAGATGGCAAAATAAATTGCGCAACTGGAGGTACATCATTTGTTCTCAGTCGTCAACAGTTCAAATATAACCGTGAAAAGTATAACGGGAATATCACCCAAGGGTGATTATCAAAGTGCTCCACTTCACCGTATCCGTCCCATCTAAACACAATATGTGTTAATGACGTTTGTGGTGGCACGCGTATGCTAATTCACGTTTCTCTCAGTATGTAATTTTTCTGAAGTCTAGAAACATTTTTAGTTGCAGCCACACGCCTTACCTGAAGCCGACCTGTTGCTTAAATCTGGACTGAATTAAGGTATAATCTATTTTCAACAGCTGAACAAAACGCAAAACCGGGAGGAGATATCCCGGATGCAAGTGAACGCGCTTGTATGAAAAGGGATTCGTGAAAATTCAGTTAACTTCACATCCCTCACAATCTAAACGTCATCACAAAATCGAGAATTTTGAGAAAGACAAAGGGGACCGTAGTAGGTTTGCCTAGTCCAAATATACATGGATTGCTATGTCACTTTTCAGATGCAAACAATTCAGCGCACCAGCTGAAGGCATTTGGTCTGTTTGGAAAGTTTCTCTGATAGCTGAATGAGAATGCGTTCAATACACCGTTCTGTTTCTATGCTGCTTGCTTTGGATGTCAAGCGCAAGAAGAGGGCTTATAATGTTCACATTTTGCTTACCTTATATATTTAAAATGTTTACGAGTATTTAGTGAATAAACTTTCCCTTATTATCCTAAAATGCTGTTCCTTACCTTACAGCATCCCTCATCAACATGATGTGTAATTACTTAACCCAGCGTATAAAGATGACCTTTTTTCTGGATAATGACCAATTGCACCATCCAAGCCAACCTATTCCGTTGTGTCTGATGGTTGTATCGTTGCAGTAGTCGAATATGTAACAGGGAGTGACGTTTCCCATTAATGGATTTTAGAAATTGGTAAACAAATTGGAACGTTCATCCAGAGTATCGGGCTTTAGTTCCTAGTATTGCCATGTAGCGGCCTTTATGTGTTTCTAAGGCAAAACTGAAAGCGTCGAAAATACAGATAGAACCTTCCGTGTGCAGTAATTTTAATGGGACGTTGGTGGAAGTTGTACCATTCACAGTTTAATTCCCTGGAATCCCGTAAATCAACTCTGTTTCGTCGGCTGTACTTTTAGGTTGTTCATATCAATAACCACTCTCGCCCATTTCATGTTCAAGTTATATATAACCACAATATTGTACAGGAAAATCCGAGAAGTACTTTTTCTCCGAAATGAAGGAACATTTGCTTAAATTATTGTACAATTCTACAATATAAAATAACGGTACTTCCGTTGAAACAAAGAAAGGGCTATACTCTACACCCATCCTGACCACTGGTTACATGATCGACTCAATTCACGGATTCCGAGTGCTAGTACGTCGTTTTACTTCATGATTCTCGCAGTCTCTTGAGACGGTCGCAGCCAATCGGCTGAAGCCGGCTCAATGTGTGAAAAAGCAGCTTCTAGTAAATCTCACCCTGCGGTAGACTTTGTGACTAAATCTAACCCACCGACTGGCCATTCATTCCACCCCACTGATTTTTGACATAAGAAACTAAGCCTACTTGTTGATACTGTTGATTCTGGCGAATCAGCAGGAAATTTTTGCATCCACCACTCCTCGTGTCTTATCAGGTTTTTTGAAAAACCTCGTGTTCAAACAGACTAATAGAATATTTTTTCTTACAAAAACCATTGTTGCAACAAATGTTTTCTGCCTACATATTTTGTTTCTGCCTGTTGCAAAATAATCCAACATGAAAACCATTGTTCCAGGCAAACGTGCAATATCTTGCTAAAATAAGTTGTGTATGCATGTGTTTGAATTTTATTTTAAGGTGAAATTCACATTGTTAATTATTAATGGTGTTTTTTATTCGAAACGGTGGTTCCATTACCTCCGGTTAAATCATTTCCACTAGTACTGTACTATTGAACTGTTGTGGGGTTTTCTATGAAGTAGCTCGCGAAACAAAACCAGTCGCCTTATCCAGTTGACCGAGGGTGTTATCTCCAGTCAACTCAAAGACTTCTTTTGAATCTTTCTAATTTAATATCCAGCATTCATCTACTAACATTTAACGGCAAATTAGAAAAAACTGGTGCGTACAATGAAATTTTATGCAGAGTTACAAAACGTTTCCCAACATTAATGTATCACATCACTAACATTCACCAAATATCAGAATAAGTAGAAAATAGTGTGGGAAAAGTATTTGCTTGTAATGCTCGACTGTACACTATCTAAACCTCAGCTGAGTACATACTGCCCGAATGGACACGGCGTCCCTGCCTGCACTACGTTTGACAGAGGGGTTTATTTTGAAAATGTCGGTAATTTGTGAAGTTCCATCATGTTCAAGTTGTTCACTATGGACTTTTTTCAACGTCCCTATTTTCAAATCAAGTTATGACATTTTCCTTGAAAGACGGTTGTGTCTTTTTGTTCTGCACAAACTACACATAGCAATTAACATTCCAAATTTATCTTATTGTGAAATTTGATGGTAGAGAAGTGACAGTGTGTGAAAGCTGAATGCTGGACGCTTGCAAACCGTTGATTCTGTTTAGGACCAGTTAAATGGATCACAAATAGCGTACTAGTTCTCATAAGCATCTGAAACAGTGAAAGTGAGGTAAAAATGTATGTCACAAGATAGCTGATCACCAAGATATGGTGGTCCGGGCATGTGTCATTCAGGTCACTCCATTACAGACTGATATCCTAATTGTTTCCCTCAACCAATGTGCGCAACTGCATTTGAGTTTTCACTCTTCTCAAGCTGGTTGCTTGTGTCTCTTATATCGCACCTCCGAAACAGTTTATGCATGCGCAATTAACTTGCTGTAACGCTTAAGTTGTTTCGATTTCGATTAATCCTTGAATTACCGCCTAACTCCTGTCTGACTTTCGGTTTTGATAGCCATCGTTTGATGGAGAAGAGTCATGATCACACGGTGCATTAGGGAAATATCATAATTTTAGTCTCTTCAGTTGTACTCATTTATGCATACCGATTTGCAACTCAGTGTTTTCTATCAAAAGACTGCAATGCTTACCGAGAAGTTTGTTGACAGCCAAGCGTGATCCGTCGCGGACCGTGGCAGCCGAAACACTTAGGGAACCGGGCCGAGCGCTTCAGCCTGAAGTGTGCTTTCACGATCTTGTCAGATAGCACGGTTCTGTTTCCGAAGGGAAACCTGAGACCGCTAGCAAACCCGATTCTTTTACGAGCCCTTTCGTCAGTGTTTCGGATAGTTTATCCGACTATACAGCTGTGCTGAATATGAATTCTATAAAGTGCGGTGCAGGGTGCGCAGCAACCACAGTTTTTTAAAAGCTGGAAGATTTAGATGTCTTTACATAATACCATGTCTGATTCATCAATTCCACCTATCTTTTTCCATCAAAATGTATGTCAGCGCTCTCTCACGAGGTAAGTTTGTCGCATTTTTATGGATGGAAGTTAAGAAAATCTCCTCGACTAGCAATTAAGGCCGCTTGTCAAAATCCACTCAAGTTCTGCTACTCTCTTACCATGATCTAGCGACCGAGGCTTCGTAGCTCCCATCGTGTTTCCAAGCTCCAAATGGTTGTTCAGCATTAGAGGCAAACATTTGTAAAACAGTTGTACGTTACCAGTGGTCAAGTAATTCAAGTCTGGTGCCTCGCTTACGTTTTGTCGTGAGGCCGTCTGACTCACTCTAACAGTTTATATGAAGGCTAAAATACATGGGTTGTAACGGTGGTACTACTAATGCAAATTGGTGGTTTCATGTTGTAATAAGATGGTGCTCTGCAAGTTAGTCGTTCCTCACCAGGTTTTCTTGTTCAGCTGGTTCAGGTTTCAAAACAATTTTAGAACACAACAATGAAAATCACACACCTGGCACATAACCGAGTACGAAAACTGTGCATAAGGGAATTTTTGGAAGTTAGATATTGTTGAAAATACAGGGCTTTTAACTCACTTAGGATGCGTTCCACATAAACCTGATCTAGTGGATACAGCTGTGGTTTTCTGAATTTTGATCTGAAATTGGCGACTGCTTTGCTTTCAATCAGATTTTCTTTTTGTTTTTGAGTATAGTCATAAAACGCGTTTATTTGGGCTATGTGGGTGTTTCGGTGAAATTTTGGTTTCTTGAATTCGGGTATCTGGAATTCTACTGCAACCGGCTCGTCAGCAAGTTCTGATGCCAACGGTGGAATCCAGTAATTGTTGAACTGCGTTAGAATTAAAATGCGGCGTAGAATCATCCAATTTTGGTCATGAAGGAACCACCCAATAATTATTAGTTTGTCACATCTCAAAAATATCAATGGATATTTGGCGAGTTTCACTAGTATGTCTTTTAAGATATTACGCCAAGTTTGTTGTGCAGTCTATCGTTCAGTGGATTTTATTTGTGAATAGATGGCAAACCCATTAGTACAGTCTCCGTTTGCACCCAGAACAGTTCATTGTTTCCGCCTAAAAGTCTCGGCATTCATACCTTGAAATTATTCTTGACACTTTGAAATACTACATGATACTTTGGAATACTTCATGGATGACGATTTAAGAGAGTAGAGTAGTGATGCCGACAGTAGGCTGAGAAAGAAAGTGTGCATTATAGGATACAATGTTTAACCGAACAAAACGGACGCAAAACTACGCATTAATTGAGGTTTCCATCCAACTTGCCTTCAGGAGAAGTTATGAAGTATCTCGCAGATAAAAGATGAAGTCAACACGAAAATGGTGACAGAGTTGGTGACAGAGTTCGTTACTCTCAGTAAAGCCTAGTGAACAACAAATATTTTCAGTATGAACGTATCTGGTGATTTTCCTAGGAAAAATTATTCACCTGATCCCAGGATTTACTGTGAACGTTTATCTAGTGCATTGCACGTTTTATGAGATTTTCCTATTTAAGAATTAAACGGTCATTCGCCTAAGGGTTTTTTAATGGGCTATTACTTAGTGTCTCGTAGGCAGGTTAGTTAAAATCTCGTTGCATCAAAACATCACGTTATTTTCATTAATCTTTCATTTTGAAGTATGACACTTTAACTGGTCCGTGAGTAAGTCACATCATTCAACATACATGTAACTGAAAGAAAATGATAATTCTCGGACCATACTAGTCGCAGAACACACGCAGGCAAAAATTAACTTAATTTATGTTAAATATGTCTAAGCGCACTATCCTTGTGACTTACTGATAGTATCAAGTTTATTTTCTTTATATGTTATGTTTTCAAATTCCAAGTGTTTTTCTAATATCAAATTACGAAGACATCTAAATGACTCACGACACCAGCACGACAGATGCATGCAGGATCAGACGTAAAATTCGGTAATTTTCTGAAATCCTAGTCACATCAATTTCCACTGAAACCGTTCAATTTCGAATGAATTTATGACATTAGTTTACAAACATGTCCTGTATGTTTGTTTTGCACTTTCGTACTCGTTAATTTTGTTATCACTGTAACTAAGTGAATTATCACTCAGTTTCATTATCTTCTTTCGAGTATTACATGAATGATGTATCTTCACCCACGTTTTTTCACTACCATGTTCATCATTGAATTACTCAGCAAACTTCTGATGCGGAAAATTTCCTTCGTTTTCAATATTTAGAATCACTAATAAAATGAACTGCATGCTATCAGTTTCGCGTTTTTCAGAGAATCCAATCAAAACCTTGATGCTCGATTAGATATAAATGCTGAAAAACCTGTGTGTCATGAATGTTGAAATACTCAGTGGAACATCGTTACTATCATCCGTTTGTTTTATTCGTTTGTGTGGGTGACAGCAAACATTACTTACCCCAGTAATGCAGCGTATGGACTATCTGGAACCGATTCGTCTATGAATAATAAATTATTAGCTTATATCCTTACATCACGAAAGTAGTGGTCTGAGCCACCGTGAAAATTTACGCACTGCATGAAATAACGGAGGTTGAGAAGTTACTTCACCATGGTAATATACAAAATACATCGCAACTTGCACTAATCTGTTAATTAGTGTTTGCTCAATGTGATCTGTTCAACTAATGGATAGTCTCCTTCAAGGCCTGAAACGGAAAACATTCTGGTTTGTTTGAATGGGAAAATCTATAACCCGGCATTGCAACTGCATCTAGGTTGATCTAGCCACTTTGGTCAGAATTTATCGAGGGCCTTTGACGTTGCCGATGATTATACTGAAGCAATCAAATACCACTCGCGTTTCAAGTTTAAGATAGGTTTTGTCTTGTTGAAAGTTGAATATCTGATCTCTATTACATTATAAGAAAGCATTGCACGTGTACCATTTCACCACGAATTCATATGCGCAATATGAATCATTGTTGAAGTCATCAAATGGCACATGCTGCAAGTCATTACAGAATAATTCTCTCGACCACGAGCTCTCTGTCAGTTTTAGGCTGTTTTGTGAAAGCCAAACGTTTCGGGTAAAATCAATCACCAAATTAAAATTACTTGTTCCTCACTGTCGTCCACTCTGAATTTTTTACAGACATTTCTCAGTTTTGATTTAGTGTAAAAAATTTTAAATATAAGAAACACAACTCACGTCAGCCTTAGCTTCGAATTCAAACGGTACGTAAAAATACATCTGAGAATCTTCCCCCAAATTCGACACAGCAGTTCCCTTTTTTCGCATTCTGACCTCAATTGTATACCCTGTAACATTTCAAAAACAATCGTAAATATTCGTAGCACACTGTGTTATCAGCCTCTGATAAATAAATAGGTGAGTAATTATCAAGTTGACCATCACTCACATTTGATCGCAGCCTTCGCATTCAGAGAGACTTTCCAGCCAGCCTCTTTCGAAAAGAATCACTAGACTCGAGTTTCTCTCTCATTAAGGCTCGTCAGTAGTGCATATCCTTGCCACGACCGGGATTTGAACTCCGGACATTCCAATCATGAGGCAATCGTGTTAACCACTGCGCCATTGACCTCACATTAGGTGAGTAATTAATATAAAGACAAATTTTTCAACAATCTTCGGAGGCACTTTCCATTATGAAGAGGAGTAAGGCAAGCGCAACATAGTCTGACTTAAGTAGCTTTTCCAGCCAACCCTACTTAGACGTTTGTAGCGTATGAAACTGTATTTTTATTAGCTGTCATGAACAGGGACACTTTTCGTTTAGAGTGGTCGCTTTTTCGATTTAAGTCAGCGTCAAACCTGACTAGATAATAGCGAAGCTTGATTAGCCGTTCAATTTAAGAAAAACTGGAAACATTGTAGAAGAAAAATTCTCAAAGAAAAGTTAGTGAACCGAGGGTAGTTAGAAGAACCAGAAACTATGTACGTGTAGGCTGCTCATTAGAAGCAGCAGATTTCCGATTTCGGATAGCGTTTGCAGCTAGTGGATTAAGTGATCACAGTTGGACAGTCTGACTCATACAGACACTTTCACTGAGTTGACACTTCGGGACAGCCAGTTGTGTTAGTGTGTTATTATTTATTCCCTCTGCAATTTCGCCTAGTTGGTGATGACCGATATCTAGTGAGTGGTGTGATGAACGCTTTGTTGATGAGAGATGTTTGATACAACTGTCGCACTGCAGTCTTACAATCAAGTGATCAGTAATACTGAGTATTTTGAAACGTATGGCAATAGCCACCGTTCCACTGGTGCAGACTCAGGCCGAGAATAGATTCCCGACCCGCTTTCTCAGAAGATAAATACTTTGACGACAACCTGAGACCTTCGTCGAAGACCGATGAATTGGTCATATCTGAATTTTCAACCACAGAGCTTTAATAATGATTTTAACAGCAGCGTTAACATTGCTAATACCACACCTGGGTACTCTTCCTGTTGTCTGATTAGAACTGATTCCCGGACGATTTACTGTGAGCAGTGTTCGCAGTGCTAAAGCCTTGATTACTACCTCATCGAATTTACATTATACATGGTTAAGTAATCATACTTTTGTGATAAACCATTATCTGGTATGTGTTGTTCAGCTTATTCGGCCACTGAAAAACCGGCGGAATTTCGCGCTGAATATGTAGGATGTTGCAGAATACTCTAAATTTTCAAAAACGTTTTCAGCCATATTTTCAGATTAGAATTCACTAATGAAAGTGCGGACTTTCTTGGTCAGCATGCCACTGGAAATACCCGGAGTTTGGTGAAAGAGGGAGCCTTGGAAAATGAAGATGGGAACTTGGTGACAGGCTGGACTACCAATATTCACCGCAAGGTCAGGTGAACAGTGATTATTGGGACTCGATCAGCATCAACAATCTGTCTTCTCTGGATGAACGGATAGCCCATATCAACATATTGGTATCTCCGGCCGGTGCCTAGAATATGTGCTGCTTCCATTTCGTTTGAGAACTACGTTTGTTACTCTGTTCTGATTTTTGTTCAACTCCTTCACAAGTTAGAATTATCAGACTGGAATTCTGGTAAAGGTTTGGTCAATTCTGTTATCGCTCCCCACTTTCATTATAACTCCGATGAGGAGAGGATGTTAACGACCCCTCCAGATGTCTTGAGACTGATATCATTCTAGCTAAATTAATAGTATTCGCGATTGGCTGGGTCAATTCCTTTGCTGTCACAAACCTATCCTTGATAAATATAGGAGACAAGTTGAACGCAAGTCCAGTACACCTGTAAAAGTTGATTTGCATACAATCTCATTTCAAATGTCCACGATTTATTAGTAGATTGCATTGCTTAGTTCGGTTGCTCCAAACTATGAATAATGGTGGTAAACGCCATGAACTACCACAAGCGTGTCATCCTAAGCTTCAGGCGTTACCATTTTTTACTAGTTCGTTCGTCTACTTTAAAGCTTTCCCCGCCGTTCGATCTATTGCGAGCTGTTTCTGAATTGTCATTTCTAAATACATTAATCCCCTCAATAAATAGCCAAAACCGCTGTATTCTATCATCCAATTTGCAGTGACTATTTAGGAAATTCAGTGTTACTCAATAGATGACGCGCTATGATCCGTAGTTGAAAAAAGTATTGTAATAGGTTGTTACTCCTCGATTCCATTTTCGTTGGTCCTTACACTGCTGACAAAAGCTAACACAGTACATCAGTCAAGCAAATGCTTGTCTTCCTGACTTACTTCACGATTTTCAACCGGTAAAAGCTTCAATAGGTCAAAAGTGACATTGCTGTTGTTAACTAGGATTACTTCTTTGTATTTCGTCCTTCGAGGTGTGTTCTCGTTAATTTTACTGTTGTCAGATAAGGTTCGGTACGAACTATCAGTGATTTTCTCAGTCTTGAGTATGTCATCCTACACATTCTTCCGTGTTGATAAATGTTCTGCTGCATCGTGATATAATATTTCCATCTATTTATGTTTTGTTGTAAGAGGAAGAGAGATCTTTGCTTGCTTGTCGATAAAAAATTGTGTTGGACGGTTGATGGGTAAAAGGAAAAATGGAAATTATTGTAAAGAATTCTCACCAAATCTGTTGACTCTAGTCAGGTCAGTAACGAACCCTGAAACACACTAAGACGACAGGTCGTCAGATGTGCACATTCACTGACCTGTGAGACTAAGCTGAAATGGCAATTAGTGAAACTGTAGTTCAGTTAGGTTCTCATGTAGATGCCGGTGGATTGCTGTTCAAAAACTCCCAATCGATTCAGCCACGATCACACACTTAGCTCACAAGTTCGTTTCCAGGTGTGGAAGACTTATGAAGGCAAACATTGTGAGAAAATTCCAGAGTGGAGTATTACACAAATAACTTCTAAGATTTGAAGGATTATTTTCGTCCTGTTTAGTAATCGTTGCAGAATTTGTAGTTAGACTCAAAGTGTCTGTCCGGTGGTCTTGTTCGCACACTTGCGTGGACGGCTTCGAGTGCTCGAAATAGGAGTTAGCAGAATTTTGATGCTGATTGCAAGTGATGACCTGCTTGCTGGCATTGAACGGCAAGCCATCTACGTGCCACCGATTTTTACAGTTGTAACCGTCCTGTAAGTTTGGTACATCTTCCGGGTTTATTTGCTATTCGCCGGTTTTAAGTCCTGCTCAACCGGAGGTTGTGCAATCATTATTGAAAACATGTCATGCATGTATGAGAGATAGACAGTAATTTTTAGATTGATATTTCGTCTCTACAGGAGACAGTTACGGTGTGTTAGGTAAGTTCAATAAGTTCGGGGTTCGAACTTTCTAGACTGATCGAAATCTCCTGCCCCACTTCACGTTCAGATAGCAATTTCGCTTAGTGGTTAGTAGTTTGGGAGTTGGCAAATTTTAATTTCGACCACAGCCTTCACATTCAGAGAGATTATCTATTCAGCCCCTACACGTGGGAAACTCGAGTCTAGCGTGTGTTTTTGGAATGTGCTAGCTTCAGAGTTTGTTCGAATGTGAAGGCTATATTAAGTTTTTTATGCTCAACGTAAAATTAGCCAGTGACCCTGTTACCACTCGAAATCTGTCCTATCTGTTTTAACAACAGATTATTTGTAGTTACTTTGAATACAGTCACAGCAAATGGTGCCATCAATCATGTTTGCTTCCGTATAACCTATTCTGTCTGCTTCTTTCAACCATTCACTCATTTTGAAAGTAGTTCGCTTTTCGTATCTTACGACTGGACTACAAGCAGAAAATTTTGCTTACTCATCGCCTAGTGATTTTCTGATTTTACACCCCTTGAAGCCATTTGTCACAAACGCAATACTCACATAGGTTGTCTGCTCCAAGAACAGCAATGACCGTGATGTCATAGACATATTCAGGAAAACGCTTCTTTTATAGCCAAATTTCGGCGTAAAATTGGTGGTGGAATGACCAACTGCATAGCTCATGGAAAACTAAAAGCTTCTGGGGTAGGGTAATATGTGGCTTTTCAGAAATACTCGAACACGGTAGCCGGACTCTTCTGTTCTTCTTCCGTTTATCTATTTTTGCAATCAGTAGCACGGTTGGTTGACAGATCAAACTCAACTTGCTAGATAGCCTTATTTTGCTGAAAAGCAGTTTAACAGTCATCAACTGGAAAAGATAGTGCTTCGTTCTGATGCAAAAGAGGTGTGAACTGGATAATTAAATAGAGTTTACGAAGGACATACAGACCTCACTAAAGCCAAAATATTGTGGAAGTCCTATTACTTTATTACAAAACTTTATTACGAAAACTGCATTAACTATTTTGTAAAATTTTCCATAAGCATTTACCGGAAGCACACCAACGTGGAAATCTCATCACAGAACAGTACACGCTGTGGCATTTTTTCAAGTGCTTACACCTGACGATGTTCTTTTCACTCAGCGAAAGCCGAACGCGGTGTTTTCAATGAAAAAATCTAAATCATTACACAGTGGCTTGGCATTTTTGGCAATCGATAAGCAGTTCAAAACAATTTAACAAATTTTACTAGAAAACAACGGGGTGGAATAACATATGTGCATACCGAGTATAATGCATTTTATCACAATGAACTTTTGCTCACAAAGTTTAATTGGCCTAATGTTCACAACCACTACTTTAAGGGCGAGTTTTTCAAGCTTGTTCACAATTATTTTCTCGCTGAAAAGAATTGCACCGTTGTACTTACACCAACTTTGCTGTTAACTTTTGTATGACTTCTAAAATCAACACATTTCTTCATCACTATAACCTAGGCGATAAATGCTCACTTTGTCAACAACCTAATAAGAATCTATTCGCAACAGGTAAACAAATGATACAAAAAAGCGGCAAGCTAAAATTTGTATGGACGCCCTTTGAGAAAAATGTACATGCTAGTCACCATGAAGTTAATTCTTCACGAATGTTATCATGACACTCACTGTAAGAGGAGCTAACTGCAGGTCGTTCGTTAACTTAGGCATTAAACGCTGTAATAAAAGACTGTGCGACATATCGTGTAGTCGACGTTGCATCTGTTATGCCAGCTCGCCAATATTTTAACCATGTTCTATTCGCATTGCGAATGTATAACTAGAGCATGCGGTTATACTCATAATGTTTACGTCATGCCAACGTTTTGAGTAACCGAGTTTGAATAGTGAACGTTTTGCGGCGTTGTTAATTCACGAAAACTGGCAGAATGTGAACTCTTTCGATAAAAGCGACATATTCTTAAACTGTAAAACACTATAAGACGATCAGCATAGTACCTACCTTCAACAATTACTAGTGGAATCTTCCTCCGCTTGTTCAAAATTGTTGACAGTTCTTTTGCGAGTTCCAGCAGGTATTCGCGGTCTAATGAAGAATTCACGAATAGCTGGTGGTCGAAGTACAAAATCACTGCGGTTGAATCGTCAACTTTTTGGTTCTGTGGCATTTGTTGACAGGTCACCAGCGTTCGAAAATGAGTTTTGCCAGCAGTTTTGAGTATTTCACGCAACTAAGGATTAACACCGCACGTAATACATTTGGTTTGTAAAAAAGATATGGAAAATTAAGGTGACTGAGGGTTTGGCGTATAAAATATACCCGCTAAGAGCAAGGACACTGTTCATCCTAGATTTGCGTTTATAATTTGTGATCCCTTGACCCCACTGAGCGAGTAGTGAATTTGATGTAAATTGTCTTGAGACACAGTTTGTCATATGAATTGTTATCCAAATTATCCTCATCTCTGAACTTATTTGATATTGCAAATCTCGTTATGTGAGATATTATTTTGGTCATCATTTTGTTTGCTCTTTTAAATACACAAACAGTTTGACGTGTGGGCGCCTGAAGACAAAATTTTAAGCCTTTTGAATTTAGAAGTAAATGTTTTACGGTTACTATTCAGTGAACAGTTTTATCACCATATAGGCCGGCTATCCATGTGTAGTACTCTCGTACCTGTGCAAGCCGATACTATTTAGCTGTTTTAAGCAACAAGAGTAAAATTCTGTCATCTCAGAGTGCACCTTGTTGATATATTTGCAGTGTGTGCATCACTGAACCAAAGAGAAACCATGTGCACTTATCGTAAGGAGCTATATCACCACAAATTTACCACAGAACTCGAGGATGAAAACCAGATGTTTTTTTCAGAATTTTGGACCTACTAAACGAGAAGGTGGTCTTTCCTGTAGAAGAGAGGATCGATTAGCCACGTATCGCGTTCCAAAGCTATGCACTATTCGCACTCTTGTTATTCCATTCTTAGTTTTCAATTCGTATTTCTGATTCCATCTTACAAATTTCATCGCATTCCTTTTCCACAATCTCCATCCACATCATTTTCCATTATTCACTCCCGTGACTACATGCTTATTGGCCACATTAGAATTTTGCCGATAGACGATCACACGTTCAACTGATTGTAATTCGTGTTGCGTATGTAGTTGGAATGAGCAACCACAGTGATGCTTATGAGTACACCGTACGTTACTATCTTAAGGTATCTCAAACTTTCATGCGACCTCAAGTTGAACACTGTTTCATGCTCTTAGGAGTCAACTATGTTGACCAAATATTAACTTTTCCAAACATTACGGTAACCACTATTTCTAGAGTGGATGTGTTTTTTTGTAACAATCTCGCGTTTTCTGATCATTAAAAGTAGAAACATCACCTTGAGCCCGTTCGATTATTTCCAACTAAAATTCTGCTGGTGAAATGAGTGATGTCGACTGAAAGCTACCCAAAGCTGGTCAAGATGCTTACGTTAACGGAACGTTACGTTCTGATGCATCTGAGAAGAACCAACGAAATACTAAACGTTTGATCCGCATAAAGCTTAACGGCACAATAAATGCTTGCTTTGACCAGACAAACATGAATTTCCAAGTTGACCATTACTCACATTTGATCGCAGCCTTCGCATTCAGATAGACTTTGTACCCAGCCTCTTTTGAAAAGAAGCACCAGACTGGGGCTTCGCTCTCATTAGAGCTCACCAGTAGTGCATATACTTTGAGAAAAAAAGGACAGTTACTGTGTCTCCTCTCGAGACGATCGGACGTCCTGATCACTGCTCACAAACGAGAGTGGTTGAGCGTTCAGATTCAACAATTCGGTCGTGCCTAATGTGAGGTCAATGGTGCAGTGGTCAGCACGGTTGCCTCATGATTGGAATGACTGGAGTTCAAATCCTAGTCGTGGCAAGGATATGCACTACTGATGAGCTCTAATGAGAGCGAAACTCGAGTCTAGTGCTTCTTTTCGAAAGAGGCTGCCTGGAAAGTCTATCTGAATGCGAAGGCTGCGATCAAATGTGAGTGATGGTCAACTTGAAAACAAACCAAATCCTCGACTTCTCATCAGTAAATATGTGACTGTTAGGCCTGTTTTCCTGTCACTGTCAATCAGGTTCCTAGATCACCTGAAAGGAGGCGGTAGTTTCATCAAATCATTTAGAGCATCAACTAGTTTAAGTTAGAAAACATTACCAAAGTAAAGGTTTATTTCTGAAATAGTTGGCTAAAATGTCTAGCTGAAAACAACTGCATGCAGCGATCACACACACGTCCCATACAGGACGCAGTGCTGCTGCTGGAATCACCAGTGCACAACTATATGATTTTCCACTCGGTTATAGTGTCTGAACGAAGCGATGTGTACATGAAGATGTAATCTGCAGCACTTTCCGAATTGCATGCATTTCGAGTGCAAACAAAAGAATAGGAAAGAAGGTTACAAAGCCTCCTGCAAATCCGATGACAGCAATACCGTGTTTCAGCGGTTAAATTCTTGGACTAATATTGATTTTTTGTTCATGGGTTATGAATTCGAGTGTCTGCTGTATGTAGTGTGGATGAGATTCAACTAGTTTTCAACAATTGTTTCCCAATGCTCTGATGGCCATCGACACTAAAATTAAACAAAGCCATTGTCGAGAACTTCCGAGACTCTGCTGGACGAATGATAAGCTGCGGACTAAACACAATTCGGTTAATCAGAATCAAATCATGATCTAAACGTTGAGTAAATTACGTAGCTTTTTTTGCTCACAGTGGATGTGGGGAATTCGTGATGGATTTCAGGTAAATTAATAGCGTGCTGACTGACTTTACATGTGGAACAAACACCCAGGTAATCCACATATAAGGTTACAAGCCCTACAGATGTGGTGGATGCATTCCAGATTGCAGGCCGAACAAAGATTGGCAAGTGGACTTTACATTCTGATTCATATTTCAGACGATCTAGCGAACCTCCTACAACCCCGTATGCCACGACCCAGTGGTCTGTTACATAAATGTCTGAACTACAGTGAACCAATTACTCGTGCCCGACTGTCCGATGGGACAGATGTCGATGAGATCTAACTAGTTCAAACCAACTGTCCACTAGGTCCTTGGTGGCCACAACCATCTGTTGGATGCTTACTAGTTTGCCGACCGATCACAATGCGGATGGTCAGTTACATAAAGTGATGAAGTCACGTGACTCACACAGCTTCCTGCAACCCTGATGTGGCGCATATGGGTCTGTACTACGGTAGACCAGTTATTCACCGGTCATGCATTCGATTTCTCGATGTGAGTGTTGCCAGCAAGATCAAAATAAGTTGAGACAACTGCCAGTTACTTGCTTAGTGTGCAGGTGGATCAACTGTTTGAAACTGCTACTTCAAGCCTATGAAGCCTGTGCCTGACGAGTGTTAGATTGCAGACCAACCATTAGTATGTATACGCAGTTCATATCGTGTTTAAAAATTCAAGTAATTTGAATAGTTTTCCGCAACCCCAATGACCGAGACCTATTTGTCAGACATATACGTGTCTTGATTTTATCATGTGCTCATACACGGGCTGTGAATTCGACTGTCCAGGCTGCTTGACACAGCTGTCCGCCAGTCTGCTCGTGCCATTAGTGCGAAATATTTTTTGGTGTACTTCTGCTGCAATCAACTTTGCTCGACACGTTTTTTGTGTGCTGACGGAGCAGAAATATATAGAGCGTCGACAGTTAGCTGAACAAAATACCTTGTTTGCAAGCAAGTGTTAATAGTGATGTGATAGTGATCATTTAAGTGTCATGCATTTTAAGCACATATAAATTACACATTTGAACTCTATTACCCACCCACCCCACTGTCTCATATGGAATCCACCAAATGATTCAAGAGATTGACGCCCCGGCAGTGGCGTTGGTGGATTCCAGCGTGAACTGTTTGAGAATCCCTCCTGAGGCAGTCGATCCTCTGAATAATTTGGTGGATTCCATATGAGGCAGTACGACGGGTGGGTAACAGAGTCCAACTTTGAAATTTCCGAGCTCCCGGTGTGGCTTCGTAGTTCAGTTGTTACAGCGCTTGAAGCGTTGAAGCATGCTGTATCTGTTGCTGGTTCGAATCCAGCCGAAGCCCTGACTTTTCACAGTTGGGTCCCATCTAAAATCATAAATCTGTCACAATACTCATTAGTTAGTATAAAAATGCAAACTAAAAAATTACGGTGGTAAATTCTACGCTAAAGGGGATTAAGTTGACCAGCGAAAAATCGGTGACTCAAATTACGTGCTAGAGCGTTAAGTTCACATGCTGTATCTCCATCTGTGTGAACCAGATGCATGCACATGTGTTATAGGTTCACTTGTTCGAATGGGACAATTGTAAGGCACTGACTTTTAACCGCAATAGTGTTCTAAAGTGGCATTATGAATTTGCTCGTCAAGATGGCTTGTCACATTTGTGCTGTAATATTCATGGGACATTCGCGTTCTCACCAATGTTCACCTTTGACGTTCCCGTACATCACATTTTATTTTAAGCGTTTTTTACAATTCAAAAACCATAGAAGAATTTGTTTCCTCTTCACAAAAGGTTTAGTGATAATGAAGTGTCTTCATACTCTGATATTTTTTAAAACGGTTGTCCATGGAAAATCACGGTCGGGAGAGGCGTTGCGCTAGGTTTGATATGATGTTCTTAAATAGCTCGAATACGGTTGTTCACGTTTGAATTTCTAATGATGGTTACAAACGTATTGCACACACAATTAATTCTCAAATAGTTGAAGTGTAAGCATACGCTAACACTGTTCACAGTCACATCACAGATATTTCGCTGTTGTAGAATGTTATGTTTACTCCCACTGGTGGCAAAGGTTCACTTTTCACTGTCAGTGATTGCGGTATTCAACACGTTCTATGATCTGTGGTCGCCTTGCATGAGGGACATATGTACTATGTTTCACTACCTGTTACAGCTTAGGGCAAGTTGCGTAATAACAAGTGTCCAAACAATATCGGCAGTACGATCGCGTTTGTTTTGTTGAATTTCGTTTGTATGTGTACTTTTTAATCCAACAAACATACTTAGTATGACTCACTCGCCAACATAAATCATTAACATCATGTTGCATATCCTCCCATCCGTTCAAACATTCGTTCCAGAGATTTCCTTGTGTGTTGCTGTTGGCTGGCACCACCGTTAGACGAAACACTACAAATCGGTTTGAAAAGTGAAGCCCCGATGGATGTGAATTTTGCTGGACAAACTAGTTGAAATAATTTACCATTTAATATAACTTGGTCACTGTGCAAAAACTGTGTCTGGACGTAATAATGATTACTCAAGCGGTAGCTTTCAGCGAATTACGTTTTAAAAAGTGATATCAACCTTTACAACGGAATATCTTCACACGTGTTGGGGAGTTGGTCATCTCAATTTCAGGCAATAAATATTATTTCTCCTTCGTGGAAGTCTGTTAAATATTACGCCTCAATAAAAAGCACGGTAGTTCCATATTCTAACAGGTAGCGATGTATTGTTAGACATTTAAGCAAACAAATTTTCACACGGATGTTGTTTTTGGGAAACATATTACTCTTGGTTTAGTATAATTACCCTGTTCCTCAAACAGAATCAGTGATGTGCATTCTTTCATTTACAAAGGAAATTTTATCTAGAAGCTGAACAAAAATGTTCCGTTTGTGAAATGTGTACGGTTCACTTACGAAGGTTTCAAATTATCTCCCACGTTTCTACTCCAAATATTTTCTTCGACTTGCAGATTCAACATAAACCGGTATGAAAATGTTGAGTTTTGTTGGTGCTCACTCTTTTCGCATGCAGTCGTTTCAGCAGCCTTACAAAATAGGCTTTAACCAAGTCGCTGGTTACATATCTAGATATGCGTTCACAATGCCATATTAGACTGACTGACATGAAAGAAGGGCTACAGCAAAGGTTTTCACCGACAGATGTTCACGTTCAACACGTACTGCATGTACTTCATGTCACCTTTAGAATCAGTGTGTGCTGTAGTTATCAGATTCAATGAACCGTTAGAAACGTCCTTGTTGTTTGTAGATGTCACTTATTTTGACAGGTCAATTTCAAACGTTAAAAGCTAGACGAATTAAAGCAACCTCTTCTTATTCATTTTTAAAGACTTTATCTTCGAGGCAGGCCACCTAAAATGATATTCTAATTGAGAAGTGCGATGTGTGTCCCAAAATTTGTGGGTAAGTGCAAATTTAGGCATGAGGTATGTGGAAACCGTGTCGGTCAGTAGTTCTGTATCTTGAAGGAACAATTTGACCAGAGTGTTTATACGATTTTTGGGATGAAACTCGTTTTTCATTTCCAATGGATTCCTTGGGTCACGTGCTTCCATTAGCTATCACTCAGTGATTTGTTTGAGAAGAAAGTTAACAAAGATTACTCAAATTCACACAGTGATATCATTTGATTAAACCTCACAGTTCAGGTCTCAAAACAATTTCTATGTGAAGAAATCTCTCCTGATATTTTTTTGGTTTTGAAAGGCGATTCACTTTCTCTTCTTTCGTGTCTCTTCATAGTTGATGTCATGCTAATGTGAAGCTTTCTGACGCTTTTGACACTGTTTTCATAAGAAAAGCTGTAATATTATGTTGCTGGATAAAGCACTTCAATAAGTAGAAGGTTATCAGAAATGTTGCTTTACGATGGGTAATACTCATGAGGTCGTATGTGACACTGTATGTGCACTGTCCGTTAAACACGATTCTGTGAGTATATGGAAAATCACTCATACACCTGTGTGAAGCATATCTACCAACTGTGCAGAAAGACCTTAGGCAGAGCTTTTTGCACCAAAGTACAATCTTATCATCAAGAAATTGATAACTACTGTTGGTTTTTAATTTTCCGCAGAGCTATTTCAAAGTCTGGCCAAAGACAGTATTAACAAGAACTACAAATGGTATGTTTAATCCTTCAGTTTAGCAAAACTAATCTGTCACTGCCGAATTAGGCACTTCAATTTTGAATGGGCTGCTCATACGATGTTCATTTTTAATGTTAAGTGTCAGAACGATAACTATTCAGGCTACGGATGGTAACAGGTAATTTTCATTCCATCAAATTCTCAATTTCCTCATATTGACAATCTTACGACTGAATGTGTTCGATCAAACCGCGATAACTAGTGAACGAATAATTAAGACTGTGTTTTTCACAGTTTTTAATTACAAAGAATATTTGCCACACCCGAGTAAACTTTCGTGAGATATAACGAACTGTATGAAAATAACCGCAACTCGACTAGCATCATGTGCTCATCGATCAAAACAGTGGACACAAAGGTATGCACTGTGTTCACAATTCGCAGCATTTCAGTCAACTTTGAACCTCCGTAAGTTTAGTAAACTTCCCTTCTTATGAAGCACTTATCTCTGTAAAAACTGTCCCTCGATTCTTTAGGTTTCTTCGCGGTGGCAAACAATCCAGTATGCATGAAGTATGGAGTTATGCCTTTGTCTGGAGGTTTATGCAATATGGGTTTGTTCAGTATTACCCCAACAGTCAAGTAGAACACCTTCTGCTAAATAGACAAATAATCCCAACCATACATATTACTTTTGGCGTTAACAAACTTCTGTGGATAATTAGTATATTGCATCATAACCTCACCGTGTTTCCGTCAAACATTTGGTATTAAAAAAACTGTCGTGTGTAAGTAGGACTACTTGACTGTTTGAGTTATCTGGGTAAGTTTTAGTCGAACCTGGTGGTAGTGAGAATTTCATTGCACATCTGACACTAATAATACACCAGAAATGACTGTGTGTTAGAAAATCAAAAATTCTAGACACTGATGTCTGAAATGCATTTCTACTACCATTCCACTCTATCTCTTTTTTGGCGTCCTTTGTGCGTTTTCTGACGGTTATACTAGTTTCTCTTTCAGACAAAATTCAGTGATTTGCAAAGCTATCCGCTACCAATCTGTTTACGCTGAACTTGCTCCAAAGTGACTTACGCACAACTTGATAAATGTCAGAGCACTAGCTTTTCAGACTTGTTTCTGATCACACAGTCGGAAGTTACTACAGCGACGCAGTTATTATCATAGGGTCTTATTCTGGACAAACGACTTTGGCTATCCACATGAGAATCTAAACAACTACCAGTGTCTTAAAATCTAATTACAAGTGACTTAGATTCACGAGGGTTTTTGGTATGAAACTGTCTTGAAATAAGGCTGTAAATAATTGAATCCCTGTAATATTGTTCACAAGCAAAAATAAATATTCGGTCAAGGAAAGTAAAATTAGTGGGAACGAAAGGATAGAAAGTGGAATGTAACTGAAAAAATCACATTACCAGTTGTAGTGTATAGTGCTACGTGGTTGTTGGATTTTACCACTAGTAATGTCCATGTTTATACTTCACCGCTCTTTACTCCATGCTATCTACAACGTTGAATTTCGAAACAAGACTTCTTAGGCAAATGCTTTCGCAACAAGTGCTCTGTCACCATGTAGTCGGAAGTGAATTCAAATTTGTGCAATTCTAGACGCACAGTTATATTTGGTCTGATTCCATCGCTAATATCGACTGTTTTGTTCATTTGCCGTTTAGCAAGTTTCATTTTAGTCAGATGATTGCTGACAAACATTGTGAATCAAACAAAGATTGGTTTTAATTCAACAGGGCTCTTGTACACGATGGGACTGTTCGCTCCAACTAATGTTGCAGCTGGCCGTTCAGTAACAATGGTGCAGTCAACTCAAAGTGTTGTTAACGCCTGCTACCACGCGCAAATATAAATATATATATATACAACAAAAATGCACAGTAATTGTACAACAAGAATCCGTACAGCTTAGAGGTTTGCGCACCAGTGAAGCAAATTTCTTTTCATTCGGTTTATGTATAGAATAGAGATCTACCGGAAAATTTCCACACATTTGTTTCGATATCCTATGAAATATTCAATGTTGTTACGTTGGTCTGTTTGAACGACCGTGAAACGAAGGATAACGAGTTAGGGATGATCAGCACGGTTCAAAATCGCCTAATTTTGTTAACTTCAACAAGTTTAAATCTTCCCCCTTCTGTTGTAACCGAAAAGTGCGGTAACCATGGGCAGCTAGGTCCTTTCGAGAGTGGCGCAGTTCTACTAGACGCATAAAGTGGACTTCAAAATTATCCGCGCCATAATATCATTGTTTAACTATCGGCACTCTTAGATATTCGCAACATTGAGGCTGCGCAAAATAGTACATCTCCAGATTGAATGAAAATTGTTAGTTAACCCTCGGTATAAACCAGTCTATGTTGCTGTTCCCCAACTTACTCAAAGGTTTGAAGTTAGCATCTAAAAAACAGATCACAATAATGAAATTTTAACAGTTTAGCAATAGAAAGAAGCCTCGCAATTGGAAATTGTCATATTATCAGAATAAACGTTGCAGAACGAGGCATCATTAGAAATCAAACAAGAACGTTGCAGTGAATTATATTAGACAAGTTAGACTGCATATCTATTTACATGGCAGATACGACTGTTCAGACAGTTTGCATCAATTGTTTTTTTGTTGATAGACACCTACTAACAAATCCGCATGATATAGTGTTGGAAAGCGGTAGGGGACTTGGTTGTGAGAACATTCTTATATCTCCCGTTGTATATTAACTATGAAACCCGCTCCCTTCAAACTGTTGTGCAGATTGAAGTATTCTCTTCTAGCTTGCTATGTTATTTATGTCCCGCCGTTCAGCTGTTTTCTGCGATCGCTTCATCACACTGAAATTGGGATAAGTGAATTAATGGTAAATAAAGTCAGTTTGTGCGATTAAGATCCGATTAGCTATTCATCAGGAATTGCAACGTTGCGCAATACCTTAATTTATCTTGTTCAATAAGCTTTCGTATCCACATACGAACGTACATCCAATTAAGGTGGAAAAAATTAAATTGCGATGTTCGCCGGCGCACCCATGCTCGCCATCTTTTCTTGTTGCATTCAAACGTTTTGAAGGAACATACTAATCACTTGTAAATCAATGTTATGTAACCAGGTCATTCTGGTTACTAACTAAGCTCTACGTACTGGTTGATATACACTACTTTGCAGTAGGTTATTCGTAAGCGTATGTTTCTAAAGACCTGAGGATGAAGTCTGACTAAAGTTGAAATATATGTATTGTAATATATGATTCGTTGCAGTGAATGACATTTACGATTTATTCGTGAAATATTCTTGTTTAATCAATCCAGTTAACTAATTACTGCCTAGAAAATTAAATGGCTTTTTTAGGGGGAGGAATAATTCAATTTCACTGATTACGACAGCATAGTTCAGAGGTGTTCACACGACTTGCTGTGTGGCAACTTTCGAAAATTATCCCTTAGAACGTGTGTGGCTATTTTATGGTTTTTGTTCCAGACCTATTTACAGCATTACTGTGAAAGAGAAGTAGAGGCTTACCTGCAACGACCATTAATAAATTGATGATCGCAAAACCCATGTTCATCCGCATTCTCTGGCTCAAGTAAAACAGCATGATGTTTAAAATTCACGACAGCCTTCTTAATTCGCTTTGTATAGAACACTGAAATTACGCGCAGAAATTCGTCCTATATAACTTTTGTATTGGGGTCTGATTGCAAACACACCCACCTGCACACGTTTACAAGACGTATAACGCTAAGCAAATCGCACAAGCAAGGTTGGTCTTTTGGGCTGTGAATGTGAGTGTGCATACTTGTCTATCACACGATTGTACTGCTAAAAGCAAGTGAAATGCATAGTAGGCAAAAACCTACACGTTTCTCGAAATCGATTGTTTATCTCATATGACAACGATTCTGATACTGTTCGTTTTCGACCCACTAGCTGTCATTATCTAAACGAGGAGTTTACAAAGGGGTGGTAGGCGATAAAAATTGGTAACAGAGTTCAAACCACCAGCTTTAACCCACGGTAAACAAATGACTAGGATGAAGACGAACAGCGATGGTCTTCAATGAAAGCACACAAAATACTGACCTGTTGGTCATCTAGGCTTGATCCAACGAGGTTGGTCAGCTGTTTTCTCCGAACACTGGGAGTAAGCTAAATTGTGCTTCATGAAAATTGTGATCAAGTTGACCATCACACATTTGATCGCAGCCTTCGCATTCAGAAAGACTTTCCAGCCAGCCTCTTTCGAAAAGAAGCATTAGACTCGAGTTTCGNCAACTCCCCGACTACTCATCAGTAATCAAGTGTGATCGTTTGTGTTCATTGGTAACTATCGCACCCACTGATTTCCATATGGCTGTAAAGGCAATCACATCAGTTCACTTCACCGTAGGTTTGTGGGACCAGTCTTCCCTTCACATCGCATTCCGGGTGGTCTAGGTAACCGCTTAGAAACACAATGTTCTGTCCTTTAGAGCTCGAACGTGTTGATACATGGCGTACTATAATATGCCGTCCAGAATGTTGCTTGCTTTCAAACCGTTCGTACATTATTTTGGTCAGCTCATAGGTTTGTTCGGGCTACATTTCATATTTGGACATCATGGCATGGGAACAGATGTTAATATAGTGGCGACTTACATTTACGTAACTAACTGTCACTGTAAATCCGATAGGACAAAACGCAACGTTTTACTTTGCAATCCTTTCTCGAGCATATATCACTGATAGTATTTTGCCTAATGTGCTGCTCCACTGGACGCATATGGCGTACAACGTTTTTGATAGGATAATAACCTGCTTCTCTGTTGTCGAAATCAGGTCGTGTGCGTATCCATAAGACACTGATAATCAGTTTGATTTTTATGGATTTGCCACACTGTTCATGTTCCAGCCCAAATTTTGAATAAGAATGTTTCTTATGTAACGGCCGAGGTTAGAACTGATGAATACAAGTAATACAAACCTTCAACACAATTTACGTTTCTCGCATTTTGATCAAATGACGACTGAAATTACAGATTCAAGGTTATAAGTAAGCTTTTCTGATAACAACATTTGCGAAAAAGGGGAAGTTTTGCACAGGAATTCTGTTACGCCAAAGTTCACATAGTGGAGTACATTCATCATATTAATTGCACTGCTTAACCATTTTTATTACTGGAGAAACTGGAAAAACAGTCCGCCTGTTTAGACCATTTTCACTTTATTTGGGCATGCATTCAGTTCTTTGTAGAGAACAAGTTTGGTGTAAATCGGACCACAGGACCGATAGTGACACTGCCCAATGTCTGGCAAGGCCCACATATCAGATCGTCATCAAGAAAAATCGCCGCCCGCTTACGAGAGGTTTTGAGGTTGTCGTGAACAAATTTCCAACACTCACCGACGATGTCAATGGATTCCAACATGAACTGATTGCGAAATTTTGTCAGGACAGTTGGTCATTTGGTCGATTCACTATGAGATTGTGGGGCCGGTGGGTATTGAAGTACAGGTGCGAAAATTTCCAGTTTCCAGCGTGTTTTCCTTGTTCAGCTGGTAGAACGCCTGCCAAATTTGGACACTGTTTCTGTTGCCAGATTGAATCATTTCAAGCCGTTGGTTTGTCACAATTAGGTCTCTTCAACTAACTTTTTGTATGATGATCACATACCGTACTCACGACCAAACGGGATTACCATCAAAATGAATTTGATTTATGTGCTTCGGATAAATGGATACTTACCCGCGACCAATTAGACATTGACTATGAAAACAGCAACCATGATCAACTCACTGATGGCTTGTTTCAGCTCGAACGCACGCAATGACCCGGATTCCATCAGATCTCGTTGGCCTCCCGACTTTAGTAACCAAACGAGTCCAGCGAAGCGAGAAAGCCATGCCACTATCGTCACTAATTTTAACAAAATGCAATTCTGTGGCACCAGGCATCCCAAGACGGGATTCACTGCACGCACAGTTTTAACAGATAAAAGACGCCTAGCTTCACAATCCTAGTTTATCATTGCGGTAGTGAACGATAATTTTGGCCAGCTGCTCTCTGACATCGCTAGAATCTCTGGTCTCTGAAGCCAGTGGTCCATCTCATGCGACGATGAATACAATGCTCCTCCCGACACTACATTGGCCTGGTTCAGCCCAGGCTGCACGTGTCTCCACTGTGATGTAGTGGTATGCTCACGTATTATTCACACTTGGTTTGCAACGAACACTGCAAAGCACGACGATGTATTGCAATTATATTGCAGTGTTATCACCTAGTCCTTCCACAAACACACGCGGTCGATACAAATTCTCAGTTCTCCCAAATTAAGTCTGATAATTCTTGCTGCAAGGAAAGCCACCGTGATTTCAATTCTCGTGGTGGCAGCCGTCTTATGCGGAACCACCCTTGATTTGCCCATGATAGAACGACACTCAGCCGAACCGCTCAGCGCTATCAGCCTAGTACAACCAGCCTACCTGAAATGCCTTGAGGAACAAGTGAAATTCTACTTCCACTGAGGTAGATATGTTGGGAGAAACACAACGAGGCAATCTAACTGATTTGACAGGTCAAATACTTGTCACTTAACTCCCCAGTTTGGACGATGGACCTTCACTGTCAACCTATTTCCACCAAGACCCCGACCACAGAGGTCCTGTGGCAGCTAACAAACCGGAAGTAACATTGAAGCAACTACTCCCAAAGGGACATTTTTGGATGCAACGCACTTCAATATATCACTCCCATTATAACACGCATCCGTATGGTGCACTTAGAATTGGGAGCAATTATTTATCACTAACCACATCATACCCAGTGCCCTTCAATAATCAAGACCCTTTAGGTCTAATTTAACTTTTTTCACGGTCTACCCCCAGAGATATACGCTCATCACCCTGAGCGTTATTAGGTGCCCATGTTATAAGACGAAGCTCACCCTTCTAACAGGTACAGAAGTTCGCCCACGACGGATACTGCTTATTCGGTCGTTCCGACCGATAAAAAATAATCATCCACATAGAAGTTCTTCTGCACAGTTGATACCGTCGAAGCTATAACAACCTGTCCATGGTCAGTCGCTGCCCGCCAAAACGAAGTTTGTACGAAACAGCGAAGAAGTGACCCCACAATTGTGAACGTTCAAATCATGTACCACGGGACAACCACTCAAAGAAGGTGAACTCCACCGAAGGAAGCTTAGAACCCACAGGTCACTTTCCGGAATCCGAAACTGCAAAGACATTCCCTCAATGCCTGCTGCAGTGACTATCGCATGCACATGTAAACGAAGGAACATTCCATCAAGAGTATTGATCATATCAAACTGTTGCGGCAGAAGATGGCTGAGACACTCCTTAGTGCGCGGCGGCGCCATCAAACACTATTCGCATCCTATCCGGCCTATTCAGGTTAAGTAATGGCTGATGTGGTAGATACTACTGTCTGGCATAATTAATGTTTTGTGAAGATAATTTTCATATATAGCCTCTGCTGATGTGCTTGCATATAACGGCTGCATAGTTCCATTTCAATGTTGAATCCCTGAGTAGTCTTCGCCTAGATGAGTACGGATGTCGTCCACACATCGCACGATTTTCAGGCAGTCGGTTCATCTTTGTCTGCAATAACAAACCCATTTCTTAGTGGCTACCCGGAAAAGGTATAGAAGCTCTCACCTTGTCTAGGGCTTCGTTATCCGCGATTGGCAGAGTCCTTTTTCTGAGATTCCCCGCTCAAAAAATCCCAACTTAAATACCTCTTGAACGCCATTTCCCCAAGACATCGAGAACCGAGCACCTAAGTAGTTTACATACTTGAGCATTCTATGTACAGCACGAATTGCGCCCCTAAGTCTCCACCCACGGACTGTTTCAACAGCGCATGATTCCTTTTTAGCCTCTATCCTTCGTTTCATCACCCAATGAGCATTGGGATCATCACACCCAATAAGAACCCATACGCCTTTGTTCAAGATAACAACAAAGTCAATTCATGTTAGCCGAATCCACTTTTGTGACTCCTTTGAACATGGTCTGTCAACCTGTGCGACCAGTAATTCACCAACAGTATAGGCTGACCTTACAGAAATGGCGTTGGTCTTGTACAGAGACACCATACAAGTATCATGCAGACTGAGAATCAAAATTCGACAGGGGTTACGGAGCCTGCGAGTCATTGTTTCATCTACTAAGATGATATCCAAACCATCGTCCACAAATTTACGCGTTTCAGTGGAACACGTTCGGTTTACCAACCGAACGCGTAAAAAGCTCAAAAGAAAACCGTTTGGACTGATAAAAGTTGCACCACAGTGTAAAGCCTCCTCATTCGTCTTGGGCGCACATGATGACACGTCATCGTGCATCAGATTATGGTGACGTCCACCACAACCGGGCCTTAGACAATTAACGTGAGTCAGGTAGTTGGCCTTCGGATAAACAAAACATTGCTTGTTGAGTCTGACTGTACTCCTGCTCTGTTCTAATGATTGATCAACGAAATATATATACAGTCCATATGGTCGTGGTCACCTCTGTACAGGGAACAACGAGTGCGCTAACTGTTCACCTGAAAATCGACACGTTAGCACGGCATCTGGACCTCTTGAAGTCAGTCACATCCGAAGTGCTGAGAGTTGTAGAATTTGGATCAGTTAACCTGACCACTTGGCCGTATTCACTACTGGCTACAGATATTCTGCCCTCAATGATAGTTAATAAGTCGACGAGGGCTATCTAACTCTTAGAAATCATAATGATGCCGACCATGTCAGACTATTTTTCCTGCAGACCTCCGGACAAACGTTCCACCAACCGGATCAAATTAGTTGATTCATTTAACTCCTGTGACCTCTCTAACTGAGATAGTGTGATACTCCATGCACACGTTAGAGTGGCTAGGTGCCTAAGTCTATTCAAGCCAGAAATGCCCAACTGAGGTCTACCAAAACTTCGTGCGTTGCAGGCTGAGCGATCTTATGTGGGTGGCCAAACTAAATTGTGGATATGCTTAGAGCTTCTCGACCGAGGTGAAGGCACATAATGCTTTACGGATTCCTTCGTTTTATCACGGCGTTATGCAATCAATCACGAAACCTCTTGGTTGCCATCACTCAAACCATTCGCTACATTATGTTCGAAATTTCTAAGAAACTAATAAAAGTGTTGTGGTTGTCATCAAAGGATTCTACCCGAAGCTTAGGCAAGCCTGCTGTCAGATTTAGTTAATTCGGTGTCTGTTCCAGCGTTCTGGCAACGTTGCTCACCCAACCGAGCTGGACTTGTAATTGGGATATTTCTATCACGTCGCATCCTTTTGGTTTTACTAGAACAACTTCCCGCTTGGGGTGCTTGTGGTCACCCGACCATCCCCGCGTGAGTTTGAGCTCACTTCTACGCAGTTCACGTTCTTTTTCAGCAAGCAGCGATAACTCTTACCTCAGATTTGCCTCAAGTATTGAAAAATGGAAAAATTCTGATGTAACGCAAATTTGACGCACCCATTCTACATCCCCTAATGACTCTTCGCCTGGGCCAAACTCCCCATATTCTTTGGCGCTCCGAACACAACGTGAGTATAGGAAACAGCACAAATATCATCAGTCCTAGCTTGACCCACAGAACCATAAGGATCATCAGGCAAATTGTCAGGACCAAAAATGTCATGAGCAACACAGGGTGTTGAAGTAGCTGCTTGCGTGAGTGTTTGATGATTGTTATGTGTTAATAGAAGGTTGTTAGCCACGTTTCCTGCTCTATTTATTCCCTTCTCATTGATTCGTCTTCTTAATTTGGAATTCTTTATACCAATTACGAGCCTCTCTTACAATCTGGCACTGTAACATGTAGGCCAGCCGACTCTACTTTGAATACCCGTGACTTCGCGGATCAACATTCGGGCAACGTGGACGCTCCAGGGGACAGCATCCTTCCAGAGTAGAGGTTCGATGAACAGTACTGAAAAGAGAAACAACATGAGCAAGCATGAACCGAAGGCTGTAGTGAGATCACATTCGACGTCCCCAAAATTCTAAACTCAGTTGTGTGACGGGGCGTGCTGCTGTGTAGTCGGTGCCGTTTTGGTTTGCTTTTGTGTAAGTCGTGTGCATGGCTTACTGGGCATTGTAATGAGATCACCTTCGACGTCCCCAAAATTCTAAACTCCCCGCGACGTGAGATTTGCCTTGCCAGTACGACCGCGCCTGTTCACATTACCTTGTATATGTAAACTTACTACAAACCACTAGCATCAAACTTAGTGGGCCGGCATAAGTATCGCGGTTATGCTCTCAGCTGTGTAATGAATTCGCACTATCTCTACTCCTGTAGGTTACATTCACTAGGATAACAATGTTGAGCATATTATCGTTAGGAACGCCGCTTAACCAGTCTAACGCTTGTTTGAAGTCTGCAGGTCGACTGGAATTTTACGTCGACGCACTCTTCCATTCTGGCGTCTGCTGTGCGGTTGTGCTCAAGGTGCTCTCACGTCCAGCTCCCTAGCACCCCTTAATTGTTACGTTGAAGTCTGTTGTGAACGGTGAGTAGATCAATAAATAAAGTTTGTTTGCAGATTCATCGTTTTCTCCCTGCGACTTCCGAATCACGGTAGCATAAGGTTGGGGAAACTCTGGGCGTACGAATTCAGGATCTAGCACTACAATTTGGGTCACGTCGGGCTCACATATACAAGGTAATGTGAACAGGCGCGGTCGTACTGGCAAGGCAAATCTCACGTCGCGGGGAGTTTAGAATTTTGGGGACGTCGAAGGTGATCTCATTACAATGCCCAGTAAGCCATGCACACGACTTACACAAAAGCAAACCAAAACGGCACCGACTACACAGCAGCACGCCCCGTCACACAACTGAGTTTAGAATTTTGGGGACGTCGAATGTGATCTCACTACAGCCTTCGGTTCATGCTTGCTCATGTTGTTTCTCTTTTCAGTACTGTTCATCGAACCTCTACTCTGGAAGGATGCTGTCCCCTGGAGCGTCCACGTTGCCCGAATGTTGATCCGCGAAGTCACGGGTATTCAAAGTAGAGTCGGCTGGCCTACATGTTACAGTGCCAGATTGTAAGAGAGGCTCGTAATTGGTATAAAGAATTCCAAATTAAGAAGACGAATCAATGAGAAGGGAATAAATAGAGCAGGAAACGTGGCTAACAACCTTCTATTAACACATAACAATCATCAAACACTCACGCAAGCAGCTACTTCAACACCCTGTGTTGCTCATGACATTTTTGGTCCTGACAATTTGCCTGATGATCCTTATGGTTCTGTGGGTCAAGCTAGGACTGATGATATTTGTGCTGTTTCCTATACTCACGTTGTGTTCGGAGCGCCAAAGAATATGGGGAGTTTGGCCCAGGCGAAGAGTCATTAGGGGATGTAGAATGGGTGCGTCAAATTTGCGTTACATCAGAATTTTTCCATTTTTCAATACTTGAGGCAAATCTGAGGTAAGAGTTATCGCTGCTTGCTGAAAAAGAACGTGAACTGCGTAGAAGTGAGCTCAAACTCACGCGGGGATGGTCGGGTGACCACAAGCACCCCAAGCGGGAAGTTGTTCTAGTAAAACCAAAAGGATGCGACGTGATAGAAATATCCCAATTACAAGTCCAGCTCGGTTGGGTGAGCAACGTTGCCAGAACGCTGGAACAGACACCGAATTAACTAAATCTGACAGCAGGCTTGCCTAAGCTTCGGGTAGAATCCTTTGATGACAACCACAACACTTTTATTAGTTTCTTAGAAATTTCGAACATAATGTAGCGAATGATTTGAGTGATGGCAACCAAGAGGTTTCGTGATTGATTGCATAGCGCCGTGATAAAACGAAGTGATAAACGAAGTTATCTGGCAAAGGCGTTCAAAATGGAATAAATAAAAACGAGTTCAAAATAGCTTGCGGGGTGGAGAGGTGATGTTTCGTCCAGCGACTCCAAAAGAGTCCTCCAGACAACCGGTTTGTTTCCACCGTCTGATTACGGTGAATTCCATGATTATCCTACACGAGCAACACATCATTGGGTTGTAATGCCAGCCCGTCTTGAATTTCCGATATGAAAGGCACTAACTGTCGGTTATTCAATATTCTTTCCACGTCCGAAAGGAGAGTAGACAGGATTTTGTCAGCACAAATCGATCTGAGGATGCGCCGAACCGACCGTATACGGTGCTCTCACACACCTCCCCCATGGCTCGCACACAGTGGATTATAATGCCATTGGATATGCTTTTTTGGTAATTTGGTCTTGGTAGAGGCATGATCTAAGCCACTCGTCCATCGTTCGAGTTCTTTGCTTACAGCGGTGAAGTTGGACCCGTTGTCGGAATAAACATTAATAGGGCAACGCCGTCTTCCAATAAAACGCACCAAAGCCATAAGGAATGAATCAGTGCTCATGGAATGTGCGGCCTCGAGGTAGACAGCTCAGGACTGAAGACAGGTTATGACGCAACCATACCATTTTTCCTGCCGTCACCTCTCTTCACACTGAGTGGGCCAAAACAGTCCACACCAACATTGACAAACGGGTGCCAACCCGGCTCCATTCGCACGGGTGGAAAGGGAGCCATCATTTATTTGCCCGCGGTGGCGTTCAACAGAAGCATGCTCCGATGGCGTTAAATATTAACTATAATCATATTATAAGGCATTCATTGTTAATCAATTGTAAGATATCCGCACCAAATGTAGTATGAATGAAGTTGAATAGACTGGGCGTCGTGTTTAACATGTTATTGATAAACACATTGGGGATAACACAACGTAACGAGCAAGTTGTAATACTCTACGTTTCAACTACCTCAGGAGGGCCACCCAAGGTGGTTGAAACGTAAAGTATTACAACTTGCTTGTGAAGTTGTGTCATTCCCAATCTGTTCATCAATGAGGCATTCATACCCAAAAGAGCTCTTCCGAGCAGTCAACAGGTTCAAAACAGTAGGGATGAGCCGAGCTCCAAAAATGGGGGTGCACGCGCCACTAAAGTAAAGTACAATGACCGAAAATTGGTTATTCGCACAACCATCAAATTGACTTGACAAAACAAAACCGTCTAGGTCAAAGTCCGGTTAACGTCCAGAAACAGGGGAGGTTGAATGCAGAGGGGTGAATATTTAGGATAATTTGGTTGAGTGAGATTTTCACATGATTGTAGTTCAAAAGGTCGATGCACCCAGTCGAAATGACGATGATCTGAAAGCCCTTCAAAATGCGGCTGGGAAGACTGCCGATCTTCTCAGCTTACTTTCAACAAGTTTATTTCCAAAGTAACTGTACCCATTGGTTGAAAGTGAGCGAGCACCAACCCTCTGTTCAAATGCGGTGTGCGAATTATTTATAGTGGTCACCACCCGGATGCCCTGCTCTTAGTTGTCTCAAAGTAATGGAAACACTCGTGTATTAGTCACCTTGTAGCTTTCTGCGTTTCAATAACTTCTCTCTGTTCCCGCGGAGGACAATCGTGTATCAGGTATGTTTTGCTAGCAGCCGACGAGTGGATAAATCCAGTTGAAGAACATATGGGAAGAGATGTCGTATACCTCTGTGTTGCCAAAGCGTTTAACCTTGTGTGTCATGCTGTTCCGTTTGGTAAACTACAACGTTATGAATTGCTAGATAATCTCTTCCGATGACTGGAGCCTTACCTCGCAAATCTGTATCATACAGCTCTCGTAAGCTCCGCGTTTTCTAGCTGCCAAGTTACAATGGCGCTATCCAAAGGTTCTTGTTTCGGTCAGCGTTTATTTTTCAAATTTTGAGTGACCTTTCCATTCCAGTCTTCCCTGCTGCTGTTTGCTTGGGATTCCAAAATCTAGCTTCTCGTGAGCACCCCTGACAATTCTACCATCCTACAGAATAACCTTAACAATCTATATGGGTGGTCCAATTTACTGGTTTTACTGGTTTTTGCGGAGCTGAAAGTATAACACTTGTGTAGTATCCCCGTTTTGTTGTACACTAATTTAAAATGAATTCTACGGAGAAGATGTGGAGAGAAGTGACAACAAGTAAGGTAAATGGGGCTAGGAGTGTCCGACTACCAACGGCCATCTTGGAACGATCCAATCATCTGGCTGTCTCTTGACTGCGTCGATTACAGTGCCGAGGAAGCTGTCGCTCGAAGTGCATTGCCTGTCGAACATACTCGGATGGCGAAACTTTGCCGTTTACACAAGAGGCCATCACGTAAGTAAGTAAGTATACGTCACAACGTGAGAACTCTTCACTCCTGGGAAGTATTTAACGTAGACTATCAATAACGGAAGACCCTCGACAGAGTCATGTGGTATGCCAGATATGGCGTTGAATCGCNGTCCAGAAACAGGGGAGGTTGAATGCAGAGGGGTGAATATTTAGGATAATTTGGTTGAGTGAGATTTTCACATGATTGTAGTTCAAAAGGTCGATGCACCCAGTCGAAATGACGATGATCTGAAAGCCCTTCAAAATGCGGCTGGGAAGACTGCCGATCTTCTCAGCTTACTTTCAACAAGTTTATTTCCAAAGTAACTGTACCCATTGGTTGAAAGTGAGCGAGCACCAACCCTCTGTTCAAATGCGGTGTGCGAATTATTTATAGTGGTCACCACCCGGATGCCCTGCTCTTAGTTGTCTCAAAGTAATGGAAACACTCGTGTATTAGTCACCTTGTAGCTTTCTGCGTTTCAATAACTTCTCTCTGTTCCCGCGGAGGACAATCGTGTATCAGGTATGTTTTGCTAGCAGCCGACGAGTGGATAAATCCAGTTGAAGAACATATGGGAAGAGATGTCGTATACCTCTGTGTTGCCAAAGCGTTTAACCTTGTGTGTCATGCTGTTCCGTTTGGTAAACTACAACGTTATGAATTGCTAGATAATCTCTTCCGATGACTGGAGCCTTACCTCGCAAATCTGTATCATACAGCTCTCGTAAGCTCCGCGTTTTCTAGCTGCCAAGTTACAATGGCGCTATCCAAAGGTTCTTGTTTCGGTCAGCGTTTATTTTTCAAATTTTGAGTGACCTTTCCATTCCAGTCTTCCCTGCTGCTGTTTGCTTGGGATTCCAAAATCTAGCTTCTCGTGAGCACCCCTGACAATTCTACCATCCTACAGAATAACCTTAACAATCTATATGGGTGGTCCAATTTACTGGTTTTACTGGTTTTTGCGGAGCTGAAAGTATAACACTTGTGTAGTATCCCCGTTTTGTTGTACACTAATTTAAAATGAATTCTACGGAGAAGATGTGGAGAGAAGTGACAACAAGTAAGGTAAATGGGGCTAGGAGTGTCCGACTACCAACGGCCATCTTGGAACGATCCAATCATCTGGCTGTCTCTTGACTGCGTCGATTACAGTGCCGAGGAAGCTGTCGCTCGAAGTGCATTGCCTGTCGAACATACTCGGATGGCGAAACTTTGCCGTTTACACAAGAGGCCATCACGTAAGTAAGTAAGTATACGTCACAACGTGAGAACTCTTCACTCCTGGGAAGTATTTAACGTAGACTATCAATAACGGAAGACCCTCGACAGAGTCATGTGGTATGCCAGATATGGCGTTGAATCGCTTGGGTAGCTTGCACTGACTCCGTGTATGATTGGGAGGATGCGTATCGCTTGAACCAAAACCAAACCTCACTCACTGTACCCGTTCCTCAATTCGTCAAACAGTACGATGTGATCGACTTTGTGGAACGCCTTCGTGAAATCCAAGAACACAGCATCGACTGAGAGGCGTTCTCCATCAGATTTTGTCCGCGATTCAACGACAGCCAGTAGGTTGACCGTGCATCACTGACCATCTTTGAAACCGTGCTGCTCTGGTGAAAACAGTGAATGAGTATTTGGGTAGTCCCTTACGGGACCATCCACTACACTTTCTATCACTTTTGACATGCTTGGTAATGAAGCAATCTATCTGAATTTACTGGCGTTTGTTCGATTCTCACCCTTGTGGGTATGAAAGATGAAGCTGTACTTCCAAGTGGCAATAATGCCACCAGCCAAATAGGAATGTTGGAACAAACGAGCAAGCGATCCTGCCAGCTCACCTGCGCCTTCTTTCAACAAAAGTGGGGATACCTCATTACGCCCCGGGGACAAATACATGCCTAGATGGAGTGATTTAACGCGCACGTTAACCGAGGCGAAGCTACTATGTGGGCCCGGGGGGAGGTCGGGATAGAAAACCATGTCACACGGTTCTGTCTCAGGGGGGTTGGTTGAGACAAATGCATACTGAGTATGCAATGGCTCTGCCGCCTTGATATTAGAGATAAAGAGTCCCGAAGGTCCCATGGTAGGGTATAAGGTAGCTGTCGATCTGTTCAGGAGAGCCATGTGCCTGAAGAACCTTATAGGACGCGCGGAAATGAATCTCGTAGGTGGTAACTGGTGAGCCCCGTGGTCGGCGCGTACAGCTGCTGTGCAATCATTGCAACAGCATTTGTATGTGAGGTGTGATGCGCTATCTTCTTTGAGAAGGAATGTGTCCCGTAAGGCTCATTTCTCCTTCATTAGACGGTTGGTTGATGGTTTGGGCCAAGACGACATGCAAATGGGGCGTGGAGTGTGGATTAGGACTGAGCTGGCTATCGCGATTTTCAGGGATAACATAATCGGTTGTAGTTCATCTACTTTACTACGTTCTCCAGGTGGTGGCTAGTCGCCCTGAGATAGGTATTCCAGCATCTTTCAAAAGTTGGCTCGTCTGAGGTTTTGTCGTGCCGACGGCAAGGGCCGAGTGATCCTGACATCATGTATCAGGTGGAAACTGATTGTGGTGTGGTCGCTTGCACCTAGTGGCGCATGAACTTCCGTAATATTCCTCATATGAGGTTCATTCGTTAACAAATAGGATTGTTTACGATGCACGGAAACGCAAGCTTACACACGTATGCCACCCAAAAATTACCGCCCAGTATCTTGGAGAGATGTTGCTGGCTCGAACGACTTGCAGTGCGTTTGTTTCTAATACCGTTCGCAGCACACACAACGTTGTGGTGAATGTGAGAAGACCAAAATGCTTCCTGAGATATGTCATGGAGGCTGTTCAAGATACGCGAAAAAACTTCACAAAGCTGTACCCTCCCCTTCGAGCATATTTTCTTTAGAGGTTTTCCGCCTTGGGGTTGACCTTATCATTGCATTATCAATCCTCGCGTTTGTAGGCCATCAGTGTGATTCCATGTTTTTCACAGCCTGTAGCATTTCATCCGTGTAGCACACCGGAACACTCAGCCGTTACGTGAGTGATCTTTGACTGTTCCTTCTGGATCACTCACCGGACTGCGATGGGTATGAATTCTGTGCACTACTTTGCGAGTGTAAACGTTAGTAAGAAAAATAATACACAGCTGCTTACCACTCAGAACCGTGTCGAAAGATCTTCGACGCGCATGTCAACTCTGTTTTATCGAACCTCTTCATGATAATGGTGACGACGTCAACCGATCAATTTCATCCATCTTGCTTACCTTGCTAGGTGGAAATGAGCAATAGGGCGTTGAAATGCTGAGGCGTTGTTTGCGTGCAAACGTCTACAGTTTAGCTAAACCAGCGCTTCAGAGACGTTTTGGAAGCAACTGTACGACACCTACGGCTAGAATTGTGGGGGTGTTTAGCCGAATCCTCCAGCTGTGCAACACTCAGCGTAAGCAATGGTTGTGATGTTCACCCATTTCTTCCATTTCTTCCGCCATAGAGAATGTCAGGGGAGATTCCTTTACGGAATCAAGGTCCGCTGATTCCGATCTTCAGCCTTCCACTTCGGCAATCACACCAGCAGTGATGATAAGAAATATCTCTCTGGCACAGGATACGGTTGCCTGACAATGTCAGTGAAAACTATTGCCATAATCTTCTCAGACGAATTCGTCGGTACGAACAAGAAAAATAGAAAGCCTACAGAATTGTTCGCGCGATTGCTTTGAAAGCCTAGTTTTCTTTGAAAGCCATCGGCAGCATGCTTAGTCACTTAAAGGAAGTGTCAATTTAGTTGCCGTTGGATGCACGTACTGTGTCACGAACGATATGGGAGTGTGGACGTACATACATCGAGGGAGGTGAATACTTTCACTTCGGTTTGAGTGATTGCATGAGACATGCCGTACGTGAGCGACAGGCGGAAGACTTCATTGTTCTCCGACTTCAGCCGCATATTGACAGTGTAACCCATTTCAGCAGTTCACGTCTACGATTGTGGCCCATCCTTGGAAGGTTGACATCCCTTTCAACGCCAGTGTTCGTCGTGGGATTATTTCGCTGTCTTTTTAAGCCTTCGAATGTCACAGAATATACTGGTAGCCGATTATATTGAAGGATGGTTAGTTGTTGTCAACATATGACCGCCATGTACAGATCGTTTCTAATTGTGTAATTGGTGATGCACCCAACACAGCTTTCGTTCGTCAGATGAACAACCACAGTGGTTATCATCGCTGAAAGAACTGTACAGCACCAGAAATGCACTTTGACTGAAAAATGGTGTTCCCACAGAGCAGCTGCCGCTCAGAAATAGACAAAGACATCAGGACACAACGCAAAGAAGGACATCACGTTGGCCAATCCCCTTTCGAAAGGTTACCTGTGGACATGGTAACATGTTTTTCACTAGATTACGTGCACGTGGTGCGCCTGGGAATGATGAAGTGCTTATTGAGCCTATGGGAAACAGGCCCGAAGGAAAGCAAAATACATCTAGGGTCACTGCAGATGATTCGCTTGAACAGTTGCCTAATGAGACTGAGACGTGCCTTGAATTGTGAGTTATCTAAGAAATGTCGATCAGCGGTGGATTGCGATCCTTTGAAGGCTACAGAATTTTGGCAACTCCTATCATATGTCGGTCCAGTGGCGTTGAAACTAATAATGGGTGGAAAGATTTATGAACAATTCTAGGAACTTCTTCGTTCCCATTTACTTGCCCTGCTGCCCAAAGTGGTGTCCTCTCTATATGAATTATGTGGGACTCATGCTGCAAAAAAACTGGTTCAGTTCGCTGCCTTCTACAGTGAAGCAAAGCTTATGTTCAATCTCTCCTGTGTCAGCCACCTGTGTGAGGACTTTAGACTGCACTGACCGCTGGACTCTTATTCGACTTTTCCATTTTAGTTGTGCGGGTGAACTTTTCAATTCACAGAACTTTTGACGCGTAATGGAAAGGATATATGTACACCTGCAGGATGACATCCATTCCGGCAGCAGCGATAAAACAGGGTGAACTCATTCACGAAGTCGTGAGTTACTGTGCCGTCAAGCCCAACAACGTGGTTCTATTAGACGGGTTACTCGCAGTAGTCAGCGCCTCAGCTGGAAGACGCAGTCGCATACAAAGTTTTGCAACCTGCTGCAATTTTTTGACAAAATGTTGCCTTCCAGTAGACTGTACATATTTCGTTGCGTCTATATATACACATTCATCTGTTGGGTGGACCTTGAACGTACTCAATGTAAAGGGCTGCCACTCCCACTCTAGAATAGCTTTGTATTTCAACCCGTCACGCACACTTGGGAAATTGTTGGGAAATTAAATTCTACCTAACTTGGTGTCGTTTTCTTTAGCATTAACGCAACAGTTCCCCTAATTAACACTTAAAGCTTCACACTATCAGGTTTTGAACTCAAAGATGAAAACGTAGGAACAGTATACAGGTCGTGGATTACGCAGCCAGGTTTTGCGCTTTGGCCAGGAATGGTATCTACGAAGCACCGCAGGCTGCTCTTGGGTGGAATGGTAACACCCATTGACTCTAAGCCTCGCAAAGTCAAGATGCATCGCGCAACAGGTGTGTGCTCTTGATTTTCCTGACATTTTGTAGATGGCCTGCACTAAGGTTAAAAATACCAACGAATCCTGGAACAGTTATCGGGCATACCGTCGCCTGACGCCACGAACATTATGGATCGTGGTGACAAACGCAAAACGTACGGTAGATCACCATATGTCACATTTACATAAAAACAGTCGTCCGTTCGGACTTCACGCATGGAGTGGAGGGCAAAAAGAGTCTGACAGTTTACGCCGTGGACATCGACTACTCTCCACCACCACCACAAACAGAGAATAGGCCCCACGCATCGCCATATCCAACGCGATCGACATTGGGATCAGTGGGGAACCTGCCCACTCTTTCCAGACCTAATATTTGCAAGTGTGTAAATGGGAAAATTCCGTGTGATAAGCATTCGGCTCTACAATCATTAGCCCACCGGCACCTCAAGATGAGGCAGTGTGCGAAAACGACATTGCCAAATAAGCGAGAGGGCCTAAAGGTTAGTTTGTGCAATACCAATAACCAACGTGTTAACCAGTTAAAATGGAGAACTTTGTTCTCCAAAATATCAGAATGCGCAAGGCGTTGTATGTCTTACTGCTGGAAGTGAATGCATTGCGATTCTAACAGGCAGCTTCCGGTACACCATCAGCCGCCCAATTCCACGCGAGCTTCCCTATGCAGTCGATAGAGGACATGCAACTGCTGAATATGAAGTTGGAGGAAACGGAAGTACATAGCCAGTTGATGTGCTCCATTCTTCTGACTAACATTATCCAGGTGACCTTTCTCATCAGTGTAGGTGGTACATCCACGGGCAAGTGCATCCATAATTTCATGAGAGCATTAGTTACGGACAGTGTGGCAAATAAAATAAACTGGAGAGGAGCAAAGAACCTTGTGTCTATTGCCTCCTCACACTTGGCCACAGCCATCGCTGATATGTTCGAGCACAATCAATCATCAACTAGCAAATGTAGAATCCGTCACGAAGGTTTATCCCGAGGTATCGCACGCGGACGTCAATGGAACAATTCAACGATGGATTCAGAAGGCGAGATTGCGTGCACCGAAAAAGCCAACGATCCCGTTACCGACAACTTCGCACCGTGAATCCAGATATGTACCCGGTAACGTGATACAAGTATTGGTGTAAATACTTGGTTGAACATAACACATGAATGCCTATGAGCCTCACTCTTCTTTTCTCGTGAAACTGAACAGTACGTCGTACTTATTTTGCGCGGGTAGGTTTCCGCTCAACACACTTGAGCTCCGTGAGAACATGGGAATTGGAAAGAATGTGATACAATCGCTTAATGGGGCGTACAGTTCCCCCCACCGCCTTCGAAGTGTTCCCAAGTCGTCTATTAGAACACCCAGGAATCGCTCGGGAAACGCCAAGGGAACACTCAGGGAACGGTCGTGCTACTAGGGCAGTGACGAGCCATACGTTTAAAGTGGAAGTTCAGAATAGCCAGCCGAAGCGTTCTCAAATCTTCTGGCTGCCAGTTTGTGATGTGTTGAATTCTCTTTTTGTTAAACGCGATTTCCACCGGATCTATTCCTGTTTCCACTGTTCACTACGATAACTGCATGCCACCCCAATTCCGACACAGAATAAGTTTTACGTGTTCAGCGACCATTGCTAAATTGCAATTCTACGTCCGGAGATACAGAGTCCTCGGAAGGTCTGCTTTCCACTTCCTTCACTTTATCATTGATTGATTATTGAACCCATTGATTAAAACTGAAGGTCGACCGAAAGAGCGCCAAAAGACTGCCGTCTGGATGAGAGGTGATTTGGTTGTTTCCAGATTGTTTTCCCTAGTAAACCAGGACATTGTACATTTCTCGCTCTACTGTATTATCAGGTATGCTTAGGGTTGTCTTTCACCATTCGGACTCAATCAATTGAGTCCAATCAGTGGGAAACAACAAATTTGTTCCGCCCGGAGGTGGCAGGTTAATGCGGTGTTGGCTGTAGTTACATGGGCACACGTGTGCTGTGCGTGCACAGTTTCGGGCTAGTCGTAGCTTGGGACATCAAATTACACGCGATACGTACAGTTACTTATAAGTAACACAAACCAGTGTTTATCGACCACAGCGCTTCACGAGACTGTTTTCAGCGATTCGTACACGGGTTCGAGGCTGGAAGCCCAATCTACCCGGATCCAATCAGTTCGTTCGTTTCGATGTCCAGCGGTTTTCTGTTGACCTGAAAGGCAGTCATTGAAAACGGGGTGTAGCACCGCTCTTGGGAGTTACAGAGAGTACCAAGAACAGAGTGAAACAATAATCTAGCAGAACAGGATAAATGAGTAATCTAACGGTTTATTAAGTAGGTGAGAATCCAATAACACTTTGAGACGGTCCTTAGAAGAGCAGCCAACAATCTCTAGTGGTAGGTCGTTCCAGTAAATAACCCTATAAGAGAAGAACTGTTGTCTTAGGAAGGTCCGTGGTGGAAGCTTATAGAGCGTCTTGTCGTGACCTCTTCGACTGTTTTCATTTGCTAGGGTGAAGAATTGTTGCACGAGTCCTGTGCTAGAGAGAACTTGTGTAAGGGTTAAGTCGCCGCGGAGTCTACGAAACTCAAGGGGATAAAGATCGAGAAGTTCGAAGCGAGACTCGTAGGAGAGATGCCGTAAGCCATTTTGGTGGCTACTCGCTGGACACGTTCAATGGCGAGTGTGTCCTTCAAACTGGTGTAGACGACTTGATTGGCATACTCGAGCAGTGGTCTTATGTAGACTCCGTAAAGCGTGTGAAAGGCGTGCTTGTCTATTCGGGGGAAGGTTCGTTTGATCTTCCAAGAGGCATAAAACCCCTTTTGGCGGCCAGCTGGTGATGATAAGAGAAAAACAAACCAGACAACAGCCAGATCCCTAGGTCTTTTTTTGAGGTCTGCTTTCGTGATATCTACCACACTCTGTGCACCGTGTATCACGAATAGTTTCCCGGAGTCTCCTCCGGATGACATGTGCACACACTTACTGTCATTTAGAGGGAGACTCCAATCATCTGACAAGCACTTAATACGGTCAAGGTCAATCTGCAATGCATTGGGGTCACATGCATAAAGGAGGGCGTTGCTAGAGATCATCTCGGGGAGATCATTGATGTAGATCAGAAACAACAATGGACCAAGTGCCGATCCTTGAGGGACTCACACAGAGACTGCGGCTGGAGACAAAAGACCTGAACCGGCTTTTACTCTCATCATTATCATAGACAGCAATACATCAGTGGTTCACACTAATGCTTAACTGCCACACAACCATGAAGAAACAGCAAACCCTATATAGAAAGGTAGAGAAGGAAAAAAGAAGGGGACGGGAAGGGATCTAACTACCGAAAATGACTACGTCCATATTCAAACATTCAAAATCAAGGTGCCTACACATTGCAGACAAACAACCGAGCTGCGAGTGAGAGTAAGGCGTCATCAGCGAGACAGCTTCCTTACGGCTTTCACTGCCCCGCGTCATTAAATGCACTCACTTCACAGACAACTCGGCCAAACAACGATAACATTCACACCACTGAGCTCGATTAGCCGCCATCTCACCTAGAGTCTCCAGCCACCGACTCTGTGAGTCGCGAGGGCCCCAGCCCGGGAGGCGAACTCGATCTACAGGGGCCAACCCCTTGGTGAACGACTTCATTTCCCTACGCCAGGTCATTATCTGTCCACCTCGCACCTTACACCAGTCGGTCGCAGT
>QNGE01000211.1:143259-168487 GCA_008508345.1 Paragonimus westermani | reverse complement strand
AAACCGGAAATTTTATAAGTCGTGTCTGCTCGGTGCAATGCGTGGTACACAGGGTTCTTGTCGAACCTCTAATAGAGGGCGTGCAGTAAGACATGAATAGGTAAGCAGAAGTTAGAGTCCTAAGGAATTCTGGATGTTTCTTGGTCGCTACAGAATTTAGTTCGTTGAATGGGTAAATCCCGGTACCACTGTGTACGTTTTTCTGAGAGTCACTGACGATAATATGCCTTAAGGCAAACGTCAGGCATCCGTTAATATCGCCCACTCACATTTGCTGTGAATGTCTTGCATGATACTTGGTAATTTGACAATTTTGAGAATCCTGCTTACAGGGCTACGATTTCCAGATCTGGATGCATAAGGAGTGGCTCATCAACTGGTGTGTATCCCTAGTCATCGGTTGTTGTGGCCGCAAAAGATACTGGGCCTGGGATGCTGTTTACTGCCAGACACACCTTACAAGATACGTGTGAATGCATTACAGCAGTCGAGTACACTATCTTACACGCCTGATTCAGTCGTATAGAGTCAGTTTCTTTGCTGAAACTTATTCCTTCCTGACTGTTGTCCCCCGGTTCCTGCATTCCAGACGTTGAGGGTTCCTACTAATTTCAGCACGTACGGTGACCTATTCGGCTAGTCTCCTACCCACTAACATCGACCACTAGTTACAGGGTGGCGTATATGTACGTATGCTGTATGTAACAGGTTTAGAGCAATTCATGTAATAAGTTAAGTGGGATATCCCTAAGAAGCTAAAGTGTAGCTTGATCGCCGATTGTGTGTGGGGAAATATAGTGAAATGGAAACTGTTTTTGCTTCAGGGAACACTTACTGACTTTTCAGGCCTATTCGTGTTACTGGTCCAAGAAATCCGTCTGTCAGCGAGACAGATGGTACATTCATTCGTGATGAGTCCAGAAGGTTAGGACACTGAACGGAACATTCTGAGAGTCAATATAACTGGTCTGACATTGTGAAAATCTACTCGATTCACTGCTTAGCCAAACCCCGACACAACCGAAGGTCTGACAGGAGAGCAATCCAAATGTCGCGTTAAAGATACCGCATCACGATTGGACGAACAGTCTGAATGTTATGCCTTCCGTTATTCCCCAGTTTGTTTGTTCCGTATTGCACCAGTTTACTTACGGTTTGTGGCTTTGCATGTACTAATACGACCAGCCAATGACAGACTGTGATTTCTTTAATAGTGTTGTACATCCGTAAATTCGGCTTCTCATCTCATGAACATGAACTGCTTAGTGCTACCAGTACCAAGTCTTCTCCTTATTACTTGCGTGGGATGTTTCAATTCAAGTACGATTTCTAGGGCTATTGGAAGTCCCTAATTCCGAGTATCACAGCTGGCACCAGATTATCTCGTGTCAACACTTCTCAGAGGAGGTAAGGAGACGTTAGTAGAGACCTTAACTCAGTTGTTCCCACTTGTATGGGCGACGGACAACATCCCTCTGTGCTGAAATCACTCGATAATACTTCTCATATTCAACAAGAGATCCCAGGGTCCGTCCGTCACAACGAGACTGGACCTTGACACGATGTGCCGACTTGTTCATCTCGATGACCTGTTGGGCTAAACTGAACAGTGTGGTGACCACACCGACAGTCACATACCAAAGCAGGCCAATGGGTAGGGGCCTGGCATACTACAGTCTCCTGATCCACAAGGTTGAGAATTAGTGGAAGGTTGACATCTTTGTCAAAAAGATATACCAGTTCTAGTACACTACCACCTATGTGCTGCCTTGCGGTACAGGTTTTTGAGCTAAAGGCTTTGGCTGAGAGCCTCAATCGTTCTCCTATCGAGATCTAGGCATCCTGACAGTATCTCAGCCCAAATACAACCATGAATACTCATAACAGCAGCAATTCCATACTGCATCGGCCGTCTCGCAGTATAAACCAGGTCGCCTTATCTGCTGAATACAGCAAGGTGGATAGGCGAAAACGTGATACTGTTGACCTTCCCCCCACTGTCCTGTCAAACTCTCGGGCTCCTCCTACCCCCATTTCTGATGATTACTCTGCAGGTACCACAATAGATATAACTAATCAAAATAATACCATCTGGATAAACCTCTTCTCTTACCATTTAGCCTTAGACTTCTATCGTTCCTTGCTTAAACCTTGAATGCGGATTACTGCAGGTGCCTTCAAAGTTCGCACCCTAACACCGATAGATCGGCGGGCTGCTATCGAACGAACGTTAGACTCGTTGAATATCGCTGTCTGCTGTATCTCAGGGGCTAGAATCCAGGAAAATAATAAACAGATGGAATTGGCAGCATCCCAGACTGTCTGCCCGATACTGGTTATACACTTCGGGTGATTCAACTGCCGCTGTTACCGGTCGGGCTGGAGTAGGTATAGTCCTCAGCACTACGGCCGCCGCCGCATTGATAGATTGGATTCCTGTTAGCAGCAGGCTTTGTACCGTCCGTTTGGTAGGTTTTGTTAAGGCCAACTCCAAACGCAGCACTTCCGGAGACTTTTTCATTGTGTCCGCCCACGCTTCAACTGACTTTAATGATATCGGCATCAAAGACGCGTTTTACTAGGATCTGGCCACTTTCCTTTGGTTGACATGGCCGTGATGTAATCATTCTGACCGTAAATATGAGGGCTGTGATCGGCCGCCCTGGTAAGATCGAGTTTCCTTTAGGTGGAAGGCTTGAGATAGTGTCATATCGGTTGGTAGTGACGTACGACTGTTACATCTGTGTGCTGAGCATACGCTATTTTTAGGAAGCACTAGCTTTAGGCATCGTGCGCGTCACTGTCACACTTAGCGCCCTTCTTTTCCAAATCAGACCTGGTCTCGGATGGACCACATAGCTGTTATAGATGACGTTGTTCGACTCAGGACTGTCGTTCTTACCGGCGCACATACTTTGATTCGGACCGTGCATTGATACCTTGTGGCTTCGTTCTCACGTCTGCTGGGTAACAACCAGCTATTAAGAAACTGGCTGTACCGTGAGCAAAGCATAAGTACCAAACCAGCTTAGAAAACTGTCGTAGTAATTCTCACTCCGAAGATCCGAATAGCAGCTGGACAAAGATTTCATGGGCCGTTCATGAAGGAGGTATGGTAGCATGCGGCAGGGGAGTACATAGGTTGAACAAACATTGGATCTCGGAGAAGTCCTTGGAGTTATTAGAAGCTAGACGGAACATTCTTCCTGGCAGTTCTTTGTAACAGGTGTAGGAGAGATATTCATAGGAAACTGGTCGTGGTGCTTGGTTAATGGGGAGAGTCAGGGAAATGGAGACGGCCTTTGCTCCAGGAAACACTGGCAGACTGTTTATGCTCATCCGTGCCGCTGGTCCCAGGGGACCCTCTGTCAGTGAAGCTATAAGCGAGGCAGACGGCACACTCAACCATAATAGGTCCATGAGGTTAGAGTGGTGGGCGGAACACTTTGAGTGCCAGTTGAGATGGCCTCCTACTTCTAGTGTGTTGCCGCCACAAACTTTTAATTACGACCCTGATCGGTAGATTTGGAAGCACCCACAATTACACCCGCAATTACATTTCGGTTCTCAAACGTAATTGGGCTAGCCCAGTTGATCTCGCGCTGGCGCTTATCAAAGAAGGTGGGAAGGCGTTATTGGAGGCCTTGACTCACTCCTTTCTACTTTGCGGACGACGGAGATTATATTTCCGTGCTGGGATTACTCAACAGTGGTTCCGATATTTAAAAGGGTATCAGGGGCTCTTGCGAAAACCATAGGGGAATTAGTTTGATCTCAGTAGTTACTAGGGTTCTAGCACCCATTACATTTCACCGTCTCATTACAGCTCCGGAGACAAATATTAGGGAAGTAAAGGCAGGGTTTCGTCTCAGTCGAGGATGTATTGATCAGACTTTCGTTGTTCGTTAAATGTGTACGTACCACCGGCTATAAACTGCCATATCTCTCGACTGTAAGGGTGCATTCCATCCAATGGATCGATCCCCACTTTCATGGTCGTTTGAACGCACGGGTGTACCGACCAAATAGGTGAATATACTGTCGGAGTTTTAGTTCCACACTTCAGCTCAGGTTAGGGTTTACGGTGAACCGTCTAACGGTTTCAGCACCAAAAGCAGCGTACGTCAAGATTGGCCGCTTCCACAATTTTTGTTTAATTTTGTCACAAAAGAAATAGTGGATGACTGCCTGCTGTACTCTCAAGGCGTGGCCCTCCGACCTAGTGGAAGACTGACTGACGACGAGTTGTTGCTGTTTGACACTTCCTAAGCAGTACAAACAATGCCATGCTCGGCGAACATACCAATACCAAAATGCTAGATGCTATTTCACGTTCCGCCAGATACTTTGGAATGCGCTTTGCAATCTCAAAGTGCAAAGTGTTTCTGCAAGACTGTTGTGATTAGGTAGGTTTAATGTTGAATGATGAAGTCACTGAGGTTGTTTTTCGGTTTGTGTACTGGAGAAGCTGCGTCATTGACGGCTGAGGTGTAGGGAACAGAAAGAATAGCGGGCATCTTTAAGGTTGGGGTAGTATTCTCTAAACTACGACGCCAGTGACGACACAGTCGTCTCTCTGAGGCATATGGGTCGGGTGATAGTGAGGAATGTTTTGCTTTACAATTGTGTGAATTGTCCGTCTAGGGTAGAAGAAGTGAACCGTCTTCGAGCATTTGACTATGAACGTCTGTGTACGATCGATCTGATCGAGTAGCACTACGGGGTAAGTACCAAAGAGGTAAGAATGGTGGTATTTGATAACGACTGTCCGTTGTTCAATCCTTACGTGTGCACAGACTTGGATGGCTAGGACACGTACTAGGTCTGCCTAGTAGTCGTCTGGCACACGTGATGCTGCGGTCGACTGGCGTAAGTTGTGAGATGATCAGAAGATAGCCTGGCTTGGGGAAATGAAGCCGTTCGCTAAAGGCCTAGCCATTGTAGGTCGGGTTCATCCAGCTTGCTGACGGCCCTGCGTCTCATAAAGTCGGTGGCTAGAAATGTTAGGTGAAAAAGTAGTTGATCGTACTTAAGGCGTGAATGCTGTTATGTAGCTGAGTTGTTTGTGAGGTAATTACGTTTACTGAAGCGGGAAAATGAAAGCCGTAAAGGAGGTCTCTTGTTGATGACGCCTTACGTTCACTTCCATCTCACTTATTTGTTTGTATGGTGTAGACACCATGATGCTGAGTGTTTGAGTGTGGATCTTACTGTTTTTGTCAGCTAGGTCCCTTCCCTCCTTTTCTTTTTTCTTTGTTCCTCAAAGTTTGCTTTTTCTTCCGAGTTGTACGACCGTCAGGCGTCACTGAGGATCACTGATGCGTTGCTGTATATGATGATGCTCTGTGTGGAGATATAAATTTCAATTTGAACATCACTCACATTTGCTCGCAGCCTTCGCACCCAGGTGGACTCTCAAAATGAGCGATGTCCAACTTGAAATTGACCAAACCTGCGACCACTCATCAGTAATTGATATATAAGCAATGTATACAACTTTATGCGTGCTCACTCACATTGCTGTATGCACATTCTATAATTCACAATGAACAGAGGCACGTGTTAGGTTGTTCAAGTTTCAGTCGAACTATAGAATGCATTAGGAATCAGATTTGCATGTTCAAATGTTTCCATTTTGATGCCCGTTTTATGAGCCTTCATCTGGTTTTGTGTCAGCAGTGTCGACGTAGCGGCCATCTGTGTTCATGTACATTTTGAACGGAATCCACAAATAGAGACTATAGCACGCAACATCTCTTCTTCATTCTTTCTGGTGCAACCATTCCCACATAATCCCTGTGTTTTATCGTGGCATGTCTCCGCGTAGTGGTAACTTGGGTCGACTTCCCATACACGTCCGTTATAAATCATCGTTAGAGACAACACTGCATTGGTAGTTCGCACCAAAGCTTAGCGATACATATTTACATACTTAAACTATTTAAAAGAGACACGCTGAGCAGCGAACGACTTTCTGCAAAGTTTGTAATCCACACAAGGATCCGTTGTCGAATAGAGAGCTTTCAGTACAAGCTGTTCCCTTTTCGTTTTTTCACCGCGACCACTGGCATGATTCATGTTGACCTCGTGACCATGATGCTATGGTCGTGATCGATGTTCGACATACCGTATCACGAATTTGTCTTCGCGCACACGTGTGCACAACTATTTGTCTGTCTCCTCTTGTGTTGTTGGTCTCATTTCGAGACCTAGAATCGCGTGGAACATGCCAGATTGTTCATGTGGTTCTACACCATCCTTGGCGTTTACCAAACCTCGACGGATTGTTGAGTTTGGCTTGTGCAATACTGAATGCCTAGTGGTCGGAGCATCCGCTGCGTAGCTTCGGATGTGCTGTGTGTATAAAGGACAGTCATTTATGTCTTGTGTTCTGCATGTTCAGTTCTGGTGGACTTTCTGGTAGATGCCCTTGTGAAACTACTGGGGTACCCACTGAAAATGAACAGTTTGAACAGGTGTTCTCTTGTTTTCTGAGCTCGGATGAGCGACAGTGTGTGTCTACACGTCGCATCAACGATCTCACGCAACTTTTACTATGATAAGTCGGATGGTTGCTGTAGAACATGAAAATAACACCAGTTGTTATGGATTTATGGTAGACAGTGGTTTCACGCTTGTCATCATTTCTTATAACTGATGCGTCGAAGAATGCTAGACGTGGATTTTTTTTCTTGCGTGTAAATGTCATTCAGTCGGCCGTGGTATTCAGACAACTGTGGAGGTGGTCACGTGAAGTCTGAAGTTAAACAACAAATGTGTAATTCACTTATCGGAGCCACACGTTGGGTTTGAATGTCCGAAAGTTTTCAGATTCAGAGTGTTTCGTTACAACGTCTGCAAACAATTCCGATATAAATGAACCTGTTAGTGTGCCTCTTTTCTTCGGGTAGATACGGTCGTCAAATTGTAAGCGTCTCCATGAGAAACTCTGCCAACCCACTTCATTCTTCCGGAAAAAGATTCGTCCTACTACGTATACTGTTGTCCTCGCTTATCAGTTGCTTCCCACTTTACCGCAAGCTTCTCTGGTATGTTAGCGAACAATTATGTAAAATTGAAGAAATCCAGTGCGTCTTCTTGCAACTTCAGGCTCTTAGTCTTTCTCAAGGAGTCAGCTGAACTATTTGCATCATGATTATCATGAGGTAGACATTGTTGGAGGATACGATGGGTAACCCCGCAAGTATATAGCTGTTGACCTATTTATATACATAACATGTTATATACGTGTAGCCGTAGGGGCTCATTTGTTCACAGTTGTACATCTTCATATAATGCGACTGCCCTGGGGGTAATTTTTGCAAATATATTTGTCGAACTTTCCGTTTTCTTTGCTCACAATTATTCTAATTGGTCACAGCGGAAAGTTGAAGACGACACACTACAGCACGATGATTTTAGTCCGTCCACATCAAATAAGGCTGCACCCGGGTCTTCACAAACTTCAGACACTTCCGGAGAAGATGATGAGGGACCTGATGAAGTTCATCATAAAGGAATGAGCCATCTGATTGAGGTGTGTAATCCAAATCAAGGCGCTGCTGTAATCGACGATGGGTAAGCCACTCACACTGGGGAGCCGTTTTCGTTTCACGCAATAATTTTCCCGCATGTTCGTTGGTATGTTCTCTTCCATCTGATTTATTTTAACAGCCAAAATGATGACTTCTTGTTCACACGTACTTACGAAATGCCCTTTCTAAACGTGTGCAATTTTTCACCGTTTGAAGAGATCAAGTCTGTGACAGATCGAAATTGACCTAACTTATGGTGCTCAACTGGAATGTGATCTTCCTCCTAAAAATATCTCTGCTTTGCATGTGCATGTTGGCTCTGTGTGTTCAGGCGTGACCCAGTAATTCTAATCTGAACTGCTTGGATGGCATCCGTCAGCTCTAAATTCAGGCCATACGTCCGTCCGACTCCATTCATCTATACAATCAGGAGAGTTTACTAATTGGATTCACATCCAAAGTGAGGGTAGTTAAAGTCATTTTTTGAATGTTCTGCCGTCCAAACATTTCCCTTACTTCAACACTGTGTACTTGATCGGTGTTTTGTTGGTGCATCCGTTGTCCAAACGATGTAACTGTGAACACATTGCCTTCATACCGGAAAAGTCAGTGAAAACTCAGTTATCATTGGGACATCTAGCACCCAGTCCATCAGTGCACCATCTACAAGTGGACTATGCCATATCGGGTCCTTTCTCGATTTTTACTGATAACACGTCTGTTCATAAGGCTAACCGATACTGTTTATTCTTCATCGTTATCTCACATTTTTCTGCTCCCGACCGGTCTCAGTGTCCACAGTTGTCTTTCGGTTTTGCAATAATCAACCAGTTTTAAATTTACTCAGGGTTTTCGGTTAACCAAAAATGATGTGTTCTTCAAAATTTTCGTAAGCGGTTGCTCTTAAATTGCTGATATCTAGCTGTCTTCGAATTTCATTCACACTTGGTACGTTTTTCGAAGTGTTCTGTATGCTTCTTTGGGTTTAAACAGCTTTCCCCTAGATCCCTTAGTCTCTTCGTACCATGCAAATCAGGAACAGTAGTGCATCGATTCACTGTTAGTTTAAGTTGTATAACCCGTTTCGTTATGTTCTAACGTCTGGGTTGCATGTCGCAAATACTGCACCCCTAGAATTCTAGAGGCCGTGTTCCTTCACGTGTTGTAACATTCATTTGATTTTTCTGTTTACACTCGCCGCTTACTTTCCGTCTGCAAGTAGTTTGAGTGATGACACACTTCTGTCCAGATGCGGGTCGTTTGATCACCACCCGGAATTTGTGTACTTTCACGTACGGTCGACCGTTGACAGCCGAATACGTTCTTAGGACGTACCATTTCGAACGTGTGACATCCCATATGGATTCTCATCATATCTACTCGTACACATTTACTGATATTTGTGTATTTCCGACCATTAGAAACATGATCGAGCTGTTATGCGGTCGTTATTAGCTGCCTTGACCTCAGGGTGTCAAGTTTTGGAAGTACGCAGGTAACTTTTGAAATAATCGCTGAGCAGGTTCTACGTTTATCATGTTACAACGTGAGTCAAAAATGTTAGTCAAAAACCACTGACGTCAATAAGAGAACGATACTCTTGCGATATTTCGCATATTATCTAATAACATTGTGCCTGCGTAGTGCTTGAAACTCAGCGCATGAATAACTTTAAGCCACGTTCTGTCTTGGATCATCGTAATTCGTCTTGGGTTGAGGCGTATTTATGCAAACGAGACAGGTCAGTTTTGATTCAGTTTGGTTTTTCTCCGCTGTTCATAATCGCGTACACTTCACATTCCGTATATATGCTGCACTTGGTCTTTTTCATGTATGACTACGCGAGTTGTGCGAAAACATTTCCTATCCATATTTTGTTCCCAAGACCATGAGGTCAGATTGTGACTTATAGACTATCCTGCATCTATATTCACTTTATCTTAGCTTGGATCCTAGAGAATCTCCTTTCTCGATGTTGCGTCAGTCTTTTTGTTTTCTCAATCGATGAATGCCAACAGTTGGTCTGTGTGAGTTGTGTTCAGATACGTCCTAGCTGTATATTGCCTCGAACCGTTTATCGTTACCTCTCCACTTCTTTGTTGCGTTTTTTGTTTATGGTCGAAAGGAAAATTTGGCGGCAGATGAATACAGAATCAGGACGATTACGATGTGATCGGTCAGAACGCTTGAAAGATAGCTCATTTTTCGGCTGTCGTGAATTCACAACCATCTTTTGGTAGGAAAAGCTTGAATGTTACCGCTAATCCAATCAAACGCTTAAGGGCCCGGCTTTATTGATTTTTCTGATTTCACAGTATAAATACGTTAGGTTTTTCACTTTCACAATCAGTATCCGTCGTTCGATTTAATTTCTTCATGATGTCCGAACACACCTAGTTGCTTCCATCCATTCCTTTGTTGGTGCTTTGTTATGCGGAATAGGTCTTGGTTGACATGCCACACCGATTTTCACGCTTACAACTTCACGCCATGGACAGTTTTTCCACGAATTTTTGTCGCATTTTAGGCCTTCCCGAAAAGAAATAGAGGCTGCAGCCCGAGCTGTTGCGGACCCACTGAAACTCAAATCTGAGGTTGAACTCGCCAGCGATTTGGCACGATTGGCACTGGTGCGAAAGGAGCGAGAACAGGCCGCGCTAAAACGTGAGCAAGAGAAGCAGGGTGAGTCGCTTGTCAGTGCTTCGAGCTTCGGTTTTCAGACCGATCAGCTCACCTAGCCATTATTTCGTTGTATTTACTTCTGCTGAATGCACTGATTGGGCGTTTCCATCGTGAATTTATTTTTTGCATCGGAAAAGCTATTTTTATAATAGCCTTGCTGTTCGCGATTGCTTGGCTCATGTTGCTATGGGACAGAAAAATGCTGTGAATTTCAACACGGTGCTCATATTTTTAGCACACTTTAATGTTTCGTTAACTCCTGTCCATAATTTCATTCGCTAGGTTGAATTTACTACTTCAGGCTCGCATCAGCTCAGCAGTGACGATGCGGACCGCCATTCACACGATTGGCGGTTCGATCCCGAATGTCACAACCCCCTCCTCTAGGTTTAAATACTTTAACATTGTGCAGCCCACGCGTGATCTGTATGTCAGAAAACTCATGGTAATGTGAAAGGTGCAAACTAGCGCGTGAAGATTATGATGGAGCGGATACGTAGTGTTACACGAATTGTTCAACATCATCCTTATCGACATCAGTGTTTCGCTTTGAAACTCAATGCGTTCTGTCGACCAATTTCAAGTGCTTTTAAGTATCAGGATATAAGTTGAAACGATTTTTTGGCGCTAATATCATCGGATGTATGCTGCTAGAAATATGCACGTATTGGTGCTCTTATGGTGCAGCGGGATCATTTGGTGGGATTGTGACGGACTCGCGATTTTGATAGGTAATGAACGTCGTTGCCGTTGAGCTATTTCTAGCTCATGCTGTGATATGTCCAGCTGTTCTCCATAAGTTTTAGCCAGCAAATGACGTGTCAAGGTGATGGTTGTGTGACTGTGGTTTCTGGATTCGGACCAGTTCCATAGACACTGATTAACCTCTAAATTCACACCACTGCCCTTGTTTGGATCTCTTTATTGGCGAAACAAACGGACTACTTATGAGTAGCGTACCTGTTGTTAAAAATATATACGCCCAGCCGCTGCCACCTCGTTTTTTTTCCATCGTAGCGATGTCAGAGACTAATACTCTCTTTGGGACTGAGGTGGATATTGATGTGATCATTGAGAACGATACAAATGGTGGTGTTCACGACAGAAATAATCCCGTCACCTTATGTCGCTGTCATCCGAAAGCTCGAGCTTGTGGTAACTCAGCGGTCAAATAACGCATGACTAGATTTTAGTCCAGATTACGGTTGTTGTTCCTGCCTAAGGTTAGGCAACCCAGCAGTATCGTCTAGCCCACATATGACCCATTATGTCACATAACAGCAGCGCCATGTAATGCAAAGGCCGACAGTTGTACGTGCTAGGTGCCTGGTAAATTCGTGTATGGTGGTTATATGGACAGTAGATGTAGTAGTGGATCGATAGTCGACCAGAATACTGATGCATACCGTTTCATCTACTCTTTCAGCACTGCGTTTACTGATCACGACGTTATTACGGTTCACTCTCATTCATGATTATTCGCGCTTTAACAAAGACGCTTTCATCGTAATCCAGAGAATGCTCTATATTCTCATGCCACTGAGTGCGCTCACTTCACAGACAACTCGACCAAGCAACGACAGCGTTCACGCCATTGAACACGATTAGCCACTATCTCACCTAACATTTCCACCAAACGACTTTCTGAATTATGAAGCCTTCACCCCGAGAGACGAACGCGAGCTTACCTAACGGCTTCATTTCCCCATACCGTCATCGTCTGTCCACCTCATACATTGTCCTAGTCGGTCGCGGCGTCGACACAGACTTTGCGGCATGGCACACGACTAGCGGGCATCCTTGGTACATGTCCTAACCATCTGAGTCCGCGTAACTGTAAGGATTGGTCGGGAGAACTCGTCTGACAGTGGTTACCAAACACCCGCACACTAACCTGTTCATTACTTACCCGTTGGTGCTATTCGATCAGTGTGAATCACTGGTGTGTTCTATTGTATGGTGATGACGTTGCTCTTCTGTGACCCAATAGTAAAAATGCACAAGATATTTGGAAAGCACTGGACGTGTTCGTGTATTGTTGCATAGGCTTTGCGCATGATCACTTAACGTTGGACCTCAAGACGCCGCTAGCTTTTTTACTGAACCAGAATACGAGAAAATCAGGGAAATTTTAACATCGGGCAAATCGTTGGCATACGTATAAGCTGCGGGCTAAATGCACTTTGGTAGATAAAATGACGTTTTGTAACATGTATTTTTAATTAACATAATGTCCTCAATTGGGGGGGTGGGCGGTTCTTAGAAGCGTCGCTTGATGGAGAAATCAGCGTTATCGTAACCGGTCTAGCTCTCACAGAGTAATACTGTAATCGTTAAGTGTTCCATCACTATGTAAAGTAAATGGCTGAAAGCTAGTTTTACACGTTACAGAGTTCCTTTACCTTTATTTGTCAATAGTTTATCGTGTGACTCCACAGGTAGGACCATTGCACAAATATGTAGTCTTCATAATTGACAAACTTAACTGTCTCGGCCGGATTTCTCAAGCCACCGCTGAACATAGGGTTTTTATTATTCACAAGTCGTTTGACAGGTTGTTTAATTTAGGAGAGATCTAATTGTGGAAAGCCTTCTTCGACTGGATCCGCACCAGCAGTGGAATTAGCTGAGCTAGGAAGCCACGCCAAGAGCTCGAAGATTTCGTATTTGGACCCGATCATGTGGAATCCACCAAACGGTGCAAGGGTTTGTTTGTCCAAGTTAGATTTCTCAACCAGTTCACGCTGGAATTCATCGGTGCCACTGTTTATTTCTGAAATTGCATCTCTGATAATTGGTTTGGCAGATTTGAACATTTGGAAGAGGCTTCTCAGCTCAACTGATAGAGCGCTTTTCGCCCCCGGGCATGATATTGCTGTCACTGGTTCAAGTCCGTCAGAAGGCTAGATTTTTCACAATTTCACTGATTTGCCAAGATAACTGTCTAACACGCTTTCAGTGCTCAAGTGTGGTGTTGGTGGATTTTAGCGTCAACTGTCGGAGAAATCCTTCTGGGGCACTCGATTCTTTAGATTGTTTAGCATATTCCATATGCGACAATTAGACGAGTGGGTGACCGGATTCAAAATGAACTGTAGCTACACATGATTAGTTCGTTTTCTCTTAAAACTGTAAGCAATCGAAACAGAATCAACCGTTGAGTTTGTTTATTTCCTATAATATAACTGTTCTAGATTTGACCAGTTTTTGGATAAAATAAGGTTAAACACTTCTAGAGAACTTGTCGATGTACAAAGACACATTGCCTTTGAGTATAATTAGTAAGTGCACTTTATAAGAAACAGAACTTAGAGTAACCTAACAATCAGCACAATGATTTTGACCGATACCGAAGGCTGTTCGTAGTCTCCACTTGGTTTACTTAGTTTAGCATATCTATCATAGCTTAGGTTCAAGTGCAACAGCTTCATGATTTGTCTTCATACGAGTTGGTGAGTGTTCTTAAAGTTGACAACTGGAACACACCTTACTGTGTATAGAACGATTCATTGGAACACGAAGCATCTTTCGATAGCACAAAAGTGCTCTCCCTTAGAAACTTGATCGACGCGAGTGTGCGACATTTGGTAAGCTATCTTCATCATGTAAGAACCGTCAAACTAAATTTGCACTTGTCACTAGTACTGGTTTCTCATCAATAATGCTCTCGATATCTCGCAATACTCTTGTTTTTCTGAAAAGAAGTAATCCACTGAATGCTTGCGGCTTATGACTTCACAGTTGTCCTAAAGTTATATAGGATCATGGTTTATGGTCAACATTAATAGTTCATAAAAGCGTTGCGAACTAAAATGCAGAAGACAGACAGAAACTCAATCGAAATTAATTCACTCGTCTAGCATTTGATGCCATGCAATAAGGCATATATGCAAGCGAAACCATAGTGCATCTTTTATCCGAGTCAATGTGCTTATGAGTGCTTCGCCCACATTCGTAAGTGGTCATCGCTTAATTGTCACGCTCAGGTCTCAGCAACTAATTATTGGGCACTGTTGGGGCACTTTAATGCCTGGATTGTTGAGCTCAGCAAACAGTACAACCATAATTTCTCACAACCAGACGGGATTTCGTCCTACGAGGTTGCAATACAGTTTTTTCCTTGTGGGCTACTGGTCTCATTTCATTTCCCGAAAATTTTCTGGAATGTTTCTCTTTCTAAAGGAGATACGTCATGGAGAACAATCCGTTCTTTTTAAAAGTGTTCCTACGACGAGTGTGTTTCTTTGAGGTTCCTTCTCTGATGAAACATCGTCCATAAAAAATCGAAAACTATGTACGCATATTTGTACATTGAACACATTGTTGTGTAATCCTCTCGTGTGTAATCTCTTTCGTACGTGCAGCCAGGGATGCTGCACGTGAAGCTGCTGCTCAACGGGCTCAAGCCAAACTGCAAGCTCTACGCCAAAAGGGCAAACCTGGACAACACAAACGAGCTGCTGCGAAGGACCCGACGAAAAAGGTCTCCGATGGAGTACAGACAACCGATTCATGTGCTGTTACTGCAGACGCTCACTGATTCGCCTTTTGTCTTTGCTCATGTGCCTAGTCTTTCTTTGTACTCTTCTAAAGAAAGCATTCTCAAGCCACGCATGTTTTTGCCAGACATTTGTGGGTTCATTCGAGTGTGTGTGTATGTGATTCTTCATCTCATGCGAACCATGTTGAATATAATCTATGTATCTCTTCCATCGTTTCCACGTGTATGTGTGTATGCGAATGCTTGTTTTGTTTCTTCACAGTTGTTGGAATTCCATCCTTCGCATGAGCAATTTTTTTTGTCCCTCGGTCATTTCGGTCAAATTCATGCTGATGCATGTTTTGTTCGCCATTCACTCGCTTGTTTTCGATCGGTGTATCAGATTACATTTGAAGTCTGTTGGGAATTTGGACGCGACAACCGAAGTAAAGAGTTTCGCACAAATGTGTCGCCCTTTGTTTATCTTTTTGAAGTATGCTGGTTGATTGTCATGCATTGAATCAGCCTCGTTTCTGTATTCCAAACTTTAGCTGACTTTGTTGCAATATCACGCTATACTGTTATTGTCGTTATTTACGGTTGTTTTTTCTCGAATGTGCTGAGGATTGTCGGTTGATTAAGCACCAATTGCAAGCTAGTTTAGATGATTGGCGTGCTCCGCATTGACCTTCAACTAATCCCTCCGTCTTGGATGTTGCTGATATTTACGCTCGTGATATTGTCTATAATAGTGTTTACCTTATCATGTTGGATTTTATATCAGCACTTCTCAGCGTTACCCTTCGCAATGAACTTGAAGAGCAGTCCATCACATATGACAAGCTGTGGTTTGAGGTCAGTCACCCTCGACCGTTTCCACTACAGGCTAGATTACGTCGTTTCTGTATTCATCTGTAGGCACTCATCGTACCGCTTAGTCAATGTAGGTGGCAATTTGTAAGTATGTTTCCAACGAACAGTCGGTAAGTAAGTTTGCCTAAGCCTTCTTCAACCGTAACGAGAGCACCTACCTGTGTTGATTCTGAAGACGTTAACCGTAACTATGGGAATAGGGTTATCTCTCAGATTAACAATCATCTCACAAGAATAGGTTTGTGGCTTATCCGAGCTTGTGGACAAATTAAGTCTAGCCGTCAGAAGAAAACTATTGCTTGTACTTATAGACACACAGGTTACTTACAATCAAAAGGTGAATAACACCACACAAAAATATGACACATAAGTAGCAGTGTACCGAACATATATGAATAGGAGAATTAGACAACAAAATGTGAGAACATCATGTTCTAGATGAAAGTAGGAATGATTGACTGTTTCGAATCACCAGTTGAGACAGTAGGAGCTTGCAGAATCTGAAAGACGGTTGGTTTGATTTGAAATTACTCCTTGACCTGCATTACGTTTGTTTGGAGTTGAAAATCCTCACTGTAGGATTGCCTGTTGTTAAGTTCATATGGCGGCCTCAAGGCAGAATGTGACGTTTAACATGCTATGTAGCCGTGACTAGTCATTCCTCTTGATGCGTGAGTAGGTGTGACAGTGTTCGTGGTCAAGAGCCCTGCCAAACAAGGAAATAGGTAGTGTTGGTGGCGCTGACGTTGATGATATAGTCGGAACCGCTGATCATATGGGATATTCCATGTCAAGCGCTTTGTCGGGCCTTGGTTAAATAAACAACTACTTTCACCATCAGGATAACTACATCTCATTTCTACAGGGGATTCATTAATGGAGTAAACGGAGGACGGGTGGTTAATGAGGTTAGTCAATTCAATATCACATTGCAATCAACTACCCACTTGAACAGTGGGTCTTGGTAGGCTATCAGGGTGAGGGGTTGGCCAAGGCAGATCCAAAGCCTGAGTCGAGCGTTCCTCGACGCACAGGAGTTCCAATAGTTTCAGTTGAGGACAGCGAGATGTAAGATTCTATTCACAACTGAAGCTGTTGAAATTCGTCTGTGGAACTCACTCCTGCACGCACGTTTTGTTCAATCTTTGGATCTGCCTCGACCATTCCCTCACCCTGTTAGTTTGTCAAGACCCACTGTTCAAGTGGATACTTGATTTCAATATGGCAGTAAATTGACTGATCACATTAACCACTCGTTCTCCGCTTACGCCCTTAATGATTCTCCAGTAACATTCGTGATATATATGTGGTGTATTTAGGTTGATGGCGAATCACGGACAACGTGCTTGTTCACTATACTGTATTTTTCCTGATCGCGCTGGGAATTTTTGCGCGATAGTTGCTTTCATAGTTCACCTTTACCTTTGAAATGTGGGTCAAAGGATTATCAATGTTGAATACATGTTAGAGAGGTAATTACTGTGATCTAGCAAACGAAGGGTTTAAAAAGTGTGGACACGTGTGTTGGAGGTGTGGTGATGAGTTTACCATGGTGGCTGGATGGACGGAACAGCAAACCATCAGTTTTGGAATGAAGTCATTCGAACCCACACATATTAACGATATATCTTCAAAGTGACTGTTTGTAGAGCGTTCTGTTTTGTGTTCTGACGTATGTACACAAGAATAGTTAGTCCTTACCAGTAAAAAAGAAACGCACTGATGGTTTCGGATTTTTTTGTCACCCATCAGTTGTGCATACTCTGCCAACCTTGGCCGACCGTGTGAATGTCAGTTAATTTGTGAGTCCGAGATAAACGAAAAAATGTATCGACCCATTTTTATATCTTCTGCTGTTTTGTTCAGCAATAATATTCGTTTTAATCGGAGACCATGTGGATCGTTTCTATTGGTGATGACCAGTTAATACGATTGCTTTTAGGCATTCATCGTCTGTCTGTCACTTTATGTGCCATAACTTGTCAAAGCTACGGGACTTGAACAGTCCTGTGTTAATTTGTTCAGTCGAAATCTACGGGGCTGGTAACATCTATTCCTCAGCACGTGTGTTCAAAAATGTTGTCAACTCCGTGCTACGAGCCTTCACATACAATACGGGAAACAAGAGCTGCGGAGAACAAAAGCCTGCAGCTTTCATTTGCAATTGCGATAGAGATCTTAAAAGATTTTTTAGTTACTACACAAATGTTATCTCCTTAAGAATAATACCTTGCTTAGACAAGCTGACCAATTTTAGCGAATGCTGCTGTGCTTGAACCGAAGGGGATTTTTGTACGATTTCGACTCTAATGTCGTCACTCGATCCTTGCAGCTATTTCAGGTGGTTGGATCTCTCAAGACAGCCGATAGTGTATTTTGATCGCCGAAGTGTCGTAGATGTTTGCCGTTTTGCAAAGTTTGCCCTAAAGTCGAAATCAAACGTTGCATTCCTTGCCACAGCAGTAAAACTATCCTCGTTTAATTGATCGTTTGTTGGCCCATAAACATGATAGTCTTTCTGCCCAGTGACAACGATCTATCTTCATGTGTTTTGGTATTGATATGTTCGCCGAGCTTGGCATTTAGATTGCCAAGCTCGGCGAACATATCAATTCTAAAACCATCAACCCGAGCTACGAACAACACCACCACTGTTCCCAACCATCAGAAATCTTCATATGTATATCCTTGAGTGACATCTGTGCGTAACAAACATTTATTTTCCTAACTCCAGCAGGACTTAGACTTTGTGTGTATCATAGTTAAGTTGACGTTATGTGGTCACAGGTAGACTCATAATTAGAAACTATTTCCCCCGGGTGAGTTTGAAAAATATCCCCAATAACGTCTCACTCAATAACATTTCTGTCGCTCATCGGTTACTTTTTTCGAATAAGCGGAATACAAAATGAAGCAAATAAGGGCGCACAATTTTAATGACCCTTTTACGTACAACAATTCAGTTCCGTTATATTATTTCCTTACTCATCAACACTTATGCTTGTCACCTCGTACGGCTTTCGCTCTCGTCGCCTGGTTGACTAGTATACGAATTCCAGGTACTGCCCTTCGCACTTTCAAACGCACCGGGAACATTCTAGCGGTATAAGAACACCGCATGATCTGATTCAACAGGCGATGCCTGGCATATCTGGATGGCGACGTGGTTCATGGGAACTCCGAGAAGAATGTAGTGATGGATTGTCTGGTGAATTTTTTGCCAGGTGACCGCTACAAAAAGATCGGAAATTCAGGTGGACACGAATTTCATCAGGCTTTCAGGTTGACATGGAAATCTGTGCGCCTGGCAGCTGGATTTCCTATCGTGTACCTGGGAGATTATGTTGGACACTAATGCAATCATTATTGGTACGCGATATGACCGCTTTGGAAATTTGGGGAGAGGGGAGCCGCTTGTAAAACTCCCGGGCTTCGAGTAGACTTGATTCAACTACAGGAACAGAACGTAACAACGCAGTCGGGTCAGTATTTTTTCAGGGAGGACAAGACGACAAAAAATGAGTGGTCTTTCACGGCAGTCGGTTTTTGGTGGGTGCGTGGAGGGTTGTACGAAGAGGCGTGATTGAAATCCATTTCTATCGCAGCCGAACAGCTCCTTCGGAACATACCTCACACCATGCTTTCATAGCTGCTGTGGCTTGTTCCCAGTGGTCGTTAGAATCTCTCACCTGACTCGAACTAGGCAACTTGTTCACTAATGCTTCCTAGTAAGCGTTCTTCACACTCTCCTCGCTCGGATGCCAGTTATGTATCTTGCACTTACTTGCGTGTTTCCTCTGGTCAGATGGCTAAACAAAGGGTGCAAGCACAAAAGCATGGTCCGAGTTCGGGTGGTTTCTCCAAAAGACACGTCGGTCTTTAACAATGTCCACGACTGAGAAGCACTCGTTGATCTCCATGTAACACAGTGCCTCTTCCTGTGTTGGACTGTGGTGCTCGAAATATAGGGACCTCAGAGTGCGCACGGTTTCAACAGTCTTTTGCCGTTGTCAGTGAGTTGTGTCGGGACGCCAGACATACCTCCCAATCGCTTCTTTGGAGAACGACGACCAAGCTAAACACTTAAGTTGCTCGTCAGTATAATAGTGTTTATTTTGCTTTAGAAAGCCACCGAGAGCATCACGAGCCGCGTCTTTGGGAGTGTCTGAACAGCTTTCTGTCGGACTATGTGCTGGTGTAATAAAAACAACGTTTTTCTGATTTGCGTTGACAGACTTTTATCGATCTATTGAGACTGACAGCGCACAAGCGACTGTTCACTGTGGTCCAATCGGGGAAACACTGTTCTGCTCCGGAACTCGGTGCGATTCCCATCCCAGTTTGACCACGAGTTTCGGCTTTGCTTTCTCCAGAGACCTATAGGGAGAATCGCTTGAATCGGCAGTTATCTAGAGATGAACTCAAGTACGTAACGACGCCAGAATCATAGACTTGCGTCTCCGACACGCAACACACGTCAAGCTCCACGACTGAGACAGTACTTGCCAGAGCAACTTGCTGACCGACTTGTCGGAGGGTGCCGACATTCAAGACGCCAATGTCTACCAGTTGCCTTGGCCTCAGATAACAATAAGGGCTCGAAGACGTGTGGGAGACAAAGTTACACGAGAAAATCGTCAAAAATGTCACTTTCGGGAGAACGATAGGTTTCGTTACTTCCCGGTCGTTTATGCCACAGAGAAGGATAACTTGAGGGACCCCACCTCAATTCTGGCGCAAAAGTCTGACTCGACAGACAACAGGATTCAAGGTTTTTTTGAGGACCCTACCCTGAGCCAATGCATCAAGACTGTCTTTTAGCAACAAGGGACTTGCCTAGCCTGAGGGTGCAGTGAATAAAACATAAGTATCTGATTTTGAACATTGCTGGGCGCAGTGGATATATTTGAATTTAAATCAAGCTTTTGAGTGGTAGCGGGTAGTTCTCTACCGTACTGGATAATAAACCGTCGATTGCGCTTAACCCTTGGGCGACCGGGGTGATCTTTGTTTGAGGGTACCTTTTCTAATCCCCTTCTTCCTGATAAGGAAGACAGCAATGCCTATAGGATCGTGCCTCGCTACCTAAGCACACCTGCGTGGTTAGCAGTGCGACAACTTTATGATTGCGACTGCTTTCCATCTGACTGCTCCCTTTCAGTCTGTCTGATCAGGTTGCACCTGAAAAGACCGAAGTCCTAGTTAATATAACCCGCTGTATCGTACCAACATGCAAATCCGACCTCGACGTCAAGGTAGACAGCACTGGAAGTAGATATGTCGCTTCGCTGAAATGTGGTGACCGTACGGTAGATATTTTGACCTTAATAGACGGATCATTATGTGGCCCTTTTTCAGAACATTATTTCACGGGAAATCTTGGCCGAGCTAACTTAAACCTCAAGTTACATTTTGACTGAAAATGAGCAGCTACTACGGAAGTCTCCACAGCACCCCCACTGATAGCGCTGGACTAGATGAACTAAGCATGCCCACTGGATAGTATAACCACATGTTCGGTAATAAAAGTCGGATGGATGTAAGTTAAAACGCTGCACAAGTTCGTCAAATTCAGTCGGTCGGAAGACTGTCGTATGGTTGATATGAGGTTTTGTGTTAGCGTGCTCCGCAGTGAAAACCGGTCGCGCTAACCTTTATTCAAAGGGACTATCATTGGGTCCGTTGCCTGACCAGTAGAGCAATGAAAATCTGCGGAGACAGTCGCCAACGTGTTGTGAGAAAATGGCTACTCGGATCGTTACATAGCCCGGAACATGATTATATTTAATCCGCGGATTAGAATTACTACGATGGAAAAGAAAGTTGTTTCCATCCGCCTCCCTTTTAAGAATGATATTACAATAGAGACACTCAACCATCGACCGTGTCAGGTGCACTTTTCCGGCAGCAACGTTACATCGTTGATTCACCACATCCGCCCTGCTGACTTTGAGCTTGAAAGACCAATACCCTGTCCTCGACCAATCCGTGATTGTATACTCGTTTTTCTGCTGTTGTACGACGGATTATGTAGGTCGCAAGACGAGGCGTTTGTCAAGACGGATCAAAGAACATCATCCGGCGTGGCTCGGGGCAGGTTCGACCAAATCCATCGCCGGTGCAGTCGTCACACATTTGGCAGATACTGACCACCAGGTTAACCCTACTCAGGCGTTCCGTGTTGTCTGCACAGTCCTGATAATCCACCCCAAACTGGTCCGACAGCGGATGCTGGCTAACTACTGAATCGATCGCCACTCGATTACGCAATCCGAGTTTGTGTTCACACAAAAAATTCGTGCAAGCCCTGCACTTGTTCCCCAAGGTCATACCATCACTCTGCATGCCCACCCAAACTCCAACTGATAACTTTGTGACGTAATTGTGGGTGAGACTTTAAACCACCCATCACTAACACTAGTTATTTGTCCTTTAAAGACCAGCTTTTGGAGTCATGGGTATTTTGTGTCGCTGTACTTGACCCGATGACGTTTTGCTAAACCTCTGTCTTGCGTACACAGTGTTTTGATTTTGCTGAGTCTATATGATTGTATTGATCTGATGATGAATTAACGAGAATAATTGTTCGTCACGTTTACTCTTCGATAAAGAATTAGTGAAGGCAAATAAATGGGAATTTCTATTTTATCCGCCATCTTCACTAATGGTTGTCCATCTCGTCTTTGTGTATTATCGTTTACGTATATACAGGTCTACTCTGCTCCGTTCGAATTAAATGATGATCACCGATTGGAAAATCGTCAATATTCTTTCCGTAAGCATCCAGTCATTTAGCTCTTTATTTCAGTTCGCACAAGTCACTGACAGGCATCTACGCAATTTGGCTTGAGTATACTTCTCACCTTAAATTTTTTAGACTTTTCAAATTCATGTAAGTCGTACGAGTTGAGCTTCAGATTTTGCTGGGAGATGTATGTTTGAATATTTCCATTTGAGAGCTCAATTTTAAAGCCGCGCTCTACCCTTTGTTCGGTAAAAAGTGATGGGTCTACAGCCGAAGTTAGCACGTTCAAAATAAGGGCATTACGTAGGAAAATGTCCTCTATGAATCTCTTACTGATTGTTCCGACGTTTCAGACGTTTCTCCCTGACTCTGGTGTAACTCATCCCACAAAATGTGCATTTAGACTGCTTTGTTCGCGCCAAAGGTCATTTCGTTACATTCGGCTAACCTTAGACGACTTCTGTCAGCTTGGTTGTGACAGTTAGCAGTCTCTTCATGTCTGTCAATGGAGATTCAATGCGCCAGGGGAGTTTCTCAAATCTTATGAACTCGCTCTGACACATCAGATTGTTGAGAGCCGAGCAATAATCAGCCTCCGGTCAGCCATTCATCATAATCGGCGAATTATTAATTTTAATGTTTTCTTTGGGGGAACTTAAGTAGTTCAAAAGTTTGCTGCGTCCAATTCAAACCTTTCGAGTTTCTGAAATGCTGGGAGTAGGTTTGCTATATCTTCTGGCGTTAACCTAAGAACATGCGTTTCCTTTGGAATAAAGTTACCTCATCAACCGCAATTGTTTCAACGCTTTTCCTGGTTGATTCATGCTATGCTTACATGTCCATGAACGCTAACTCTATTTGCTCTTGCTGTGACATCGTCTGAGTGCTGTCAACAAATTACTGATCTTCCAACATGATATGGGAAAATTTTCTCTTACAGAGAAACAGTTTGTGGTACGTTTTACCAGTCAGCAAAATGATAATGACTTTAAATGTTGATCAGTGGAGTGTCTCAAATTTACCAGGTAGATAAACAGTCTTCCCGGTACTTGGTTATCCAGCTCATTTTTCGTTCACCTACGGGTTGCACTGTCATCTACAGTAGTGACATGCTACCGGTAGGTTTGAATAGCAATCACTTGCGACGCGCCGAGGCTTAGCACGTTCACACAGTAGGAGTTTTACCGATTGATATGGTTTGCTGTCGAACTAATTGGACTAGCCCGATAAACCATTTATACTAGCAGATGCACATCACAATTGGATGTGATTTCTTGAGTCAACCAGGTGGTCAAGTGTTGGATCGGTTGGAACTTCATATCGACATCCTTACTTGGACGAACTCACGAGAAGACCGTTCATTCCTCGGAGAGCATTGCCATAAACGTAATTGAAAACAACTGGCTTCGGGTTGTACATGGATGATGGTGGTTCAACTTGTTACAGAATAAAGAATGCTTGATGCTGCTGTTCTCTAGAACAAAACTTGACGTTTGTGGAACGGCTAGCGCTTCTTTGTTACTCTTTAAAATTGTATTCTGATTGAGTACTTCGGAAAGTACTTGTTAACGGAAGAACTGGGTAACCGACGCGGTCGGACACACCGTTGCAATTTGCTGCTCACTTTGGTCACGATTCGATCTGTCAATTTCTGTTAGATAGCAAGTACCGTACTGGAGTTTCGATTGGTGCAAAAGATTGTGTTTACCGTGGGCATGCCTTGCACCATGCGGTCGCTCAGGGTCATTTATCAGTGGTAGCCTTGTTGCTAAAACACGCAGACGCGCAGTCTCAGTTATCCAACAACGCAGAGTGCAGCTCGAGATTCGCGATGTCAGATTTCTGTTATGAGGTTGATGAGCACGACCGCACAGCTCTGATGCTCACCGCGCAAAACAATCGTCCTGCCCGCGACGCCAATTTGTGATACTCAGAATTAGGGACTTCGAATAGCCCTAGAAATCGTACGTGAATTGAAATCTCCCACGCAAGTAATAAGGAGAGGACCTGGTACTGGTAGAAGTAGGCAATTGTTATTCATGAATTAAGACGCAGAATTTATCGATGTACAACAGTATTAAAGAAATCACGGTCTGTCATTGGCTGGTCTCGTTAGCACATGCAACATCATAAAATGTATGTTAATTGGTGGAATACGGAACGGACGAATTGGCGAATAACGGAAAGCACAACACTGAAACCATTCGTCCAATTCTGATATTGTACCTCTAACGCGATATTTGGATTGGCCGTTGTTGTGTCGGGGTTTGGATAATCGGTGGATCGAGATTTCCACCAATCATCCATTCAGTTTTTCTGCGTTTGTTTGCTTCGGTAGAACCTGGGACTTATGGCTGTAGAGAATGCCATTGGTCACACCCTTCCAGCCGCTTTTAGGCGATATAAACAAACATATGACGCTGGCAATACTGTTGTTTAACCTCCAAGAATGCCAAACGTGTCCAATCAATGAACGTAGAGGGGCGATTGTGTACAGTCCTTATAAATTGATGACTGGAAGTTTATTAGAGTATTGGCCATTCCATCACTGCCCATCTGTCCGTCGTGGTTGTGTGACAGTTTATAACGTGTTACGTTGGTATTTGCTGTAAACTCTGGTTACTTGTGTCCTGTTTGCTAGAATACGATACTCTTAGCGTTATTCTAGATCTGGTAACTAATTCATTTCCACTGAATGGTAAATATCCCGACCTATACTGCTACCTTGACGTGGTGGTCGGGCTTGTGTACTGTTTTGATCCGGCGGGCTATGCTGACTAGGACTCCGGTCCTTCCAGGTGCAACCTTGTCAGACAGGCCAAAGGGGAGCAGTCAGACGAAAAGCAGTTACACTCATAGGATTGTATGTCGCACTGCTGACCGCGTAGGAGTGCTTAGGCAGTGAGGCACGAT
>QNGE01000211.1:73637-139703 GCA_008508345.1 Paragonimus westermani | reverse complement strand
TTTTTTGTCCTTCGTAGTACTCTTTCCTTTTAGGATATTCCACGTCACTGTTGAGGTGAGCGGCGGCCCGAGCCACAGTACCTTTTGGTCAGGCTCATGGCTGTTTTGATGATGATGATGATGATGATGATGATGATGATGATGATGATGATGATGATGATGATGATGATGATGATGATGATGATGATGATGATGAATGGTAAATATGTTCTTCACTGTTATACCCGCATAACTGCTAAGCTACCTGCCTGGAGACTCGAACGCTTATGTAGGCAGACCAAATACTGACAAGCATGATTTAGTTCATCCATACTCTTGCGATATACGTCGAATTTACATCGGTGACCGTTTGTTGCATCTGTATGTTGATAACGGCCACCTGGCAATCTCCGTCACAGAGCCTGTCTCGGACGCTGCTCGATCACAGCCTACAGTGGCTTGGCTGGTTTCCAAATTTGAAATAAACCTTGGGCACATGTATGGACTGCGACCATGTTCTCTCTGCGCTTTGGTGGGAGGCCACTCCGTCGTCAACTACACACTGATGTAGCTAAACTATAAGGCACACAAGTGCTGTAGACTTACCAAGGCGCACTTGTTTCTAGTGTAGAACCACCACCCACCAGATTACACTGAAGCACACCGTGCATATATACACTCTGAAGTTCATAAATGTGGTACAGCCTGGTATGGTACCACTGTTCATTTAGTCCCCAACCACTAGGTCTCTGTGCAATCACTAGAATATTCCGTCCAACGCTGAGTACAACTCAGCTCATAGGGTTACTCGCGTGTAACCCTGGAGGCAACTGTGACAGGACCGCGATGCGTGCTATGTACAACACGCTATCGAGATGGAGCAAGCCGTTTTTACTGGGATCTCTCGAAAGGTTCTCCATCTCATCCGAGCAACGGGTAGATGTGGGCGAGGCGACCTGCGAAGCCAGCGATGAACTTATTCATAACCTGCAGCAAGGTTTATGATGCTGGACTGGGAACTTTCAATAGCAGTTCAAATGGCCACCCACACCATTGAATACAACTTCGGGATCTGCCTGGGATCACTGGTCTGCTGAAGTTTCTCCGCCCTCGGAAGCAGAATTCTGACTTGAGATCATATTCCTGAAAAATCACAAGGCATCCAACTCGGAAGAACTCCCACTCCCCATTTATAATTATGGGGATCAGTCTTAGTCAGAGATGCTCACTCTGACACAAGTGCTCCGGATTGATGAAGTCGTTTTAAAGGGTGGGGTTTCACTAACATCATCCACACTTCCGTGCACAACTCTGTGGAGGTAGCCTGACTCTGATTGCGTCGAGCTTGCTCGCAACCATTGTACTTCGCAAACTAGACGTTGTGGATTAGCTCTGGTTGTGGTTGCGCTGATCACACCTTCATACTCCGCCAAGTCCTCGATCTCTTCCATTCATATAGAAAGCCAGCAATTGTTTCATTACTGAACACCCGAGAGACTCGTAATCCGGTCGACTGAGCTGTATTGTGGGACGGTCTATCGAGAACGAATGTGCCTGAGAAGTACGTGAACGTCCTGGAAGCAATTTGCTGTCACACCTCGGACCGAGTTGGGGATCATGGCAGCTTATCACCTACTTTCAGCATTACAGGTGGGGCTCGGCAATGTTATCCAACGTCTGTCCAGTTCAACTTGGTAGTTGATGAGATCCTGAAATGTGCTTTCGCCGGTTGTGAATATGATTGAAATCATCTCCAAACTTCCGGCTTCGATATAGATAACGCTCAGACGATATCGCTCTAATCTGTGTGTTCTAATGGGGGCGCAGAACACTAGGCATACTTGATGCTTCAGTCTGTCAGTTAAGTATGACCGTTTCATCCGCTAATTATGAACTACTGTTTCAAGACTGGCGGGACTCTACGTCTGGCCTTACTCTTGGTGTAAGGTTGGGTAACGCGTCCGATTCCTTTGACAACGAAATAAAAAAACGAAGATTGATCGTAGGAACAACAGTACTGTTGATACAACGACTACTGGATAACCAAGTACGAACCTCAACTCCTTCTGAGTCCTGGGTGGGTTTCAGCAGTACAACAAAAACAATTAAAGGATTACGATCGAAAGGGAAAAGGGGAAATGAAGGGAAAAGGAACAAATGAAATCACATTGATATGACCTCGAACGTTACAAAATAAACCAGTAGAAATCATAAATTGTTGACAGTCGTTAAAAGTGACGTACATGGATACGTCATAGACCGAACAGGGAACACGCGGATGTAAACAGACAAAGATAATAGGTAGAAAACCACATGTTCGAACCAACTAGATTTTGCGAAACAGGGTAGCGAGATAAGGAATGCATTGGAGGAATTTTGCTTTTGCCTAGGAGGCCCATGTACTTGGGGATATGCCACTGAAGGTAGTCGGAAAGTTCGTGTACCTTGGGGTCTGTATTTAGTGCTGGTGGAGTGTCTGATTAGATCACAGTTTGTTTAGATAAGGCTCGGGAAGCGTTTGCCGGTTTACATCATGTGTGGCGTTGGCTTGGTCTCAGTCCTCTGAAAGGTCAAGTGTACGTCATTGTAGGAGTGGTCCTAATCTATGGCTACGACACCTGGTCATTTCGTGAGGAGGATGTTCACAGAACGTCGGTTTTCAAACATCGGTGTTCCCGAAGCATTATTGGTGTGTGACGTCTTTCAAGTTAACCATACTGTTGACCTTGTTGACTTGGTTATATTTTATAAATTTCAGCTCACTGTCTGCTACATCGTGCCTTGTTTCCGAATGATGTTTAGAGTGAAATATCTGGTTGTGGATTGTGTCTGATATGGCCAAGAATAGAAGCCAGTGACAATCGTGCTGCGACTCTCTACCTCGGTTTTTCTTCTTTCCTCACATCATTCTCCTTCTTCAACTTCCAGTGCGTCTGCTTGTTCCTGTAATAGTCTGGCGCGTTTATCACTTCACACATTCCGTACCTGTTGCATACATATATAACAAGTAATAACCATATGCAACAGTATACTTGTCACAGTTTATATATATATATGCAAATGCCAAAATTCCTTTGGTTACTGACACTTTAGTATCGTTAAATGATCACCTTTCGTTGCACATGGTTTTCGCTGCCATAGAGTATAAGTTTACAAATTGACTAGATGCTGTCAAGAGTTCCAAACCGAGATCAGGTCTGAATCCATATCTCTGTTACTGGTCAACAGGCATCCGTACCATTGAGCCACAACGAGCTAATCCTAATTACAAATGATTTTGTGTCAACCGTCGTGTATACGTAATTTGATTTTTGTAACCGTAATCTAATATCACCATGCGAGTGATTGGTTTCAAGAACTTAATTGTGTAATGTTGTCCGGTGCTGAATTTTCCACTGTATAACTTATTTTGTACATTGATACATTTTGGACTGTAAGTATTCATTACAATGGACGATGTTTCGTAGACGTTGGACACCTACCCTTATTAAACGTATTCGCTCTCCATCGAGCTGTACACCAGAAATTGATGTTGTCAGTGTCATTGCTGTAGTACATCGTTTTGTTGGCATGTACTGACCTTATTCACATCAAAACTTTGCAGTACTACAGAGTAAAATAAGACAAAAATCCGTCACTATCAATCGACGCTTTCAAAAACGGTGTTGCGCGTACGCTTTCCGAACAGGTTTGCGATCCAATGGTACCATGGAATGTATGTGCGCCACCCCAAATAGGCGCTACTGTAGGTCTTATGAGCTCTCATGTGAGCTAAGCGCCAGTGATTTTCATCTGCCCTAGCCTAATCTTGCTTTATCGGGACCATCAATTGACTTTCAGAGGATGAAGTCAGGCAGATGCAGACCAACGCTCCCTTCATTAGGCCGATCAATTGATTCTACGTATTTAGCCAGTTTGAAGAGAATGGCCATGTTGCAAATTGGCATCTGCCCCATGGCAATCAACATGACCACAAACCACCTAAGGGACTGAACGCCGCTATCGCGATTATCATGTATTTTTACAGCTATTTTAATGTAACATGAACTTCTTCGAAAAGTCCTACCATAACGGAGTGAGTGGAGCACTATATACCATAATTAGCACTTGCCAACTGCCACTCAGAACAATGTAATGAAAGCATGATTGATCGTACGTGTTTCCGAACCTTACTAAATGTTACGCTTGCGTACCAATATCATCTTGTGAGTACAGTACTTGAAAAGAGATTAACTCGTAGTTTCCGCAATCATCAGTCAACCAGCTTATCTCCTTGCGTTCCATTAAATCTACTTATGGTTGTGGCGTGGTTTGTTTAAAATTAAATCATACACTGCTGACCTGGATTTGCCTGTACTAGTTAGTGAAAAAATGAATTTCAAGATTTACTGCCAATACAGTGAATTTGTTTTTTGTTGGAAAGTTCCCCTTCTCAACACCATAACATGTTTTTTTTTGCTCCACGTCGCACACACACACATCGGGGATCGTTACATTGAACCTACACGTACACTCCGATATGGACAGTCATAAAAGCCGAAGCTGGAAAGTGTAACCCTGCAGTTGATAGTTATCGTCATCACCACTCAGCCAGCACAGTGATACACAAACAAGGCAGTAGATGTGTCCCCATCATTCATGTGTGTGAGTGCGCGTGTGTTTGGTTTTTGATTTCGTTGTTCAGCTTCACAGTGTCCGTTAAACTTTGATATATAAATCCGATGACTGGAATATGCATTTGGAATAATGCGACGAAATGTGCTCAAGAGATATACTGTGTAAGTACTGTTTTTGAAATCACTGTTCATCTAAAAACTGTGGTGTGATATGGTCAAGGCTCATAGCGGGTGAATCACGGACAATTGAGATCGGGCGAATTACTGCTGAACGAAATGGGTCCAACGAGCATGAAGAGACAAGCAAAATTCCACCAAAAAAAAGGTCAGCCAGCTATTCAGAAAAGGGCGGAAGAAGTGTATAAGGTGTTTGGATGAAAACTTCACTGTGTTGCTGACTGGAAATTCAGTTGACAAACGCAAAACGCATGGTCAACACGAGAACTTGCAAACCTGGCAATAAAGTGCTTGCTTCATTGGACGATCTTTCGTTATATAGGTGCCTGGAGGTTTACCCTTCAAAAGTCAATCAAATCAGGCTATGAAGAGTATTTTACACCCGATGTGTTAATTCTCGGCCTACTTGTACAACCCAAATTGTGTAACTGACTGCGTAATTGTGTTATCCTAATCTAACGCTAAAATATACAGCACATTGGATTGGACATAATTAAAGTTTTCTTCTTATGCAGGAGGCATTGGTATGTGCTCTAGTGATCACATTGCTGTGCTGGATTGTTCACTAATCGATCTTGTGTGGCGAGGGTGAACGATCACACTATACCACCAGTGAATAAACAGACGGACGTACAAAGTTATTTATCTACGTTTAAGAGGAGGAAAACACCGCGAAACATTTGATTGCATGTTCACACAAAATTGCGGTTTCAGATATGTGAACCTACCACTGGCATTTGTGGGGTTCGGGGTCAATCTTTATGTGCAACTTAGCGTTTGTGTTCTACCTATTCGTTAGGCGTATATTACGTGAATCGGTTATCTGAACAAACAATCTTTGCATCATCGTGTTTTTGGCATGCACCATTTGTGCATATGTGCACGTGTTAGTGCTATCTACAGATATTCGCACGTCACACATACCGTGACTATACTGTTGCATTTGGCTTGGTTCTGTTTGTCCGCAACACTCCTGTGTTTGCGTTGCTGTCTTGAACGCTTTCATCCTAAAAAAATCTACTAACTGAGTACACTTCGAACTGAATGCATAACCGCTGATATACATAAGCAACAAAAAATAGCGTGCACAGAACATTCTAAGTTTCTGACCTATGGAAGAAGCAGATCTGAATTTGAACTGGTCAGAAACAGCGGTTGGGTGAAATCAGACAATATTCCTTCGGAACCAACGATGTGCTTGGATATATCGAAATTGATGAAGTTTGTACAGGAATTAGTACTGCTGTTGGCCTTCCTACCCTCTTGTCACACAAAATGACCAGGTTGTTTATTGTGAGAATGGCGTGGTGATCAGCCCGGAGTTGACTGATTTTTGCAACGCTAACCCTCGAAGAGAAGGGACCACGTGGCGCTTTGGGACTTTGGGGGCAGAGTAGATAGCCTTTTCAGTAGAGTTTTTCTACAGATACCAATAACAGCTATCACTGCGATGAACATCTCAGTTAGGATATTACTGGCATACATGAAACAGACACGTGAGAGTCAAAGAGCAAACCCTTAAGTAAAAGAGAGATAGGATGATTTGCTTCTTGGAGATAACTTGAATTGCTTCGGTCGAAATGATGACCGTTCACTTAGACGACTAAAGCACGCACTATCAAAGAATACTGGAGATCGGTATCGGCGACACGTAGTAGAACACCCATACCTGAGCCACTATAAGCTTTACCGTAATAAAGAAAGCATAGCATTCCAAGTTAATCTTCTCATTCAAAGATTTACGAAGTTACGTTTTTATTCACCCGAAATCCGGATATTCAGCTTTAGCACATAGGCAACGACAAGCTAATTAGCGGTCTTTTTGTAAAGTCGAAATGTTTTTTGTTTGAACCGTAAAGAGACGAGTGCAAAAATGCTCGGTCATTAGAACGAGACAGTACTACAGTGGATATTCAGAGCTTGACGTGTAGATCGCGTACTAATTAATCAACGGTGAACATTGTACGTTTGTGTCAGACGATAGGGCGAATAGGTGTTAGCGTAAGGATGAGTAGTGTACAACACATTCTGTGGAAAGATCACAGATTAGTATATTAACCTCATTTACAAGGGGGTCTTTATCAATAACAGACGTGTAGTGCGGCCAGTGCGGAAGAAATCTTACCCATACGAACTCCACAATCAACTTCCGACCTGAAAACAATCAGTCGGAATTCCAGACTTCTAATTTCAATAAATGCTTGCAGAATGTTTTGACCTTTTTGCTTCAGCAGTAAAAATTGAGAGGAAGTTTAATTTCCCTCAAGAACGAATGATTTCAACATTGTTCGAAGTGCGTTGAGTCTGACTTCTTGCAGACATTTCGGCGAGAGTTTAAAATATGCGGTAGCGTTACCTACATTTCGTGTTGGTACTATCTTTGAATGTTAACAAGCCCAGTGGTAGACAGTCATCGTTTGTTTTACTGCATTCGCACAAGTCAGCGTGAGGTATCTGACTGTACTTGCCAAGAGCACTGTTTAAAGCCGACATGATCTGTTTCTAATTGGTTCCGAAATCTACCTCTTGATGTATGTTCTTTTAACGGCTGGCTGTCATTACAAGCGGTAATTTGCCATCTGCTCATATACGTGCAGCACCAAAACCTCAAAGTTCCCAGGCCTAGTTTTCGCTGGCCCATTGCACAGTTTCGCCGTTATGAAAACCTTGGTGTATATACATTGCATGATTTAAAATCCTTATGAAACCAAAGCTGATTGGGGCAACGAGAAGCTGCATGCAAAATGATAACGTATGGTTCGGCCTGGTTGATTGACGAAATATGGTTCACTGTGGTTGATCTAATTCTATAAGCATATAGAACGAAAAACTAAAAACTCGTTATCAAGTTCATTTCCCACTGTTCTAGACCACAGAGTTTTCCACACATTTATGTTGAGCAACTGGAACGAATGGGAGAAGTGAACTGACAGCAGTGTTTAGAGTTTTCACTGAATGGAAAATACTTAGTTCGGTTCGAACATGCTCTGAAGACCTGAACCAATAGAACAGATCGCTGCTGCACAAAACCTACCTCGCAAATCTTTTCCAATAAATCTCATTGTTCGAGAGTGAGCGAAAAATGAGCGCAAACCAGCTATTTAATTTCCTGTTCTGACCAACCTGCTCGCTAGCTCGATACCATTATGAATACTTTAATTAGACATTGGCGTTAACAGTTGGAACTGTAGGAGTTTTCTTGTGATCTCTGTAAAGCGTAGAATTCATAAAAGTCGTTTAGAATTTTTTCTATCACATGCCGCAGTACATTGTCAGAAGATGTGATACGACTGCCTGATGGTATACCGTATTACTTAGCCAGTTCGCTTTTGGTTTAGTCCGTCGTTTTGCACTGAAGCGTGTCGTCCTTTTCTGAGGGAAAATCTACATTAGACATCTGAGCTTGTACAAGTATTACAGTGAACGTGTGTATCAGTCTGTATATCACCAGCGTTAATTGGATCTATCGATAGGTAGCTATGACCCTTAACATTTAGAATAACACTACCAGTGAATCCACAATGGTCTATTAACAAAAATAAGAGACTTTGAACGAATAGCCAGTTTCTGGTGAGTCTTGACGATGAGCAGGTTGTCAGATTTTGTGTTTTCACATATAAACTTTACATCGCCGGCAAACGATCGTAGCTCCCGCATTCCAATAGTGACATTTCGGTTGACCGTTTCTGAAAAAAACCCTAGACTCGAGTTTCGATCTTGTTACAGCTCATCACCAGTGCATATCCTTGCAACGACCGGAACTAGAACTGTGACCACGCTTTCAAGAGACAACCGTGTTGACGACTGCGCTATCGACCTTCTTTTAGGCAGGACTGAATAATCATATATAAAAGCTCAGCCACATTAATTGATGAGTAATGCTCTGATTACCAGTTCGCCTCTGGAGGGGACACAGTAACTGTCCAGTTAACTCCAATCGATGCCCCCCAGACTGTGACTTCCCTCGGAGTTGAGATCACAGAAATCACTAAAGTGTTGAGCAATATTTTGGTTATTAATGGAAAGCAGTGGGTTTTCTTTGTTCGTATAAAGTGAACATCCACAACTACTCGCAGTTGCCGTTTTGTAAATACATCACGAGTTAAAAAGGTACAGAAGAACCAAGATGTATATTTCTTTGTTAATTGATATAACTTGATAGAACGAGCTGAGAATTTACACAACGGAGCACCTTGCTTAGTCAACGTATCGATGACCGGACTGTGTGAACAGATGAATTCGGCTTTTCATCCTACATGCCTGAAGCATGAGTGTCCTGACAGTTCAGTGAAACAACAATTTGGATATGGTAAGATAAACTGGCTAGGGTTGCTGATACAGCCAATGAGCAGGCTTGTACTGTCATTGGTAATGAATGCTGTAACGACACATACACCGAATGGTTCGTTTATTTCTGGACTGGCGTGCAATTCAACAATACCTGTCTCCAATCTACGATCGAACAGATTTCAGGTCGTACAGGAAGACTTATTAGTTTGGAATCACATGTCAACAGCCTGGAAATGATAGTTGCAACTCACACACTGCGTGAAACACCACTAGAAAAAACAATTAGTCAGCTTGATCACTGATAATAAGTGGTGTTCGGAAGACAGCAGATTTTTCGACCGTGATACAACCCACCATGGACGAGATAACCATCAAAATTTACTTTACTTGATATAAAAGGAAAGATGAGTAAAGTTTTACTTTTTGGCCATTTTTTAACGAGGCACTCACTAAAAGTGCTGTGATGTGCTAATTCACTATTTACATCAGCTCAACGAGATGAATAGTGATGAGCGTTCTTAGGATTTCACCTACAAATGAGACAGGTCGTCTTTCTCGTATCGTGTATCTGATTCAACATTGAAAGTGTGAAACCATCTCTACCCGCTTAAGTATGAACGTAATCAGAAACTGTCATTACCAGGTTGTTACCAGAAAAATGCGCTCACAGAATCGAAACAACTATCGCCAGAATGTCGTTGCTTCTTTCATAAATTGCGGCATTATGTTTGATTGAGAATGCGTGACAAACCAGAGCTCATGCGTGTAAATATCATGTCGATTTTTATTTCTATGAATTGGACTAGGTAATTCACGTGCGTCATTAACTGGTAATTTGTCAGAACACCTTTACAAAACTAAAACTGTTTCAACTTCGAACCAGAATGATGGAGGACAGGCGTAATAGTTTACGTTGCTGAACGAAAAGAACCACCCAGAACCTCTGTCCAGATTTAACCCACCCTGAGTAAATATTACTTGCGAGCAGCTCTTCCAGTTTTTGTTACAATCTCCGTTGAAAGGTATCTAGTTTATACGTAAATCTGTCAACAAAATATCACAAATTATCTCAAACTAAAAATAATTTCATGGGATGCTTATGTTGTCAAATTGCAGGTCGCGACATAAAGTGGACTATTACGGTAGAAGTGTTTTGTGGGTTTTTGTACAGCTTTTCATGAAAACCCAAAATCCTCCCTCGTGCATTTTGAATGGGTTTACGCAATTTCACGGGCAACCGACCCTGGACTTCTCACGCTAACGTAGCGGGATATACGGTAGAAAACCAATGCTCCCAAGTGTATTTCACATGACTTACTCAGTTCTCCTTGATTGTCTGGTTTTCGGGAAATTAGTATGTTCTGCTCAATAACGTACATCTCGCCGTCGTCGGACCCAATTTAAAAGAGGTCTTAATTACTTATTGGTTTTTCCTGTTGGCTGTGTGGTACGTTGTACATTCACTCTAATGCAATCAAACGAATGCATGCTGAGATTCATAACAGGATACAAATTTATAATTTTGTTCAATATTGCACGAGAACTCAAGGCCTCAGCTACATGTACTGTGTCATCACATGGGATATATCAAAGGCGTTCTGCTGATGATGGTTTCAAATCTGTTACCCATTTTTTGACACATACTGAGATGATTTTCCCCAATTCCGTTGTGGGATGCTCCTTTAATCTTCCAGTTAGTCGCGAATTATCGCTCGAACGAGATAAGATCCACTATCAAGAAGCGTGTGTAAGTCAGTGCTCATAAGTCTTCTTAATCATAATTTGTTGCTCTGAAAAGAGTCATTTTCAACGCTCATTGTTCAATGTTTGATCACTGACGCACTAGCTTTCTTAACGAACTTCATTATCCTCATCGATGAGTGGATGTGGTTGTGCTAGACTTTAACGATGCAGCGTAACTCACCTCAGCACTGTTTTATTGGATTACAAGCCTGATGATGAAGGTGAGCAGGATAGATCTTTGTTATGTCACTCTTCCAGGCCACTCCAGTTCACTGCAACAGAGCCCAAGAACATTACCGTGTAGCTCATGACAGTCGCTAATTTCTACTTTCCACGCTTTTTTCAAACACTATAACACTGTATAAATGTCTGTTGTCTATTCAAGTTTCATGAAGTCTCCCAAAGGTGATTTCCCTCAATCCTGGAAATGAGTTGAATAGAGATGACTGAGTTTATATGAACACTCTGACGCCGTCAACGCCATGTAGCTATCGTTTTTGTCCTTATATAACTGTTCATCTGATTTTCAAGTTTCGTTTTGCGTTGCATACACCAATTACAATGCAATAAGATGGTTATCTCTTAGACATAAAATCAAGACAACTTCAATGAGCGGCAATTCAGTCTCTTGAGTTGTCCACTCCAAGCCTGCAAGTTTGAGGCCGGAGACACTCCGATAGTCGTCCAACGAAACGACAACATCTGACTCAACTGATTTAACCGGTGAGAGTTTATGAATGCCAGTCATTCATTACCAAAACAAGGGTCATGATGTGGGCGGGAGTGGGTAGTGAGTTGCGACCGAAAACACGTTCATGATAATTGATGACAAGAAGAAGAGCAATTTCAACTAGACATTCCACAAATTATAAAGCTATTAATTGTTAGAAATATTTTAGATGAGACCCAACTGTGAAAATTCAGGGTTTTGGCTCGATTCGAACCAACGACAGAAACAGCATGTCCCAACGCGGCAAGCGCTCTACCAGCTGAGCTACGAAACCACACCAGGAGCTCGGAACTTTCACATTTGGAATCTGTTGCCCACCCGTCCCACTGTCTCATATGGAATCCACCAAATGATTCAGGGAATCGACTGACCTGGCAGGAATTCTCGAAAAGTTCACGCTGGAATCCACCAACGCCTATGCTGAGCACAGGTAGAGCGCATGCAGCGAGCATATTCGGAATATTTATCCGGATTCTTACTAGCTACCGCCCCACATAGAACAGAATATATGGAGGAAGACATACTACTGATAATCACTTTACCCTATAGTGTATAACTCAGCCTACATACACCTTCCACACCCAAAGTCTGATATTTATTCTGTGTATCCCACGACTGACACAGCTACGCGTGGTACAATTAATGTGTTTATTCTCGCCTTTCAAGGTTTATTATCCCGTTTTTCACTTCGGCCGCTTAATCCCGAGCTACATATTAATGCTGGCTATTCTAACGGTGGCATTTTGAACTAGCTAAATCGAAAGGCTGCTCTGCTGGGACATCAGATTAAAGAATGATTGACATCTGACACCCTTTAGAAATTAGAAACGAGAACGCTGATCAGCGTACCAAACTGACTACACTGTAACATGGGGCACAGTAGTTTGTAAGTCCAACAGATAGTTTATATCAATACCTTTGGTCGAATGAATATCAAACGGATAACTTCGTACGGTTGTTTGTAATGATCTCAAGCATAACCTAACAGTTATATGCGGGGAACGATTGAACGAAAATCCACTGAGACAGAGTCCACTTATTTCAAGGGAGACTAATGGGCTGTACAATCAAATCCAAACCCATCTGTCATTGAAGTTAAAAACGTGGTAAGTGACAATTCTTCGCAATAAGTCTTGGAGCTGAAATCGCTGAACAAATCGAGAGAAGGTTTATATGACCCCGTGCTTCCACGATTATTCAGTCTTACGTTGCCACTATCGTATTCTGGCGAGTTGATTACTGAACCACCCAAGCTCAGTGAGGCCAGTAATAAGATCTCGGATATCAATCCCAAAAAGAGTTTTAACCCAGATGACCTTGTATCGGCCGCTTTCAACGAAGAAAGTTCAATATCACTGGAGGTCTAAATCCTGCTATTTCAACCAGTTTAGACATGTGACAACGCTTCATTAAACTGGGCCTAATCGACAACTATTCATAAAAATAACCGGGAGAGGTTAAGAAAAAATCACAGGAGGATTAGTCTGATCCTAATAGTCGATGGAGATCTCGCGTGATAAACTCACTGTTAATTTGGAAACAGACATTAAAGGACAACAGATTTCATGCACTTCGGCGGATAAGTATCCACCATAGGCCGGGTTCTACCCTAAGATTGGTGCCGCACCAGCTCATACAGTGTGTGGATGCATAGGTTGGAGTAAATGATAGCTAATCAGGTTCATTCTGGGGAAGATTGTCGTTGTTCGACTGGGTTGTCTATTAAGTGGTCAAAATTACCGAAACGCAGCAGAGAAAGTCGTAAACATCTTGAAAATGCAAGTTTCACTTGAGAGATAGAAATTGTGTTGAATGTTGGATACTTTCTGTGCCCTTCAGGCAACTTATAAGGTGGACTTATCCTTTTTTTGAGTTCATGAAGTGCCCTTTCTGATGTTCATGAGGACAGTGAAGTGGTTCAGAGATTTGGCATGACATTCAGCCTTGTTTAACATGAGGGAATTTCCACGGTGTTCCTCATGCTCGCATTTCATGTGAGCGACCGAAGCAAATAACTGAACTACCATTGAGCTATATGCTTTGAAAGAAACTCCAGCTGGTTAAAAATTTTACTCAGTACAAAAATCACGATAAAATGTCAACACGGCTCGGTTTACATCTCGGACAAAATCAGCAATTGCTCATCACTGTCCCCGTTACTCGTTTGTCACAGTGTAGTGATATTTGACTAGGTACCGAATGACTCTTCTGACTCACTTCAAATTAAAGTAGGCGGTGTGCTGTAATTTTTCAAATGAAATAATACTTTTGAAATCATATTTGTTAGGCGGGCTTATTTAAACAGCATATGGAGCGTGTGCACAGTTTAGCTATATCTTTTCTAACAGAGGAGCACTCTAAAGGGCAGTATAAATTCTCGGAGTGTCCAAGTGTCTAAAAACTAAATAGTTATTCATGAGATAGCCCGATCATTATTAGTATCAATCAGTTTTTGAAACCTCTTTTCTACGACAGTTGACTCCAAAAATCAACCTATCCTAATTGGTCCATTGTATGGGACTAAAACAGTATCTTTGCCCCTCGCTCACTGCCCACGCCTTAATGCGACATCGAAGCATATATTCTGAAAGAAGAGGATATTTTTCACGTAGGCGTGACTATGAGCACACAATAAAACATGTATTTTGTGGATGCATGCATCAGTACCCATGTGTGCGTGCACGTGCGTGCAGTCAAGACAGTCAAATAGCTCACACGATGCAACCAATCACGCGGACCTATTTCAACCGTTCGGCCTAGCGGCATCTCAAGGTCATCGGTGAACCACCGTCGTAATGAGGAGATGAAGCAGATTTTGATAAATGGTAGTTTGTCTGTAACAGTAAAATACAGTCCTCTGGGTAAACGCGCCAACTAGCAGAGCAGTGCGGGAATAATCAGGGTGAGTTGATTATAATCTCCAGTGCCCATTTGAACCAATTGCATCCGGACTGTCCAATCGAACAGCTCCTTCAAGTTTATTGTAAAAAGAACTCGCACAACCTCCTTTGAAATTCAGCTGGTTTTCCGTGGCACTAGTGGTGTAAAATTCTTGAGGCCTTGAGTTAGGCGTGCTCACCTATTAATATTCCGATGTAATATAGTCGTATTATTAGATACAACAGTCTTTACAGACTGCATCATTATGATTTTAAAAATTACCATGGCTGTTTTTTAAACCGATACTGACAAACTGCAATTTGATAACCTAATTCTCAAAACTGATCATCAGCAATAGGCAATTTTTGATCATTACCGGTATTTACTTTCAATATTTGTAAGCATATCATTTACACTGCTCCTTCGCGTGTCTCACAAATTCATCAGATACAGTCTCCCCGTTGTTGGGGTTTCTTAATGCGTGTTCATCCCAGATTTCAAGCTTAAGTAGGCCAAATTATTTCGGAGACATACGCGCTGATCACTACAGCACTGATCCACCAAAATCCACACCTGAATGACAGCAGGGTTTAAATAATTTGCAAGTTGTCTGATCGTCAAGACAGAAAACAAAGCAATCGTCCTGTAAGCTAAAAACAACCTCCGTGCGATCATTGCTTTTGGTTCGAGTTGAATTGACGAACTTGAGGTGACCAACTAGAACGAATTACGTTCATCACGTGATTACCTTCTTTCACAGTATGGGCAGGCAGCCTCCGAGTGCGGACAGTTAGCGTTTAGTAATGTTGGCGAGATACAGGTGGAATGACGACGTTGTATGTTAGTTTCACTAATTTTCAGTGACCTGGGCTCAAAACTTCTGGTTGTCGTTTAAACGATGGATGTCTATGTGCGACCAATTTCGCACGTTCTTGAGAAGGGTAGGAGTAAAAAACGCAGTGCATTAGCACCAACTTCTCATTCGGCCAGTTCACCTCATGAAGTTGTACTCGTCTGAGTAACGCGGCCGTTCTTCTTCGTGTATACTTATGCACTCGAGGCGCACGATAAACTGGTTATGTGAGAAGAATGTACTAAAATACCTGCGAAGTCTGGGTCACGTAATGAGCATACCAGTCAAGTGCTTACCACACCAGACATGTTTTACCTAGACCACCAGCTGTTATCTACAACCACAAGACGATTAGACGGCGGTGTGGTTACCACTGAAATCAGGACCTCTGCATGCTGCTTCTCAGTTTTGCGAGTACGTAAACATGAATCATGTTTGTTTCCAGTATGTTTTAGTTAAAAAAGTATTCACACCCTAATAGTTACTGATTCTGTCAGACACACTAACTTCATGTTTTTCCTTTCATCGAATTTCTCTCTCTCAGCATCTTTGTCCCTCTAGAGTATTCCATTATCCAGAATCACAATACTATCTGGTTCTTCTCAAGACCGCTTGTTTACCTACACTTACAAACAGGTAGCACGCAATCCACCCATCTTAGTTAATAAGGCTAATGATAAGAGATTGTTTTCGGTAAGAAATGATTGCACTAACGTCCCAGTCGATCTGTTAATACAATGATCCTAGCAAGATTATGTGATCCTGTGCACCCAGCGGTTGTCCGGCGCAACTGATTCTCGCGAAATCTCGCCAGAACCAGGTTCTGCACCCGCGTCACCGGACAGAAAATGCGGAAATGCACATCACTGTCCAACACCCCGAGTGAATCATGCCGACAGACGTCATTTTAGTGTAACACCGCGCCATCATTGAACAAAACTTATTTACCAGGCCGGTACGCACCGAAGAAGTCAAACTTATCTACTAGGCTGAACACGGCACAATCCGCAGTGTGCAAATAACAGACTCATCATTTTTTTGTACTCCTGCAGACAGGCCCACACATTTTAGCTAAACTTGCCCAGATAGTGGCAGAAAATCAATTTTTCTCGATTAGTTGAATATCACATTATGTTGAAGTGACAGCCCTTTAAGTCGCACACCCATTAAACAGCGCCTAAAGTGAACTGTTTTCGAGGCGTATGTTACCACACAATTCAGGAAGTCTAAATGTTATAACTCAGTCAAATATCCAAACGCAACAGTTTCTTGCGTAGAATGAGTAATGCGATGACACTGAGTGCGGTTCCAAACTTTGGTTTCTAAAGTTTCCCCGAAATTCTCTAGGTGAACTCAAAGAATTTACTGATAAACAGGTTAGGAATAACACAACGTTACGAGCAAGTTGTAATACTCTACGTTTCAGCCACCTCGGGTGGCCTTCCTCAGGAGTGTTGTCAAAGAATTTAACTTTTTGCATCGACCTGTTGAAATGTGTCACACTCTTCCCTAGCAGTGCTATCAAACGAACCCAAAACGTAGGCGGCACAATAAAGACCTAGTGATTGAACCCCATCTGATGTAGGCATGACTGCAGGCATGTAATATTATGTGGCCTTTTACAACGTTCAGTGGTTCGAGTTGCCGATCTCACGCTGCTTTGTACACATTATACACCCCAGTACCACCAGTTTATTCATTCCCTTCATGCTAATATCACCCAAGTATAGATGTTTATTTTGTTACTTTGAATAGCAAACGGGGTGAACGATAGAAAAAACCCTTCATCACTTATTCGTAACATTGAGATCCGTTCACTGTCTACAATACGACTGATTGCAAATCATAGTGAAATTTCGCAAAAAAAAGGTCAGGTGCACCATCATGTAGCCCACGCCAACTGATGTTGCCTAAATCTTTTGCTGACACAAAATCACATCAGAAGTACCTAGCCTGCGTGTCAGTCTCCTGCATTCTTCTCGTCATGGTTAACAGTAACTCTGGAGACGCGCTGAGTCGAGGATGGATTGGTGCTCTTGTAAACAGCATCACTATAGCTAAAAACAGTAATGTCCCGATAAGTACTTCCTTTGGAGCCCCTTATTAGTCTGTTTACCTCTTCCTGCCTCATATCATTCATCATAACAAAATGCTATATCCACCTGGCTTTTAATATCAGACAGCCCTTTAAAATGTGAGGATCGTAGACGTAGCTGTGTTTGCCGAATTCAGACTTGTCGATTGCTTGTCAAATGTCTGTACCACTGGTTCCTAGGAGTGCTCAGTAAAACTACCCGAATGCACTGTAGAATATGCGTTCGGTTTTTGTCATTTCATAAACGTCTTTGCTCTGACCTTTGGCGGAATCACAAAACAGCTGACGGTCCTTACAACCACAACTGTAGCGGGAAGCACAATAACCTTGTAGGGCCAACATTGGACGAGGACATTTAACAATGGTCAGCTAACAGAAACCGGCACCACGATACTCGCTTTTAATTTTTGTAACTTTTGCACACGCACCTGTTTATATCTGTTGACTCAGAATGAATGACTTCATGTATTGTCGTTATTCACTCCCCGCTACTAAAGTTTTAAGTGACGATTGCTGGAAACCGTTCATTCATCCAATTACAGTAAAATTCAATTCACCGTAATCCTATGGTGTCTGGCTTGCCGATTTACAAAGAACCCAGTGCATATCATTGTGACATTTTGCCCTGAAGCGTAATCCATTCGATGAGTGCATGTATTTTTTCACAACACAATATAACTACCGTTCAGCTTACGCTTGAGTAGCTATCTGATCGAACGGAAGATGTGAACTACCCTTTCTGGAACACATACCCCAAGTCTTGGGAATATAGGACCTACAACCAGATGAGTTATTGATAGAGAACGGATAAATTTGTCAAAGATAATGATTGTGTTACTGACTGACAGACGTATGGTCAACTGTTAACATCTTCAATCGTCAGGGGCTTGAACTGTCAAAATTTAGACAGTTGGTAGTTTACTTTGTTGGGAGAGGTGCTGTAGGAATTGTTTGGATTGACGGAACCTTAGCTGATGAGCTTCCAAGCCTAGGGATTCAAAACTGCCAGGATTTTGAGACGAACCGGAAAACGGAACATTATTCTGAAATATGCGGTCATGCATGCAGCTTGCAAATGGTGAGCTTCTTCGTCGTACACATTATTCCCTCTTTGAGGAACTATGCATTGAGCAGAAGCTAAATGCTTGAGGAACCCCGTTCAATAAGTGACCTCGGAAAAACCCACGAAGACTGAGGGTCAATTTAAGTGTTCTACATCTCCAAAGGTGCACCTGACGTCCACTAAGGATCATTCCTGCCTACCTGCATGCAGATAAATTTGCAACAGTTCCATAAGTAAGCTGCTGGGTGATATGCCGATAAAAAAACTGTGTCGAATGTTTTCATTCTGAACAAAACTTATAGAAGTAACTTTTGTTTTCATGGTTACAAGTACTGTTTCGAAGCGCAGATGAATCCGATAAACGACGATCGTGAACGCATTGGAATTTTCCGTCAATACAGTACAATAAACATGTACTGGTATTTTCAAGCCATAAACAACGTACTATGAAATTCCAAAAAAATTGTTATTCATTCTGCACACTTGAGTGTATGTTTGTGTGTCGCTAACATTTTTAGCGTTGCGATGGTATTAGAATGGTGAAACTGCAAATTTACTTATTCTCCACTAGGCAGTCCGTGATCAAGAGTCGAACACATAATTCAGTACACCCAACATCTAACCTTTTCGGTTCAGCTCACTATTCTATCGCAGTCAAAAATGCGTTGTCTCTGTTGGTGATCAAACCCAATCGCTTACTATTCAGCTGAATTCGGTCAGGTTATGTTTAGCATTACGTTGATCTCCTTAAGTAGTTTTGAAGAGGCAAATTGTAGGCATTAATAAAGAAGCCGTTTAAATTCTATCGAGCACGCAATTGGTTTCGGAGAACGTGGAGTCGAGTAGAATCAATACGACTAAAACAAACACGCCTATACCAGGGATCAATAATTATTCGGACATTTTCGTTTACTAGCGGAGATTCTAGGAAATTCTTATATATAGATTGTGGTAAGTGACATTCTGTGACCCTTAAGAAACATTTTGACAAGCGGTTTACCAGCAAGTCTCCAAGTCAAGTCCTAGCACATTCAGCAATCCAACTTCCTACATAAAAAAACAGAACATCTGTCAATTCGTATTACAAGCATAACTCTATCCGGATTCGAATCAGTTCCTGTCTGTTACACAAATCAAAGAGCGTGTGAGCAAACGTTTTCCACAAGTGTCGATAGCTTGTGAGTTCAGTCGAAGACTACTGTTTCAACCACATCATAAGCCCGCTTAATCGGAGTGTGAGATGTTCTGTGGTCCAAAACAAAGAACTCTCGTCTTTCAACGACAGCTCATCGTGGACTTTCTTCCCAGCTATGGGAATTTTGTCTACCGCTCCATTTTGCTGGTTATGTCTCTTGATAAGACACATCACATTACCCCGAAAAGTACATGATCGAAGTTCGTCGACTAAACAGTCTAATGAGCAAATGTGTTTGCCGCAGCTGAACAGTGTCCTAACTAATGCCCTATTGGTATTAGCATGACAATTGTTGAACTATTTTACTACCTCATCGATCCGTTGTATGGAGTGCGTAATCATGGAAATTTCGTCCGTATAACGTTTGTACAACGGCAACGCCAAAATATCTGTGACAATCTGCCTTTCTAGCGTCAGCGTGAAGACATCAGCAAGCACCGGTTCAAACGGACCCCCAATAGCGACGTTGTCTGTTTTCCGGCAAGGCTTACTGTGAAGATCAAAACTATCTCCGTGCATAGTAGTAGCCACGGTTTTGGTGTATCCGCAAAAAGTATTTTATCAGTGCCTGCGTTATCAACAAGATGGTATACAAATTCTGTCGTCTCGTACAATGAACAGCTGTAGACAGTGATTGACCGTCTACGGAAAACATGAAATTATCTGCTAGGTTGACATTCTGGAGATCGTCAGTTAAACCAAAGGAGTCTTGGACACTATGGGTTCAAAGTCTGTCTCAGTAGCCTCACAGTCTTTTCCACTTTATGCTCGTAGAGAGAATCCCCCTGAGTAGTAACCAAGTGTTGTGTGCTTTGAATAATACACACAGTTGCAGCCTTGAAGAAGCACTGGGGTTTTAGTGGGCAAAAAGGTTTTTATCACGTGTTCTATGTACGAACAACAAAAGATAGCGTCGAATTATTTGGCATTTCAGATCAGTCATGTTTTCGACTTCCTCAATGTTGTCATTTTTTCTCGTCGTCGAAAAGGCCCTGCGTCTTCCGGGTTTCCTCTGCCAATAATTAGAGCACAGAAAAAATTATGGTTCCCGCAGATCTTCATGTTCAAGGTGACTGGTTGTAAGAGCACATTTATCTCGATAAGTACGGGAGCAGTATCGGTCAGCATTGTTTCTAACCATTTGCGGTTGTATGTTCTGCAAGCATGAGAATGTGATTACTGACGTAAAAAATGGAATGGAATTTACTGTCACATTGTTGGAACAATGCTCGCAATTGCAGCAGTGTCATGGAAGATGAGGGGAAAATATACGATGAGATCTCGAGGGAAGGTTTCCCTCTTGATTTTTCGGGTATTAGTGAAGTTGTTCAAGACCCAACTATCCGTACCGTCAACAAATATTCTGAAAGAATTAAAAAGCGTACTACCATGTCTATGGCAGACAAACGGGGGGCATGTGTTTGGCGTAGCTTCATTATGCGTGATTGTGTAGTCCTAAAATGAGCAGCGCTAGTGCAATTCAGATTTCGACTACTCGATTCTAGTCCACTTACTTTCCTGCGTTTCGCTGAGACGGTCGTGACTAGCCGTCTCAAACGAGCCCTGAATGTACAAAAATAATTATATACGGCTTATAATTTTATAGATCTGTTAGTTTAACACACTACCCGTCACCTAATTTACACTTTGTTTCTTTATTCCATCCCAACAGTTTTATTAATTGTCCTGATTGCTTTTGTATGACACTGACTATACAATAAGAAATTCTAACATGAATCTTAATGTTTTGTTTCAATTTACGGACAAAAAAATTTTGATTCTGCCGGCCGGATTTACAATTTATGGTGATGATACGCTTTGTGGGTGTTTGACAATGTTGTCGTAGTTGCGCCGTGCTAGTGTGTTTCAGTCGGTCCTGGTCATAATGGTTTGTCTGGGGTGACACGACATTAAAAGGAATCGGGGCAGAGTGAACGGTAACACTACCACACATCAAAATAATTGAACCGGTTGTCCTGCCCGTGTGAATAAATTTCAAACCGTCGTCAACCCGCCTGCTTATACTGACCTAGTACGACTGTATCTTGCGTCAACTAACCCTGAATTAATTGTGCTAGCTGATATTAGGTTAGTTAGCTCAACCATTTTACTTCAGATTACTGATGAGTAGTCAGGGATTTGGTTTATTTTCAACTTGACCATCACTCACATTTGCTCGCAACCTTCGCATTCAGATAGACTTCCCAGCCAGCCCCTTTCGGAAAGAGGCACTAGACCCGAGTTTCGCTCTCATTAGAGCTCGACAGTAGTGCATATCCTTGCCACTGCCGGGATTTGAACTCCGGCCACTCCAGTCATGAGGCAACCGTGTTAGCCACTGCGCTATTCACCTCACATTAGGCACGACCGAATTATCCAATATGAACGCTCAACCACTCTTAGACTAGCTTGATCATCCTGATCTCGGTCGGAGGATTTTATGTGAAGGTCAAATGTGAGGCATTGTTGGGCAGTACCTGGAATATTTTAACTTCACATGTTTTACATGCAGTGCCCACTGCTGAGTGAAGCTCATTATTAGCATTATTTTTGTCCGGCTTGTCCGAATCCATTCCTCCGTCCTGTTAAAATGTTGCTGATTAAGAACTGGTATAAACACCTTATTTGGATATGACTCAATGGATTTGCCGTACTGAAGACTGGCTAAGGTTTCAAAGGTTAACCGACAATGATGTCGAACATTTTAACTTAGACGTCCTTGTATGGAGACCACTTTGGTGATGCAGACATCTGCAAACTCGTTTTGCAGCATTCATTCCCACTCGGTGAAACCACCTCTGGGTGAAATCCCTAAGTTTTCTTTGACAGCCCCTCCCTTTGGTCCATCAGTTATTTTTGGGTCAGTTTTATGAACACTAGCTTTAGGTAACACAACGAGAGCTCTGGAGATGGTGGGGTTATATGAGGGAACTGCAATGATCAATCCACTTTCCTAGAAAGCTTAGTTCTGACAACTAACCAGCTGACTTCCACGGGTGGGATGGCACACCATCATGTAGGCAATGAACACTTAGCAAACAGGTAGGTAGAAGTTTTCCACGTAGTGCGAACCAACGATTTTGAGAAACATAAGGCAGTTCTAGACATAGGTATGCTTAAAGGAGAGACCGATTAGTCGATATGCCGGCAAATGGAAATGGCAGTCTCTATCAAAGGGACATTTGTGAATAGCCATCACACGTCTAGTGAACACGTACCAACTAGTTGTATTAATGTTCCATACAACACTGACAAAGTTGGACGTGTCACCTAGGCTGCCTGGACACAGTTGCCGGTGAATGGGTCTAAGTGATTGATATCGCAACAGATACATTCAACGGTCGACTCTGTCATACACGTAAGTGCAATTTCCCTGTGGCAACACTAAGCAGCTAGTTCATCACATCCACCCTGTGGACACTGAGTCTGGAAGACAAACGTTCTCGAACAATCCGTGGTTTCGTACCCATTTGCTTTGTCTTGGACAGGAGAAAATGTAGGTCGCACAATGAGGCCTTGGTCGAAACGGATTAAAAATGTTCTCCAGCGTGACTCGGGACTACTTCAGATAAACCTGTCAGCAGTGTATTCGTCCAACATTTAGCCGACGCTCGCACCAGGATTGACCTTACTCAAGAGGTTACGGCCAACTTTCCAAATATGTTTGTAGAATGAATGCTGACTACTGCTGAGTGGATCATTCTTCGGTTACGCAGTCCGATTATATGTTCACACAGAACCTTACAATTGCCATAGTCAATGGTTTCATCGTCGGTTTACATGTCTAGTCAAACTCCAACTGATAACTCCGTGAAGTAAAGGTGGGTGAAATTCCAGACCACTAATCAATAACACTAGTAACTTGCCGTTTGAGTTACTAGGTTGTTGATGCTTGGAATTTTATGCAGTACTTCAGATGACATTCGGCCAAACGTTTCTGTTGTTTGCATACTGTTTTAGCATCGCTGAAGTCATATAGCTGTATTGATCCAGTGCAGACTTATTGAAGATACTTGTTCGTCACAGTTTTCTTTTATGATCAAATATGGAGGACCGTGAAATTAAGCCCACATTAATCTTACACTTGCAACGTTTGAAACTTTTTACTTACGGCTTATGAACTAAGCTACGAAGTACGCTCTACAGTTGTTCCTACTTCAGTCCCAAGGAATATGTTTAGTCGGTAACCTTTACAAGGTATAAGTTGACTTATCTAGTGCTTGTCACTGTTGAGCATGCTTATAAACAGGTGCTCTGTTTCGTCAAATTCCATCAGGTTGACGCGTTTGCTCGATTTTGCACAACTAACCGGTTAATTTCTGTTTCTATTGTGGTATACAGCTATAGCTTAACCTAGACCAGCAACTAACATAAAGTTTTTGACCACGCACTTGTGCTGAGTGGCTGTTTCAACTAGATGTACTCTACCGTAATTACATCCGTCGATGCATTCGTACTACTAGAGATTATCTACATAGTAGTTTGCAATAAACACGCAGTTAAGAATACATCTTGACACTGGCAGCATAACTATTGGATCACACCGGACAGCGGCTTTGACTAGTACAACCATAAGTAAACGGTATTATTTTGAACCGGTACGTGTGAGATCATAGCGACACTTTTATTGGGGCTGCAGCCTGGATTAATGTTCAATGATAAATTTGTAAGCGACTCTCAGACGTTCACCAAGAAATTTATCAGCACCAGAGCTGATAGCACTTCAATCGATAGGAATGGCTCATAGCTCAGGGTTACTAACGGTATTTGATTGAATGGCAGCTCTGTAGGTCAGGACACAGTGACAAGACTTTAGATGAGCAGCTTGTCAGGTGTCGATCAATAAAGACAGCAAGACTGTTATAAATGCAGGATTAGCTCGGCTGGCCAAACTATTAATTTGTGGTTCGTGAGGAATTGTCCGGTTCATATGGCTGAGCAACATACGATGTACTTCTTCCAGGAGATGGCTGTCAAACACGATCCCCCCGATTAGAGTGCAACATAAAAGGTATGAAAAAACACGTGATCCGTTCGTTTAGCAACGATGTTTTAGTAGACGCTTCATGATTAGGCATCGGAAAGGCCTCACACTACTTGGTAAAATAAACAACAATCATAAGAATATACTTATTTCTGCTTCTCGACATTGTTCCTATACCGTCAGCTTCCACACGTTGATTAAGGCCAGCTGTTGTGTCCATTTGCAATAGACCTCTGGGAGTCATTGCAGGAGTTTTATTATTGCAGATACGGATAACATCAGCCTATGGCAGTGGTCGCTGAACGCGCTGTCAGATAGCTTCGTTAGCTCTACGTCAGCCTTTGCATCCCGTTCCTCTCAGGACGACCTTCTAAGCTTTACCGCTTGGATTAACTAATTCACGTGTTTGGTTAACCTTATCAGATGAAAACGCAATACACCACCGACCGCTCTCGATTTCATCCACAAACACCACAAGCGGCCTTCTTCAGAGGATTTGACATGTATATCACAGCTGGTTAATTTAGGGGTTTCATCAAGTTGTCAGTGATAAGGTTTGGAGTTGTATGCGTTATTTAACCGATATTTTGCTCATGTAGCTCCAGCTAAGGACATAGGCAGTGTTATATTGACAATTTCTGCATAGAGATTAGATAGAGCACCAACATTTGCACATCTGATAAGACGACAGATGCTTTCGAGTTAGTAACTCTGTGAATGTACCAACCAACGTGGTAACTGGCCCTCCGGCTCCCAGAAGCTGTAGATCCACTGCAGCGCCTGATGATAAGTCAGGACCTGAAAATTTTCTCAAAGTGAGTGTGGGCGAAAGTGTTTGAGAAAGCACACTAACATCTTGCTGCATGCAGTAAAACAGCGCCTTTCACGCTTGTCAACTAGGCGGCTTGCTGATACCACTAATAGTTCTTCATTGCCGACTGAACAGAGCGCTTCTCCTTATTCTCCTTCGATGTAATGGTGCTACCTGGAAACTGTCTACACAAATTGGATTCTAACGTTTGGCTGTGATTGTCATTTGAGATATTACTGACATTGTGGTTTACAGTTTGTATCACAACCAAATTAATCAAAGTGCCCACAACGTTCATCATCAGCGTGTCATATTCAGTGATATCAATCTTCGTTTGGTTATCACTTAGCTGTAGCAAATACTAATATAATTCACGGACATCCACTGAGGGGTGCTCAACTATCTCATGTTCAACTGTAAGTTTTAAACGTCACTGGTCAGCCATATCACCTGCGGAAATTTCATGGTTTCCTAAAGATCTCCAGATTTGTTACGTACTGGTTCGTTATTGCATCCGGTCCGCAAGGCTTGTGAGAAAATAGGAGTGTCTAAAGTTTTCCTGTGTTATCCTGAAGCATTAGTCTTTCATTTTGCGGATGTCCACGCTCGGATTTCTTCCCTCTCCCCGTTTGATATCACTAGGTTTCCAGAAATCCACTTTCCGTAATATTTTCGTGCTTACCGAGAGTTACAGAGCTAATATTCTTGGGTAACCCCTGGATTATTAACAACCGTGCAAAGAAACTGCACATCTCTCACCGTGAACGCTCGTTGCATGCAGGTTTGTTCTCATCCAACAGTTCAGAAGAGGCACTCAGGCGTGAGATAGCTGTTCAGTGGGCAAATCGCTTGATTCAACTTGTCTCTTAACACCTTGTTGGAACCTTGTTGCTCTTCAAATTGCAGGGCAAAACACTGGACAGTTGACAATTAGCAATCCCGATTTTAATGAGTTTTCATGATTTATTTTATAGTCAAGAATTAAGAAGAAGACTGAGGAGTGCTGTCAGTATCATAGCTTCGACTTTTCTGTTAGGTTATGTAGTTCTACTTGTTACCTGTCTGCTTTAACAAACGATACAGCCAGAAAGTTTTCATTCGGGTTTTCAATTTGACAGACCTGCTGTGGTGCTTAAATTTTCTGCCAGCTGTTGCGTTCGTCAGTTTACCGGTTTGTTCAGTCAGTCGGCTTTGTATGGTTGTAACATTTTGCAAACCACTTATTTACATTATATCGCGAATGTAGTCTAATATAATTACTTCAAACCGATAAGCCGCCACTGATATTTCGATGAGAACCGAACTCCACAGGCTCAGAATGGGTCTATGATTAATCTTGAAGCTTCTTTTCGAAGAAAGCTCCTTGAAAGACCTTCTGAATGCGAACGCTGGGAACAAACGAAAATTATCCAATCCACTGACTAATCACTAATCTTTATCTAATTAATTTGACTTTGAAACAGGCCGGTTCGGCCAATCTGTATTGTTGATAAACCCAGTGCGCGCTTACTGCCGAGCATTAAGGCCGTGTGTTCCACCAAGACCTCTGCAGCCATAGTGACGGGGGTGTAATCTATCATCTTTACCTGGCACTTTTTAGTTGGAACAATCACAACTGTATTTGAAGTAGGTTACATTTTAATGGATCGTGACCGGTTTACATTGACTTGTGAAATGGAACTGATTGCACAATGACCCTGACTACCTATTGTCTAAATAATTGTCGCATCATCCAGCCGCCATTTCTGAATGGACTGACATGTATAACCTTATACATGGGTCGTCTTGATACTAGGAAAATTCTACCATACTCTGTGTGCTGTTCGTAATATCCGTTTTTAATACTACTACGTTATAACGGTTGTAAATGTTCATATCACCATATTCTAAACGGTGTTTCTGAGAACAAGCCAACGCATAACTACATCGCACTATTTCTTCAGTGTAGACCAGGCGGTTCTAAAGAAAAGTGTTAATCATGCAAACAATTTGAACAGACCCGACGGATGGTTGGGTTCACGCGTAGCGGAGTAGTAGAGTGGCGGAAAACGGAAATATGAATGATTGAAAATTGTACATAATAAACTCTTTATGGTCCACAAATTATCAAACCACTGAGGTGAAGAAAATAGATAACAACTAGCTGGAAATGCTGTCAATGTTGTTAGCAGCACTTCACACGAATTTTTCGAATGGCCCCACCAAGATGCCAATAATGGTGAAGATGAAATCAATAAAGCACTCTGGATTTTCACTGTTTACGATTGCTTTGTTGCACAAACACTGCGTGGTTGGTGTTCTGATTACGAATATTCATACAACTTACTGAGTGGTTGTCACCGTGGTGACCACTACTCGCAGTCGACCGCAGCCTCCGCAATCGGATAGACTTTTCACTCAGTGTCCTTCAAAAAGAATAACTAGACTCGAGCTTAGCTATCATCGGAGCTCGTCAATAATGCACTTCCCTAGCACTTCTGGGTCCGGAACTTTGGTCACGCTGTCGTGAGTAAACCTTGTTGACAATTATACCAACAAATTTACACTAGGCACGTTCAATCTATCATACTCAGACACTCAACCGCTTCGGCTTGTGGGTAAGTATCAGGTTGTTACACCGTTTCGACAGGAGAAACAGTTGCTGTCTTTTAAATCGTCAGTAATCTAAAATATCGTTTAGGTTTAATTAGATCGGAGATTTCGGTTTGTCTAGGATGTCTTACTTGCAGAGATTTCGACGCATGACTCGCACATTCTTGATGTTCCACTTCTTTTAGCTTGAAATTCTCGGTCCTTAACTTCTTAAGCTAACTTAGGCACCACTCGTGACTGAAAGTAAATCGTAGATCTGCTTCGATGGCACACAGGTTGTTGTTCGCCTGTATATTTTCATTTTAGGTGCAAACTAGTCGGGTTGGATATGGAAATTATGGTGAGTCGAATACTGACAGAATGGGTAGAAAAAGTTTGGAGGTTAGAGTAGGCGGATTGAACGGTTTCCTTGGTCCTGGTGATTATAGGCATTCTCTAGAAAGTGACGACTCAGGAAAAAACACCACCAGGCCAGACAGACAGATAAACGCTAGTATTAACTCAGTCGGATCTGCTTTTTACATGATGTTTCATTTTCTGAATTTAATTCAAATGCCTTGATGACGAGTGAATGTATGGGATCTACACCACAGAGGCCGATACAACCCCAGTTCAAACGCAGATATTTGACGATTTGAAAATTATAGCGACAGATTCATTGAAGCAATACCCCATTGGGCACACATGAAATCGTTCATACAGAAAGATCAGTCAATTTAGACTAGTTCTTGTTGGTGCAAAGCAAGTTGCAACGATATACACTTTCTAGTTAATCAAGTGCAGGCCACGAATCATCGGTCAGACAACTGGAATTAGTTGGCAAAGCTATACCTATGAGGGCTGTAATCATCAGCTCCACAACTGGTTTCTTCTTTCCGGCAAAACGTTTAAAACTAGGGTGTGATCGGGAAAATGAGCAGAAATGTCATAGTCATCTGTTCCTGTTGTACGTAGGTTCGATTGTTCACGCGTAGGCTTGCTGACCTATTCAGGAAGTGGTAGATTAAAGTATGCATTCCATCTGAATGCAGCGAATAACTGATTACCCCTGCTGATCTGTCAGCAATCAAGATTTAACAATAAGGATATGCATTGATCATCGATGTAGTTACTATATTTCACCTAATACTGCACAGAGTCTTACCTGTTTTGGCCGACTGAACACTACCCTTTTAGCTCCAACTCTTGGCGGTGGAACGAGGAACGAACAAATCACTAATTTTATTCCACCAGGTATCAGTACATACAAAACTGAACAACCTCCAGATGTTCTTACAATCATCGAGCCACCACCGATTCACTGAGTTTGGGGTCGCCACGCCCTATTACTAAGGCACAATATCAATTCATCCGCCATCCTCCGTGTTCCAGTCAATCGCAACTAAGTGATCGTTATCGGTTGCCGCATTGATTAGGAGTGTGCATTTCTCACTAGAGAGGGCACTGTGTGTTAACTACAGCATGCGTGTCTCATCCATACAAGCTGTGCACCACAAAATTCTGAGCAAATTCCGTTCGGCAGTGTACTATGAATAACGGGCTGTCCATCGTATAGTTTGAACGGGCGCACTCGGACAGAGTTTACTGACTAGCCGAATTACTCGAAATTGACCACATTCTGTAAGCCTAGACGTACTAAGCACCGATTCCTATTTTCAACGTGAGCCATACTTTAGAACCAGTGACTCTGGTGCGATCTACACAGCTCAACTATCTTCCTAAAGTAGCACTGAAAACTGTTAGGTTTATACGTTGCAAAACTGTACTGCTAAGATAACTAAACCGTTATCTGTGGAAAGCAAGTTATTTCGATTATTTGACCGTGGTCACAGCAAGCGAAGTGGATTCATTAAAATTACGGGACTTTTACATATTCAGTGGAGGTTTGCAACGCTTTCGTACACCTGACTCTGTATTGGATAACGTGCCATAGAGCAAAAGAAGGCAGTACAGCCACAAATGTTCCGCTTGATGAAAAGTAAAGATTATGAGACTTTTAAACAAGCGATATTCGATTACGATTTATAAGGCGAAGCATAATTCGGAACTGCTGGAATATGAAACAAACGAACTTCCATTGGAAATTATTTACTGAGGTAGTTTACCATTTTAAAGTTTCCCATATACCAACATCGACGACGACTGGGATTAGCATCACTCACATAAGCATAGTCTTTACTTATTTGTTTATCCACTGCATTTTCTGGACCGACCTTGACACAGTATTCCAGAATGAACAGGATGCGACCTTGGTGGAATATATTGTAACATACAACCAGCAGAGCAGACAGAGATTATAACCGAAAATGTATTACTCAACACGTGGCGATACTAGAATATCAAAATGGATAAGGGTACAAAAGCTCCAAAGAGTTACGTTTACATACAAGTGTCCTCCTTGTTTGTCTGACTGTCCGTTGGTTCGAGATCCGCGTGCACAACGTTGACGTAGCGGTCTGAAAGGTGAACGAAACAACCGTGTAACGATTACCACCTCAAATTTGATCCGTGCGCGCTAACCATTTTCGGTCGCGCGTTACATTGTTCAGTTTCATCTGGCCTTGTGGCTTGCTTCTGTGAGAAAAAAAATGCGCTAATCGGATGCGACAGCTGACACAGTATTTTCAATTCATAGTGAAAGAAATTTTGCTTTACAGAGTATACATGAAGAAGTAACTGACATAAAAGTTCCGCCATGTAACTTCGCAAAGATCATATCTGTGTGACACAGAATCAGTTTTGTCTGAATCGCCGGAACTTCTTAATTCGGATTGGTAAGTTTAAACCTTCAAATCATGGCATTTCTACTTCCAATCGTTGTAAACTCCACATAAACAGGCAGAAAATTGTTTTTTCAATAAGCGGTTAACTCATTCAAGATACTGTTGCGCAACCGAAATCCGAAGTTACTAGCCTTCTGCGAAGCGATGCTCATTCGAACTTACCAACCGACGTTATGTGCACAAAAGTGGTTGAAACAACCGGTCGGATTGCCATGACTATGATTACATAATAACTGGTGTGCTTGTATGTGTGTCTAGTCCCTGTGTGTCGTTAAATATTTGTTGTATATAACTGGCATGTTTTACGTTTGCGACTGATGAAAGTAAATGAAATGTTAACATATCGCAATATATGTCTTCTTTCTGCTCTGATGAAATAAGCGGTTAGGCAGTATCATCTGTTGGCAGAACGTCGTGAATCATTAACCTCCAGTGGTTATCTAATTAATTTTTATTACAAAGAGATGGTTATCTGATGGAAAGGTAGATCCATTACATTTGGTTAGTACTCACAACAAGCCTCAGGAGGTGGGTTTTCTAATGTAGAAAAATATCAGTTGATGACACGAAAATACGTGGTTTCATTCTTGTGGTGCGTATATTTTGGCTGGTGCGAGTCACATGACCTAAGTCATTCTACTCCAGTTTCGGTCGATTGCGCATTCTTGTCACTCTACAATTGTCAGTGTTTTGACACTGGACCACAGCCACAGAGTATTTTCAGTCAATGGAATCTGACCGGTCCTGTGTTCACTGAGTACAGGTATTTTTCTTTTTAAACGTTTAAATTCCGGTCTCATGACTTTAAATTTCATGATAGAGGTATCAACAGCACACCAACTTATGTATGGTCGTCTACAGGCTTCCCGACCTTTAGATAACTCTGTTTGTTTTCCTAACTGGCAATAGTCATTTCTAAATGTTCGAATTCAAACCAGCCAAATATCCGTCGCTTGTATTCGCTGTTTTGCATTTTCGGCTGATAGACATGATCATGGTCATAATGTAGTCGAATGTACGATTATCGGAACTGTTGATTCTGTATATCAATCTCTGTGTGTATGAATTGACAACCTGATAATGGGCTTACACGTAGGTGTGCGATAAGCCCATTTCACCTGATCAACATGATAGAGCTCATGCGGGTTTGGTGAGAGTTTACCCAAATATCTGTATCTCTTCATTCTTTACTGATGCACCTTATGCACCTTATGGAACTACTGGCTACTGGCACAACTCCTGTCGAGGATGAAGCCGTTCTAGCAGACTATCTTTGTGAATTACCTTACAAGAGACGGTCCCTGTCTAAGCCAATGAACTTCAAATTTTTTTACCTTAACCAATTTTTTCGGAGTATAATATTTTCTAAAACTCATTGTCCAGTATGTGGGACCTGCTTGTTGCTGTCGTTAATTATCTGTAATATTATTTTTACAGATATTTTGAAGTCATCAGTATAAGTTTGAGACACTTTATTCTTTTCCTCGATGAACCCATGTTTAGGCTGAAATGTACCCTCAGCGTTGCAGTCTTTGCTAATAAGACTGACAAAAAGGGGCGTGAAAAAGTTGGAAATCAATCTGACGCTGTAAGCTCAGCATGTGATACTGACATGTCATTCTGCATAAGCTAACCGTTGTGATTACTTGCCGCTTGGAAAGGACAGTTTTCTTTACAGTCTGGGTAAAATTACTCAGCTATTTCTTGGATTCATCAGTTCTCACCTTTCGTTCACAAACATTTTAGCCAACAATTGGTATGACCTAACGTGGCCGTTAATAGCTGATGAGGCCAAAAATGTACCAAATCCATCACCACCTCTTCGCCAAAGTTTGAAATGGCCATCTCTTGTATAAGGTTCAAACAGAGGCTCGTGAATACATACCACTCTGACCCCGAAGGTCCGGCGTAGGGTCGTGAAGTCTACGACAGTCAGCACCGTTTGTGATTTTCCGTTACAGTCGAACTCCAGCACGAGCTCCTGGCATACAGTCCGATCTCATGTATTCACCTGGTAGCAGTTCGCATAAGCCACAGAAAGACTGTAACTCAAGATGGCAACAAAGCTTTTGTAAACGGTCACTCTGTAGCTAATACTAACGAAAGTTGATCCTCTCTCTCTTTAGACGCCCATATTTGTCCAACTCCTTCATCCCTCAGATTGTAATACAGTGTGACATCCATCTGCTTGCGGTTGTTTGGGAAGTACTCAGCAACGGGTATTCCCGACAATTTTGATAGATCCTGTCAAGGTGAGGCAACAGTTTATTGATTTTCAACACCGCTCTATATGATGTGTTCCTCAGTATCCGTCTAGTAAAACAGTACTACTCAAGTCAGTCCGACTGGTTGGCCACAACGCACATTTTCGATGTGGTAAGAGTTCGTGAAGTGAAGTGTCACAGTGGTGGGAGATTAAAGAAATACGGTACGATCCGTCTCAAAAGTGCGGCGAGTGACATAAAGCAAAAGCCTGATGTCGTCAAGTGGTTACATAAAATAGCAAGATGGAGGAGATCATGACATAAGCTACTCACATGTAAACTTTGAACAGTTGCAGCAGGGTATCGATATGTCAAGGAACTAAAGATCCGATGGACCAAATTACAACGTTAAATGTTGCAAAATGTCGAAAAAATGAGACGGTATTACATTCCCCGATATCAGCGTTTAACATGTTAACACCATGATAGTTTGACATGTTCTCCCCGTATTCCCGCAAAAATGAATTGATTTTTTTTTTATTGGGTAATTTTGTCACATTCCCAGTGTTATCCAGTTGAAATGCAAATATGAGTAACAAGACTTTTGACTGCAACATGGTGATCTAAAAAGGAATTTCTTTGCTGCGCTTAGTTTGGTAGCTGTAGCGTCTGAACCTCGGTTAGGTTCGAACCATCAAGAATAGATACGTGTTTTCCTGCGGAATGAGTTTTACCAGTTGTGCTAAGATGCCACACTAGGGACTCCGAACTCTTAATTTTGGCGTTGCTACTTACCTTCTAAACGTGTCACTCGGAATCCGGCTTGTGTGCAAGCAAACAGACTGTCCTGGTAAGACTTACCATTTAGTCAACGCAGGGTCACAACAGTACTACTACTGAGCTCAGAAATTATATTGTTACTGTTCTACAGTTCTAATTAATAATCTGGAGTATAGGTGGCTCAATTCTCCTGCTACTCTTCACAACCTTAGATTCGAAGGTGCAAAGTATCATTCACTTATGTGTGCCCTGTGAAGGTTTAGCGTTCGGAGGTCCAGCGTCTTGATCAACTCAATACTCCAGTTGTTTATTCTACAGGATATACACCCATTGGCACAGTGGTTCAGTTCGTCAGTTAAAGTCCTGAACCACTGTGATTGATCTGGAAGCTCTTCTAGTTTCTTTTTTGATGCATTTTCTGTTCCACTCCACTCTGTGTTATACGTTAAAGCCCAAGTAGAGTTGATGTAGCATTGGACAATGTAGCGTATGCGGTATATAACATCCTGATCAAAGTGGTTGTGAACGCCAGAAAGTTAAAGCATCGCCAACGAAACGAGCCATTCAGTTTTCTTTAGGAGCACATATTTTGATGTACGATATGCGCAGAACGAACAGTTTTTAAGTGGGGCTGTTACAACGACGCTGCGCTTTTGCTTCGTTGAAACAATCAAGTGACAGAACTTTACCATAAACCTGAAGTGATGCTGTGAACCGCATTGCGTGACCACTACAAACATACCAGCAATACATCCGAAGAAATTGATCAATATGCAGACACTCACAAGTTTTTCCTTGCTGCTAAAACACTGTTCACGAAATCTACCAACGTTTGTCACAAACCGGCTGTAAAAACCTAGCTCTTATTTTGTCTAATGCATTGTTCCTAAAATACATGTCCACAATAAATTCTGTCGTTGTCTAATTTCAGTTTATCAAATATCCTACGTGAGCCGGTCTGCCAAACTTCATTTTCGACCAGAAACCAGAAGAATGCTCTACGTGCCCGGCCTGATAGGTATCATCATTTTCTACCTGCTCATCTTATTGGTGGGATTCTGGGCGGCCCGGAAGTCGAACAAGCGTGCGGCGGACACAACCGAAAGCGAGGAGGTCATGCTCGCTGGCAGGAACATTGGTTTAGTGGTGGGCATTTTCACAATGACAGGTTAGTTGCTTTTGGTTAGACACACGCACGCACACAAAGGTAGACGGACGAACTGACGGTGGCAAGTTGCCAGTACACCAATGATTGTCAACCAGATAAGGAAAGTTTCACAGTTTTGGTTTCCGAGTCGTTGTTCAATGAAAGCCGAATTTCGAATCCCGACCGTAGCAGTGATTTACAATGCTGAGAGCGAAATTCTAGTCTAATGCTTCTTTTCGGAAGAGGCTGACCGGAAAGTTGACCTGAATGCGAAGGCTACGATCAAGTGTGAGTAATGTTCAACGTGAACTTAACCAAATCCCCTACCATTCATCAGTAATCGGTGTTCAGTAATCAATACACAAATGTGGCAGCTAATTGTGGTTGAACATGATGGTGTGCGATGTACAGATTACAATTCTGGGAGAATAATCAAGTTCGTAAAATACATCACTCCTTTGTTTCAACCACCCAATGTGACTTGAACACAGCAAACTAGTCTGAGTTTGACTTATAAACAAGTTCGTGTGGGCCAAGATAACGCTCACAAATCTGTGTTAGTGTCCACCGCAGCTAAGGCATTTAGGAGGAACACTGCATTAGGTCACCACAGCTCTTCCTGGTATTGTTAAATCCATCTTGCCAAAGTGGGCAACTTCAGCTAGGAAAAACGCAACAGGCGTGTTCGAGCTAGTTTGGCTAATGCAGACTTTACTGTGCTATTAAACCGAAACCATAAGCGGATTTCGAAACACATCGCTCAGTTTTATCGTCCAGTGCGTTAGGTCAAGTCTGGCTGTCACAGATGTGAGCGGATGCATTTTTCGTCGGGTACGGTCCAGCGCGTCGGTCAAGTGGAGGCCATTGGTCACAAGTCCCCACCGTTCACTTGCTAGTTAGTCGGATTGTGTCGGTATCATACAGAACGCTAGGTGTATGGTTGGGGACTCAGTTTGTGCAGAACGGACTTCTGGCTTTCTTCGGGTTCGCTGGTTATGACAGGTTAGGTTGAACACGGACACCTCCTAAAAACTATAATCAACTTGCCTCTTTCATTCTTGGCACTTCTACTGTTATATTCTTCATAAACTCCGCTCCGCTACAAGCTACTTCATGTTTCTCTTCCGATCTAGGACTACCACTTTCCTACCAACCCTCGTTGCACGGTCGTCATACTTACCGTTCTTTCTTAAAAGGTTTCATAAATGAAGCGCAATCGCACTTCCAAGATATAAAGGTTCCGCGAAAATTTTTTATTCTGCCTTAATCCGTTTTTAATGAACAGATCCCACTCACGAGCTCCCCGATCTTCCAGCAACTATCTACTATGTTATGTTTGTTTGGGACCTAAAGTGACACAGCGCAAGCTGACTAGCGTAAAACGCGGGCACAGGCCTACTTGGATTCCAGTCGATGTTCAGTGCTAAATATTGCGTAAGTTACGAACTCTAGTATGAATACTAGGCCAGAACGGGGCTGCAATTGTGTAATTGGGTCAATGAACGCATTCCAATTTGGGTCTGTAAAACTCCCGTGGGGTCAGAATGGGACAAGTCAGAAGGGACCCAAGTCATCGAAAGGTTGACACCTGTTGACGTATCTCCCCCAGCTGAAGTTGGAGGAGGCCTTTCAGGTATGTTGAAAAATCGAAGGTTTCTCCTGTACGCTTTGGTGGTAAGAATTAGCAAACGAAAGCCATCCCTCCGCGTACAGAAAGAGTTGTACCTTAGTACAAGATTGCCCTGATAACTGATAAATGTGGATATATGTGTGTAACGATTGATTTTGATGTTTCGTTCCACAGTGTTTACTAAACATTGTCAGATAAAGCCGCAGACCGTAGTGTGTGTTCAATGAGGTGCCGCGGGATGTGCCCGTGAGACACAGTGTGCAAATACTGTTACCCACCATTCCTTTTAGTCATTAAGACTTACTTAAACAGTCGCATTTGATCCGTTAGCCGTTAGCTCTGACGCCCAAACGATGTGGAGCGCTGCAATGGACTCATTTCAGTTTTTTGCTTTCACGCAGCTAAAGCCGTTTGCGTGCGTCCTTTCGGTCGCTTATGATCATTTACGATTATTTATAAGTAACTAATGACAGACCACATTTATTAAAGTTGGATTACCTCTTATCTGGTTGTTCAGTTTCGGACAATTTGCTACTACGCTAGTTGCTGTTGACAGTACATCTTCGCGTAAGCCCAGAAACCAGACATCAGTTAACTGCGCTTTTTTTCTCGGCACCGTACCTCAGACAGCACACTAACTCATCTGTCCAGCAGATCGAGATTACTCCTGTTTTTTTATTCTTTTCAGCCTTCACTTCGTTTTCGTGTGCCAAAATACCGGTTGGCTCTCCGATGAGTGTAGATAGTGTGTTTCACTAAACTACAGAAATCATTGCTCATCCAACTGACATTCAAATTAGGGTCTCATAAAACTTATAGAAGTCCGCAACGATCACATCGCTTGTTTCGAGTGATATAAATGGGCACCTCACCAAGACTAAGTAACGAACATTGGAAGCAAACCGTCACTAACAAAATCCGTACCTTGAACAAAAAATCTTCTTAAACGTTGTGATTTTTCCTATCGTTTTAATTTGTGGTTTGTACTCTCTACAGATAAGTGCAGTGTTGAGAGATGATACTAATTTCATTAGCTGTACTTACTACTTCTATTCTTGCGATATCATTGTTAGCTTTGCTGGATTCACAGGTTTCAGACCTTATAATCTGAAGCGTAACAGAACTGAGCAGCTAGGAGACGCGAGCTGATGAATCTCATCATTTCGAGTTGAGCAGTACATGCTCAAAGACTATCAGTGTCTGTAGAATAAGCTTGGTACGAAAATCAATAAATCCATTTACCTCTATGATATTTGTGATTAATTGCTTTCTCCATGCTGGCTGAGGACTAATTTTTGTATCATGAACCACATTCACGTTTGATTGCAGTTTTCACATTCAAATTGTTCGGTGGGACACTTTTGAAAAACAAACTAAGTTAGGGTTTCGCTTTTGATGCAACTTACCAAAAGTGTCAGATCAGCAAATGAGGTCAGGTCTCCGTTATCCTGACGCAACCTTTCTGCTTCTTGCTTCTCCGGACACCAAACTGTCCCACCTAGACTTTCGACCTCAGTATGTTGTGGGCAGTTACACCGGACAGTTAGTATCTGATTTAAACAAAAAGAAACATGTTTTTGCAAAATAAAAACAGCCGCAACAGAGTCCACTGACTGACAGACCCGTCATAATGTGATAGTCGAACATACTGAAACAGACTTGAAAGAATAGCCTAGAAAGTTGGTCATAAACCGTGCAGGCTTCAAGTCACGATTATTCAGTTTGGTGAAACCGATGATCGACTGACACAGTTAGTACACCAGTTACAGCGAACACTTGATTTTAACCCAGTGACATTCGTGTTCTTTCATCACAACACGTGGTTCATAAAACTCCGGACGCAGTGAGTAGCAGTCAGATTAGATGTGTTCCACCGGTTCAAGCAACCTGGAATTAATCACGCCTTTTGAACACTGTGGCCATAGGTTCACCATTGATCAATGATTTCGTTATTGTCTTCAGACTACTGCTATCAGTCTAAACGAAACAGTTTGTCTTCTTTGAGAGTAAAACGCTATTCCTTAACGTGCCTGATATTTTGTTCCGTTCACTTGCTTTGGGATCACCTCAACCGCTTTTATACACACAACGTTCTTTTCCACTAAGTTGTGAAACGGTTGATACATTTTTTCAAAACCAACTCAGAAGTATAAAAATAGTGGGCATGAAACGTAACAACAGGTGTAAAAAATCATACGTACACTTTCGGAAGCAGCTTTCTGACTTCAAGCGCACAAAGTTCAATGAAGTAGATGCGTTTCGGTTCATCATGAAAGTGTGACAGAGCTTCCTTGCATGACGTTTACCGTGAATTTTGTTGCCATGCATTCCAATTCTTGCAAGGCTGTCAGTTTCAGTCCTACTTTATACTGAGAAATTCGTTTGTGTTGGTGAACTTATTTGTGGTGAGGTCCCGTGGGTTTTCAAGATGATTCAGGTCTTTTTATGATCGACCTATCCTAAATTTTGAAAACCATTATTTAAAACCTGTGATCTGGATCAAAATGTTACGCTGATCTTGCCAGAAAAGTTTTCATTGCGCATTCGAACAGCAAACAAAAGATATGGCGAGTGTATCAGTATGGAGAACTAACACCTGCCTTCCGTTCACTGTTGCAACATGTCAGGGAGGGCTGGTTTGTTCTTTAAGTCAAAGAACAACCACTTGATGGACTTTTATGATTTCTAACTCAGAGTGCTATTCTATGATTATTGTCGCTTCGAATATGGAATGTTCATGAAATAATTTTTAACGAACGTTGCACTTTCTTCTACATAGTCGCCCAAAAAATGAACTCCGTACATCAAAGACTGAACAGGATAGTAATAAACCGGTTTGTCTTGTGGTATTCTAGCTCAGTGTAGGTGATAACTCCTCTCAATAGCAACACCGACAAACTAGCGTTTTAGCTGCCGTAAGAACCATAGACTATTCATCTTTGCATAGGCTTGACCCGGTGTACTTTGCGTATGCAAATTGACGAATCAGCACTGGCTGTGAGTATGTACTAGTGAACAATGCTTCGTTTTGACAGAACTCAGGAGAGAGAACATATCACTCATATCAAATATGACTGAAAATTTGCGTACCGGTTTTAACGTAGAGATCCAGAAGAGGAATGACGATTGTGGTTATACGCCGACTATGAGCAGTAAGTAGCTTGTAGTGCAAACAATAAAAACGTCGGGATTTGTGACCAGAAACGCCTCACATTATACGCTCGCGTATATCATAATGCATCGCTTTACAAGGTGATTATATTTCCTAATAACTGAGTGAATAGGTGCGAGAGCGGGACTTATGGTGGGCTGTTTTGTGTGGAAACCAACGATCTATGGGAGCTTGTCATATCTGTCCGTGACCACCGCTTAGTAGGCGGTCTTAAAATGACCTAATTATAGTGTACCACCCGAGAGGACAAAGTAGTGCTGTGAGAGAATATTTGTTGATTAAAAACGCCTCTACTGTTCACACCCTCTTTTAACTAGCATTTCTCCTGAAATAGGTCTGGGAGGTTGACTTGGGCTCATTCCTTAGAAACGAAATAGCACAGCAGGATTGTGATGTTAAACCCAGGTTGTTTTTTTTAGTGAAAGTATGAAGGAAAGTTGATTATTCATCTGCACACGCGGTTCTAGCAAGTGAGAAACCGACCTACGTGCATTTCCGAGGATAGTAAGTGAACAAGAGTACCTTGGGCTGCGCTGAAAAGCCTGCATGTTCCACCAGCTTTATTCGTTCAACCAACCGAACAATACTTTAGCTCTGGTGAGTTTGTTATGAGCCTCCGCAATGGTATTTGTGTGTGCATGAAGTGACGGTCATATCCGCTGTCTACAGATAACCCCAGGGATGTTTGAGAGTTACTCTTTGCTGAATACAGCCAACAAATGTGTACAAAAAGTTAACAGTCGAGTTGAATCACATATGACATGCACCATAGCTCTACCATGAAAGTCCTGCTGATACGCGGTAGGGAATTTGGTTCAATGTAAGTTGAACACCACTCACAAGTTACGTCGGCTTTCACATCCACATAGAGTTTTGGGCCAATCTCTCGCCTTGTCTCTACCGAGATCTATGCTCCATTGCACGTTGTCATGAAGCAGCCGTGTAGACCACTGCAACTTCAGCTAGTATCGTTGAAGCGAACAGGATCCAAACGAGCGACTATGATAAGCCTTTTTGTTTTGATGTTTCGGTATTTGTCACCATCAAAATTGGCCGGAAATAGATAAGTGAGTAGAGCCAAACACATGTGACAACAAGTGGAACTCACTGTGTAAACGGTAGTTCACCCGCAAACTTAAACCCAGCGGATTTACCGATCAACGGTTTGTCTCACTCAGGTAGACTGTTACTTGTTTGTTGTGTACACTTGATGATAATCACCTTTAGTCCTCACTCAAAGTATGGTGAGGGAAATATGAACGTTATTTCAACTTCCGGCTCTTGTAGTCGCTAGCAACACAGACAAATCGTTTGGTGATCTAGATTTATCTAAAGGGTAGGCTGTCACCAGTTTTCAGTGATGCTCGTCGTTGTTCGATATATGGTGTGTTTACTTATAGAGAGCACATTTTTATCATGCTGTGGCAGTGGTGTAACGTAACAGCATTATCGCACACCAGATTTTAACATGAGGTCTCTCAACAAAGTAAGATATCTATTGCCTACTTTGCGCATTGCTTTGCCAATCTCACAACAGTTCACAATACAGCGAGGTTTTCATGGGAAACTCCTGTGCACTTCCATTTCGTATCGGATTCTCTCCTGTCAATTCGTGCTCACTGGACCGACTTTGTTTAGTACGGGCTTGTTCTGTCAGTCGTGTTTTCTTGATTCGCCTGCCTTGAACGTTGATTGTATCCTACAGCTGTTTCTTGATATTCCACTGTATCGGAATAATCACTTTTTTCGACTTGTTAACCCATCACAACAAGACTCCACTCAAAAACTGCATTTTCTGAAAAAAGGCACTAGAAAGAACCACGGAATATGAATTGAAATTTACGGTTTCGGGTTCATATACACTGGATTTTCTGGAAAACCCTGAAAACTAGTTCTGTGTCTTGTTATCAGGGTCATGGGAGCTTTGGCTGATACTGCGTCAGTCTCCTATAATGCCCTAAATTTGGACTCTTTTAAAGACCCATATGAACAACTACCCTCACATGTTATCGAGTGCTTCCCGATTAAAGGGGTTACACCGGCCACACGTTTGGACTTCAGAAACTCGTCAGACGAAGACTGCACTATCATTGACATGTAAGCTTTGCCATGGTTCGTTGCTAACTTTCTGCTGATACTGGTTAATGCACCATTTCTAGGTATAGCTTGATTCCATTCTAATTGCGTGTCCGCACTTCGTAAGTCACTGACGAATACAATCCAGAGACCATAACGAAAGTTAAACAGTTGGACTGATGGTTGGCCGTGCTGGCAAATATTAAACGACCGAGTTTCAAAGGACGTGTACGGAAAACGTCATTTGTGCTAGTCTTCACTAGATTCAAGTTTCGGTGCCGAACTTGCGAAACGAGCACTGCCCAGCGAACATGTTGAGCAAGAATGGCGTGGTTTCAGCATAATGTGGATCTTGTTAATCTTGAGTGGACTGACGGTAGTAAATTGTTTCCTGTCTGCTGTAACTGTGGACGGATTTGTAGGTTACAGGGGGCCAGACTTCAACAAGTGGCTGAGTTCTATTTCCATCCATCCTGTGTGAATTGCTTGACTAGATGCAAAAACTTCAATGATCATTAGAGGAGTCTAAGACCGGCGTTTTCGGATGAACACAGTATGTACGCGAACTACGCCTCACTATCCAGGTGGCCAAATCTAATGCCTGGGTTAACTACTACATGGTCGAAACGCTTCATTCCGCAGGTTTGCCACTGATGTCCAACTCGTTTGCACGCTACCACTTTGTGCAGCCTTACTGAGTTGTTCTTACATCCTCATGGATAGTGTCAGTATTAGAAGGTATAGCAAAAAACCGCATGTCAGGACTCTTCATCAACCTACCTCTATTACAAGTTGCTCAGAATAGGATACGTTTCAGTGTGTTATCTACAGGCAGATGGATGATCAAATCTAACACATGGAAATTGTTGTCTGCCAGAAATCTTGTCTATCCAAATCTATTGCTTTGGATTCAATTCTCTAGGACTGAAACCTCAAATAGGCCAACCAGTTTGCAGGTCAGGTTCAGTGAGTCTTTGAGTGTGCTCAGCGTGGGACATCTTAAAAGAGTTTGTTGTGCCAGGTTGGGCAGGTTTGGTATACATCTTTAATAACTCAGTCTGGATCTTCAAGTAGGTTGACCAACAAAAACATTCTAGTAGGCTGAAGCTGGGCTTGACACTCCTCAGGTACCACCAACTATCTCTTTGTCTTAGTACACAGATATCCATTTGTTATAAGTTTGATGGGTTTTGGCTGGGTTCATATATTCCTACCCAGTGATGTATTCATTCATCAAGATCACCCTATATATCAGAACCCTTAATGTGTTGGCTTTCCAATCAACTCTAATAAAGCCGTTACCTTCTCTGTCCAGAAGAATTTTAACCATAGAACCAGCAATGCGCAAACTTCACGAAACGTGCTACCTTTCTGCGTGTGCTACAAATCAATTAATATGGTCACCAGGGCTGAAAAATGCTGTGATATAAACGGTTTATGAGGCCCAATGTTTAACCAACACTCACCATCTCTACGTTCAACCGACGGCGGTAATTTGTGCGAATTGGCATTTTTCCATTTACGAGCCTAAGATCTCGTTTATTAAACTACCCAACTGGCTTGCCGGCCAAACATCAACTGATTTAGAAGCTTCATCTAAAACTACTCCCTTGAGCCGGTAATCGAGTGGGCAAGCAATTAACTTGTGATGCGAACGCTATCGGTTCGAGACTTTTCCAGATATTCCTTCTGTGATTAGTTCATGAGAATTTAAAACCCGTCATTAAGTTCCGGTGTTGGAAAGAATATCATAAACCCTAAAAAGCTGTGATTGGATGAGCTTGGTTGTGTTTCGTAAAATTCCACCAGATGGTCAAATTGGTTAAGAGTAATTTTTGCCAGCTTCTTGGTGAACCAAAAGCACTTTCAACTTAAAATATGTGAAGGAATGTACTAAACGTTGCGCTTCATAAGCTGTGTTTTCCAATGTGTGTTTCCCAATGTCTGTTGTAAAAGAAACGAGGCGAAAACTATCTGCTTAAACTGTCAGTTGGTGGTCTTTTTATCTGGGTCGTTAGTAATTTTCAGCCCTATTTTCGTTTTTCACTTCGTTCCCCGACCTAGGCACTCTTGTAGGGAGAATAAGTCAACCGTCCTGCCACTTAGGCCAGCCATTTGATATATCTCAGCGGAATACTGATTGGTTTAGCCGTTCCCAACATTCTTCAGGGTCGATCGAAAGCTATCGAACGACCGTTTATCTCAGCAGGCGTAGGTGTGAAAAGAAGCATCTTAATTGGTTCACTAGTTAGACCAATTCATCGTGGTCAGGCAAAGCCTAATCGGAACCTTGGGAAATTTATATCAAAACACAGATGTTAGCTGAATAAAATATATGTGCTGTATCAAACTTGACCTCCGGACTAATCAACCAGAAATGGTTTGTTGTATAACCGGCAAAATTCTAATAGCAAACAAAAGACAGCCCGAGAAACACGTTTAGGACAAATCATGAACTGTCACCATATGAAACTTGGTGATAGTCTGTTGCTTATTTTACTGAGTTGTTCCACCTCTTAAAATCATCATTGTTTCAGGCGGAAGTAATCGACGAAGAAGACCAAGCATCATCAGTGGAAGAAGTCACTTAGTCAAGTAAAGCAAACCAATCGTACGTGAAGCGTAAATATCGATCAGAGTGATTCATACAACTAATTTGAAAGCGGACGATGTAGAGCACACTTTGCGTTAATCACAGGTGTGGATAAATTGAATAAGTGCGATCAGCAAACAGATATCATGGCCTAAGATTCAAATTGCACTGCTTACAGTAGTAACAGTATGAATTGATTTTGTGGCTCAGAAATTTTTTGGCTGACAGTTTTATCGTGTAGTCGCACGAACACAAGCTACAATGTCAAAGGTGCTCAGGACGATAGTGAAAGTTCAACAAAAGTGAGAGATATGCAATCCATGTGGTGTGAATGAAAATGAGAAACAGCGACGAAACATTAAAGTTCTCTGTGGAGGAAGACAAAACACAGTTCATGCAGAAAACAAACTGTTGGTTTGGTTTTATATCACATTTGGTTGGATACTTTTTGAACTGAATTAATATTGGTGAAAGTAAGAAATACATGAATTAAAAAACTAAATAGAAATATGTACGTAAGTTTTCAATGTGTTATGCAGTAGATTTTGTTTAGACTCAGTCATAAAAACTCGGGCTGCAGCCGAGTCTAAACCAGAAAAGTGTATCAACGCGGTGTCATCTCTCCACCGGTTGAGCACATGCTGCATAATGAAATGTGGTTATTTGGGTTGGTTTCTATCCAAAAATGGCTCTACATTTCATAAGTTTGTTGCATACAATCACTTTACACTTGAGTATTTGTAGCCTGACAAACTTCAGGATGAAGAGGAAACCTGTGGTAAGTGGGAATGATACCGGACCACTTAGACACGTACACTGAAAACGGTCAAAAATGTGTAAGAGTTAACGCAATTTGAAATTCAGTTAAAAGAAGGACAAAATCTTCTGGAAATTGCAGTTGTAGGTAATGATATAATGTAGAAAACAGAAACAGGTTGCTTAGTGTCTTTTTACTTGAGAAATAAAAGTTAGAGTGGGCATCAACAGTTATAGACCAAACGGTACTGGGTCATGCCGGTAGGCAAACGAGTAGAAATCTGTAGATTTACTAAGCAACTGCAGGTGTGCGAATAGCCTTTTCACACCCTACCCTTTTGTGCATATAACCGGTGAAAATTCGAGTGCGGCCATCACCGTTATTCGCATTAAGTTACCAGTTCTCCAGAAGTTGGCGATAACGTTGTGTATGGTCTGATCGAGCTTGTCCCACACAAGCTCTGTCAGAATTTCTAAACGTTTCTTGCCAGTAACGGTTTGTTAGTAATCTACCTAGTGTTTTGCGAAATCAATCTGAAGCACTTTATTTTCTGTGATGCTGTGCGTTTAACAGGACAGGACACAAAATTGACTGTGGAAAATACAGAAGGATTTAGTGGAGTGCGAACTTTCCCGATATCACCGACAGAAACTTGTAGACTACGGTTGAACCGCCCATGTTACTTTTAAATTTTAGCTGTTGCCAAGGTGTTAACAAACCAAAATTGCACGACTAAAGATTTTGGTTGAAGTGTGCTAGCTTACAGCCTGTGAACTCTACTCCAACCTACGGGAACCTCAAACATAAAAAATAACTTTAACAGCTGAAGGACGACTGCCGACAACTGAGTAAACGACGTTCCACAAAGATAGTCGACCGACCTAATCCGGTTTAGAGAGACACTCGTCACAGGCTATACAGCAGAACTTCTGGAAACTGAGTGAACTGACAGACGGATTGATTAATCAAGGGAAATTATGATCGAGCAACCAGCTACTTGAAACCATTTCCAAACTGTTAGCTCCGAAACACCTGTATCTAATGCACAGCTGGATGTCCAATTCAGCTTTACTTCGGTTAGAAATGTCTCCTCAAAGTTGACGAAAATTTCATTGAAATGGAGGTCTTAAAATTGTCTATTTCAACTGATTTTAATGACAGATTGTTTATAATTATAGGGCGGACTAGAAGAATGCTTCTCCCCTGCACAGGCATGTTGCAAAACCGGTCGTTAAACCAATTGCAGAGAAAGGTGCTACATTTTAAGCTATTCACCCTGCACTGATTGTGTTACTTGATTCCAAGATGTTCGTGCGCCTAACTTGAATGGTTCACACAATGTACTGCATGTGTAATTGATAATAATGTGGTTATATTAGCAGAAGTTTGTCAAGTTTGTCCACGTTTTGTTATCGCAGACCCAGTGGTAACCTCAACTGATAAACTCATTTGTAGTTACCGGGGTTTGTACAACTTGTGTCCACCAAATTTAGTCGAAAGTTTATCGGTGCTTAGGGTTGTACAGAAAGAAGAAAGTTTGATGAGTCACATATTCTGTTTCACTGTTTTGTACGGTAGCTCCTCTCTGTTATGTGATTTTCTAAATATATGTGAATGATGCATGAAAAGAAATTCCGACTCAGTCATCTGCTCGAAATCCTATAGTCCAAATACCAATAAACTGAAACAGCATTCCGTTTGATGGGTACGATAAGTGACTTTTGTGAGTGGTCTAGGATGCCGACCAGCAAGCTCATAGTATATTTTCTCTGTCAGTCATATGCCAACTGAGCAAAATTCTAGTACTCAAACAAAAACCGTGACCACGCAATTACTCCATGGGTTTCAATATGGCCACGTCCTAACAGAAAAGGGGTTCTGCTCAGTTAGTACCCTGCCTGTTTACTACTTCAAATCCACAAAACAACCTTTTGGGCAATCATATTTGTTTCGAGGTTCATCAGCGCGTGGCCTGATGTTGGAAAGATCTTTTAGGTTATAGTGAGATGCCCTCCTCTATACCTGTAATGCACAACGAACTGACCTTGTTTCATAAGCCTAGTTTCATGATCTCGAGAACCTCAGATGTTCCAATAGTTTGTCTCTGTGCTATTTAACTGGGTCCCAAATCACTTTTTGGAGAGGAAACACCGATCTACAGGATGGGTCCCAACTGTGGATAGATTACGGTACTGAGCACAATGGAAATGTCCGTAGGGTGGTATGTATCACAAATTCTTAAAAAGCTCAAGATCATTTCAAATTACAGACTCGAGTGTTTCGGTAACATTCCTATAACCAGAAAGTCAGTTTGGTACCATTAGGCTGATTTCAGTTTATTACTTGGCTCCAATGTTCAATGTGTATTTTAGGTAAGTGAAAGCACCCAATTAGATGTAACAGAATCATCATGGCGTGAATCATTTCACGTAATATTTGTTGGTATCGCTCAACGCCAGTGGTAAGAGCAAGTGTTTCAGATTTCGAGGCATGACGTTCGTAAGTTGCATACTACTGTTGCTTGAGTTGTTTCTCATTGCTTCTAATGAGGGTAGAAATGTCAACCAAAAACCACTGCTTACAATGGTTTGTATCAGTCTATAAAGCTCCAACCTATTCCATCGTAGTACAACTCTTCATATTTTTATATCGCCGGTGCACAACAGTATAATAATAATGTAGCTGTCAGTTAGTTCAAGTGAAACTTGATTTGACGCCAATTAAACCGGTATACGCTCCTGTGGAACGTTATCATGGAGTATTCTTAACGAGTTTTCAATTACCTTGTTGTTTACCTAATTTAGGTTAGGTAATTCTACGACCACTTATGTAAACTCTCACCGCGGCATAATTGTAATTCTACATTCAGCAGAGGTCACATCAGTGGGCAATTTTAAGTTGGTGGTCGTATGCTAGACATCAGGAGCAATTCGCTGGTTTGTAACGCACGAACATATCTAGTGGCTATTGTGTTACACGTGAGTAATCATTTTTAGGGATGCTACCCTAGACCTCTTATGACACACGCCATGGGCTGTTAGGTTTTCATGGCTTTGGACGTTAGCTGTCCACACAAACTGTGTATAGATAACATATGGGGGTTGTTCGTTTAGGAAATTCGTTAAATTACTATGCTCCTCTAGAAAAACTTATCATCCTACCACTTTTACACGTTCGGTTTTCTGAATTACCGTCCGAAATGTTCATTTCTGTGCATAGGTATCTGTGACCGGCGAAAGTTACAGTGTCACAAGTCGAAATTCATAATGGGACTGCAACCGAGTAATCGACAGTTTTGCTTAAAATACCGCGGCAACCCTAAGTGACCATCTTGCGCCACTATAACGCCATCAGACTAAAACGTCGGCTCAGCGTCAGTCGAGCACGTAAACCACGAACCTCGGCAACCCAGTCGACATTCCAGCTGCCAAGCTGCCTCGCAGTTTCACCGGGAATGAACGCATGGTTATGTGACCGTGCACCCAGTGTCATGCGATTTGACGACACAACAGTAGTGACCAATTTAGAAAGAGGAAAACGTTAAACTTCCGGCAGATTGCTTAAGCCCAGTGGTTTTGCAGAAGCTCCCACGTACAAAGTACAAGCAGTGTTACTCTAAAAGTCATCTGCGTGTGATTAACGATTTTTAGCTTCTGGTACACGGAGTCGAGGCTGGGGATCTTAGCCACTAATATCCAGATGACCTACTTGTTTCGGTAGTTGGCAAACCTCTGTTGATCAGAAAGGCAATCTTTGAAGGAATTGTGCAACACCGCTCTTACAGAGTACGTGGTGTCCAGTGAATAGATATATTATTACCTTCGCAATGTTTTCAGCAAACGAGAAGTTGTTAATACTGCAAAGCGACAATCAGAGGAGCAACCAACGACTTCAAACAGCAGGTCGTGGTTGATATCTATTTAAGACGAATTGTTTTCCCAGAGGTTTGCGGGGACGGAGACCGTAGTGCTTAGTCTCAAGAATTCGTCGACCACTATCAGCTACTATGCTGGATAGTTTCTGGGCTTTACCAGTACTAATGAACAAGTGGGTAAGAATCAAGTAACAACGGAATGGTTAAAAGAACAGAGTGGATGTCGACCCAGGAGTCCCAGTTCAGACCCTAAAGTTACATGCGGTAAGCCAACAATTAGTTTGGCGTTTGTGCGTGATAAGTGTTCAAAATTGAGTATGTATTTGCTCATACTAACCTATGAGACTTGCTTAGCACATTCATGAAATGGTCTTACATAAATCCAGTAGTGTTCAGGACACCATTTTTCAATTCCAGTGAAATTCCCGACAGTTTCAAGACTCATTATTCAACCTTGTTTTGATTATGAACAGACGGTAAGTTAGACGACATCCAAATAACCAGATTCTTCTCTAAACCGACTTTTACGATGTCTACTATACTGTGTGTACCGTGATTCACGCAAGTAGTCACGTGGTCCAAACCGACGGAAAATCGTTTAGAAGGATAATTGAATCGCCTAACAAGGCCAAGATACCGCCAAGATTAACCTGAGATGCAATAATATCGTTAGCATTCCCGAATTTCAGATAGATAATGTACAAAACAGCGTTCTTGGCAATATTGTCCAGAGGATCGTCAGTGTAGATTGGAAATAGTAGAGGACGGAGCGCACATTCTTTGATAAATCCTTCAGAAATTATGGACAGAAGGAATGATCAAACGCGATTTTGACTCTGAAATTTCTACCCTCAGCAAACAACTAATCCGGTTAAGAATCTCCCTCTGGGTGCTGTAGGCTCCTAGCTTGTACAAGAGAAGGTCAAGTGGGGCACGGTCTTAGCGAACTGGAAGAAGGCTGCCATTGTGATGAGACCACTGTCTCTCACCTCTGTCATGCTATCCAGGAAGATGAGCGCACTGGTTACGCGTGACTGATTAGAGAGTCAGACAGAAGAATCCTCCCCATGACGCCCCCAAGAATGGTGTGCTTTAAACAGTGTTAAATTTTTTGGCACCACGTGTTGGCGAGGCTGATCCCCGTTGAATAGTCGCGGACTCAGAACTCAAAGTTCTTCTTGATCGACCTTAGTATTTGGATTAGTCTGCACGTACAAGCCCTCAATATATACTTTGTCGGCACGCGTTTAGTGTTCACGGATTTTCCACCTACACCCATTAAGAGCTGTATGAAAAGACGATGAAGCCCTCTGAGTTGTTCGAAAGTTTATGTTTCACGACTAGAGAGGAATGGTCATGATGAAGGCGAAGTAGTTCGAGCGGACGAGTTAAACGGAAAAAGAACTTATTCAGTTGGTGCAGTACGAATGAATCGTCCGATTTCCGAGCTTCGCTTTGAAACGGACTGCTGCACTGGCCGCAAGGAAATAAAATCAAAAACGAATAAACCGAGATAGTTTTTCTGGTCATTAGACCTGCCATGGAATCTTGAAACCTGAGTAAGGTGAGCGCTTGATCTTGGTCGCGTCGAGTTTCAAGCTGACGGGATGTTGATATTTGGTGGGAAACGTCATTTCTAACTCAGTTCAAAAGTAATCTTAGAATGTCTAAAAAACGAGGTCATTGTCTTTACCAAGTCAGATTCAAACATTTACGCTAGTTATGAGCATTACTAATGCGATGATCACGTATACATTTACGGTTCACCATATCTGCGCAGGAGATACAATCCTCTCTACCACTTATTTAAAGTTAACGACAACAAACAGTGAACGAAGCAGACTGTTCACCAAGAGTGCTGTGGTTCCCTCGGAGTCTAAATGGCTTGGGACCCTATAAAAAATACTTGGGAGGCTTTTCATATTCCGTGGTTCCTAGTCCTTCCTTTAATATTGTGCCTTTCTATGTAACCGAACATGGCAAAACTCGTTACGGTGGAAGCACCGTATTTCTTGAGTCTGACGTCTATTGTCAGGATTGGTGAGAAATCACATAAGCACTGGTTGACTGAATTGCACGCTAGGTTTATTGGAGAACGTCGCGGTTCATGATGGTCATACATCGGATACTCAGTACTCATTTGGTCATGAAATTGCGCTGTTGAACACGATTTAGCACAGTGAGATGAACAACGGGAACCAACGTTTACAACTGATTGTCTGACAACCTTTCAGTACGAGTGTCAGATACGTTAGCGTTACATGAAAAATAGGCTATACAGTGGGAGATATTACAAATCTGTCAGCCAGCTGGAAACATTTATCAAAATGTAGTTTATCAGTTGTCATACGATTTTCACATTTAAACACATTATACTTATACTTCTGGTGTTTTACTGAACAGTTGGTTATTTCAGTAAAGCAGTCGACAAATCTTAGCATACCCTTGCAGTTGACCACACTTTTATGGCCAGACGCGATTGCATACATTTTTTAGTATGACTAACGTCACATAGCGCTTTTCAAGTCCGTTTATCCTATCTGACACTGGTCGTAAAATAGTTGAACACCCTAATGCAATAACCACAACTCACACGCACCTGAATTTTCATCCGACATCCATGCAGCAAAATAATTTCAACTGATAATTAATATGTCCCAAAATCCCCAAGGAAAATTATTAAATTGAGGCTTATGTTATGTCAGTTAGTGATAATCCATCTGCGAGTTGAGACCGTAATATCTCCGAGTTAGGATGAAGAACAGGGTATAGCTATTATCAGCAACAAGTAACCCGCAACTTGTTGTTTATAAATTGATCAACGTGTACAGCTGACCGCAGTTTTCGCAATCAATTTAGCTTTTCAGCCGACTTGGCATGAACAGAAACAAACCTGAATTTCGCTCATGTTATGTCTCATCAATGACGCATATTTTTTGTTGCAATCAAGATTTGAATTCAAGCCAGACTTTCGTGAGGCCACAGTGTTGACCACTGCGCGTTTCATTTCATACTAAGCAGGACTTATTTGGTGTATGCAACGGCTTAGCCACATCCGCTTGTGATTGATGCTTACATCACCCGGTAAACTTGAAAACTGGCAAAAACTGCCTCCTTTACACTAACCGATGACTCATTCTCAATGAATCGTTCCCAATCAACCTGAATTCATTAAAACTGCAAAACAATGTTGCGATTTCGGAGTATTCAAAGGTTAGGTCGGACTCAATTAACTATCATCTACAACTGAGGAAGGCTTTTAAAAATGAACGCTAAACTCGGGATTCCTTGATGTTATGGTACATCCGTGACACTACAAATAGCTTTCGCCTGAGAACAACACCTTTTAAAGCATCAGATGATGTTTCACATCTCTTTGCTGCTGCTGTTTAGTCCGTGGTCATTGTTTTCTGCCGCTACCCAACGGGTTTAACTGGCTGCATATATCAGATAGGCTCTGATGGAAGCAGAGAACACACACCGGCAGCTCTGCGGTGTGAACTGATAATTGTAGGAAACATGTGCGTGGATCATGGTGCATTTTATCTGGACGTACACATATCAGTGGTTTAGTGTTCAGTCTCCTTGTATGGTGTAGGGCGCTAAAAACTGGACGTTTATGTGGAGTACGTGGCCAGGTGATGTGATTCACGCTCAAAGTTTAGCTCAACACCTGTGGCGAAGTCTTTCGCCACTGACTGACCGTTGGACAAACTGAGGTAGAATCAATAACAATGACTACTACGAGATGAATGTTCCAGTCATTCAATAAAAACGTTCATAAAACGCCTAATTGTGGTAGCGGAGTGGTTGTAATTTTCAGTAGTACAGTGTTACTGCAGACGACTTTAGTGTTCAAAGTTCAGACGGATATGTATACTACCCCACTTAGGAGACAAATATTGTGTTGAATTTATACTGTCTCCATGGCTGAACAGCTGAGCTCGCCATTGACCCCAAGGCGGTTGAACGCGGATCCAAGTGCATAAGAACTTAATTTCTCAACCAGTACAACAGTGACTACGTAACAGTCACGAGTGAAGCTTCTGGCTGAGTTTTTCCGGTTTTCATCAAGGTGCACACAGCAGCCCTACTGTTAACCATACTATCTTATTCAAAGTAATATTAAGTGATCACTTCCTCATTAATTCGTTTTCCCTTCACTCTTTTCTGCAGCCACCTGGGTGGGTGGTGGTTATATTAACGGAACTGCGGAAAGCACGTACACACTTGGTCAGGGTTTAGTCTGGTGCCAAGCCCCGATCGGCTATGCGGCAAGCTTGGTTCTAGGTAAGTTCGCCAGTTTTCATTCTCATCCCCGATTATCAGAACGCCAACAGTTCCAGCTAAATAGTATGCTCTCCTTCACTGTTGTAACTTAAAGTTATTTGTCTCATACTTATGTAGTATTAATAATACATTATTTAAATTCATCCACAGACGCAAAAAACGTTTTGAATGATAAATTTATTTCAGTATGTAAACTTGCCTGTTTTCTATCTTTCTTGATTGAATGGTGACCGTTTCAGATGCACAGGTGACTACCTACTGGCANAATTCATAAATCTGCCGTACTACTTGTTATTAATGTTAGGACTAGTTTACGCTTATGTTATTTCGAGATAAGGTTGCTGAAGAATGAGTTACACCATTCCATATCTTTTTTCCAAATAGATATTTTAGTTCTGCTACCAGAAGAGTGATTATTTCTTTGCCTCCCACCAAATCGGAGTACTCAGAATCTCTGTAGTACTTTGAAAGGTGTGAATTTGTCACCATCGTAACATCTTTTGTTGGTAGCATAATCTCTGTTGGCAACCCAAAATTGACATTAATCTATAGGCATTTGGACTATGCACGAACTAATCCAAAAACCTATGGAGATAATCCTTATTTCGATTACGTTTGGAAACAGTCGCTTGTTTTGAGTTGGTTATGGAAACAAATTCGTTCTACATTGGGACATGGAACTGATTTAGTACACAGTGACTAGTGCGCACAAACTGTAAAGTTCAGCGCTCAAAGAATGGAAATAAGAGTGAATAACTTGTACTGTACAACGTGTATAATCCGTGATCTGTTCGATGTGAAAAACTATGCACATTTGATTCCTAGCATACAATCTTGTGGTCGTTAGTAGTCACATGTATGTGGTTCGTGCACCAGTTAAAGACGACCACAATTTCTACCAAACATTGGCTCCAAAAGAAAAGTTGTTCGAAAAGGCGGTTTGTTAATGAATTTATAGAAATCTTGCAAAGACGAACTAAGTATCGGTAGAGTGTTCTAAATGGTTGGATTAGGATGATACTAGGTTTGAATACTCACTCCAGCCTCCAGATTGTGTAGCAACTTAATTTCTTAATGAAAGCCCTATAAGTTACATTCACTCTGTTGAACAAAATCAAACATCAAACGATGTGATGAACGGTAAGTAGAACAAAGAGCTGTACGAGTGTTAAGACTGGAGGACCGTCGGGTCAGAGCGTTGAGAGATGTGTACGGTTGTTTACACTGTTGGACCAGATTGCAGGTGATGCGTGTGAATCATACATGGTAGGTGCATGGGTTTTGAGTTCTACTCGCTGCATTTTCACATACGTATGCCGGCTCCTCAACAGCGATCGCCTAGGCGAAGTTTGCTGGATACTCGCTCAGAATGTGACATACAAACGGTCACAGAGGACAAACATTCCACTTTATTTCACATCAGCAGACACCATAAGCTCAACGTCAAACGGTTGAATAGGAGTGATTGAAAATGGTGTAAAATCGTCAGAAAGTACAAGGCTTTCGTTGGCTTTACTATTACTGATACGTTTTGAAGATTGTTGTGATGATCCTTCTTGAAGCTCCTAATATGTTCACCTCTACTCAGTTGAATACGCTCAAAAGTGCTTTATATCTCAATTTCTAAATTTCAGCGTGTTAAAACAGCCGCTTAGGACTTCAAGAAAGCTTATCACCTTGATTTCTGACTCCGGCCGTAATGTAGTCACCCAGTGGAGCAATTGATCACTTAGTCTCTCTTGGCCACGGTTGAGGATGGTTGTCTTGAAGGACCCGTATATATTTCACGTGCTCGATTGAATTTTGGCTTTAAACTGAGCTGTAAGGAGGGAAAGCATCCAAGACAATACCGTCCAAGTGATGTAGGAAATTTCACGTTTATGAACGCAGTGCTGCCTTCGAAATTGTTGTCAACACAGTTAGCTGACCATTCGTGGTCCAATAGGGAAGACATTAATTGCAACGACCATTACAACCAGGGTACTCTTTTGTCAGCCAGTTAAACCTAACTGTGACTTTTCCGCAAAAGTTGAATGTATAACAACAGAGAACATAAAAATACACACCAGTCGTTTCTCACGGTAGAGACCCTTAAAAATGAAAATCCTCCTAATTTCTCTTTTACAACACTTCTAGTGTTGATAGTCTGAAACTGAAGCAGTCTCTTGACTCTTCTTTCAACTCTGAACTGTCCAACATGGATTCCGATATGCAAAACTTTTCTCTTCCTTTTTTATTGTGTGGCTTTTTCTGGTCCGTTATGAATTCTACATAGAATACCTGAGAAATAGTTCAGCACTTAGGATCCTCACTATTTGTAGGTGTGCCAAAGTACTTGCAGATTCTGTTGGTCGAAGTTGGCGCAGTTAATTAGCTGGTTCGTGCTAGACAAATTAACCCAACCGTTAATGACATCGGTTGAAATATAATCTGATAGTATTAGGGTGACTCACGCTTTTGACCCAGACAGAAGTTAGAAAATTGAAAATAACAAGGTTTTCAGACACAGGCTTCATCAGTTGCAAGCAAGCTGCAGTTAATTGCTGCTAGCACAAAAGTCTTTGACTCAAATGTAATTCAATAGCTGCAATCTTTTGCAGAATTTCATTGAAATGAGGAGTATCTTCTGTTGCTTTATTGGGACCAGTCGTCTCTCACAAGGCTGTATTGTAAGCTGTGTTGATCTGATCAGTGACTCATTTCTTGCCTCTCACTAAGAGACGGACAGTTTCATCACTCATCGTCTTTCCTGACTCTCGGTTAGTCACTTGCTTAACACTGTACACGCTTCTCATTGGTGTAACCTCACAATTGGGCACTGCAATTGTTGAAATAATTTTGCCATGAACACACACTTGATAACCTCTTGTTGTTGTGCATAGAGCTAGCGGTTTAAATTCAAACGAACACGCTCACTGAATGGTGCAGTACACAATCTCCATAGGATACAAAACAGTCATGTAAAGAAATTACCTGATACATTTTTCTGTTCATTTATGAGTAGGATATCCATTTTTTCCGTTATTCAACCATGTAACTCTTTGTATGTAGTAGCAGTTGTATAACACATTTATTTTGTATTCATTTTTGCCATTTAAGATGGTCACAAATGGTGTTTTCCGTAGTGTGGCTTCTTGCTTCACCTTAAGTTCAAAATAGTCCCGTTCACGACTGAACACTTTCAGATTTGTAGACGCCTTACCTTGTTTGGATGAAGGACTACAGCTTTGTTGGAGACTCAGCTTGCAAAAATGAACATAGGCGAAACAGTAGTTCTGAACAGATGTGTAAGCAACAAAATGATCTAAGACGAAGTACGTCGTCAGCATGACGAACACGACTCACACCAGTCAAACAGCACTGTCTCGACGCTAGTGAAATCTGTCACTGTGTGTAGTTCAACAGTGGCACGTAAAATCCGTCACATAACTGACTAGATATTCAAGGTCTAAAGCAAGTTATGTGATTTTTCTGATATGTCCAGTGCAGGAGATAAGTAAATGGTCGTTAAAAGGAGCAAATGACTGTTTTTCGATTGATGAATTGCAAGAATCCACACATTTTTGCATAGATGTATCCGTCACTAGGATTTTCATTATGGGAAGTGGATACTGCAACGTACGCCTTATTCCGTAGTGTATTTCAACGCTTCGTATCAAGTATCTTCAGTGTCGGAGATTGTCTTGCGGTCCAACTTACCTCTCATTTATGATAACCTACGGATCAGAAGGATGACTCTTCATGGCACAAATTTATCTCTCCTTGGGGATCAAAATATCCTCAATAAATGTCAACCACTTGAACCGTTGCAGTTAACGAATTGGAAGTGTTTGTACTGACCAGAAAAAAGGCATATTACTTGCATTTGCATACCGCATTTTTTTTTAGTACAAACAGCCGTTACGTTGGTCTATTTAGTTAAACCTTCTCGATTTTCACAGGTGGCCTATTTTTTGCTAAACGCATGCGGTCGTTAGCTTTTGTGACTATGTTGGATCCATTCCAAAACAAATTTGGCGAACGTATGTGCGGGCTTTTATTTATACCGGCCCTGATGGGTGAAGTGTTCTGGACTGCCGCAATCCTTTCTGCTCTCGGTGAGTCCAACGTCTTTTATATTCGGCTTTAAGCTATTTGTCATTCTGTTCTGGATATGTTTTGGACATCCGAACTAATTATGTTTGTGGGTCTGATGATCGGATGAATACAATCGTGACATTAAAAGCTGAAATTGTGTAGTACATGGAGTTGATCATGAACAATAATTTTGGTAAGAAAGGAAATCAACTGTTACATCAAATTTTGGTGAACTAAACGGTACGTTTGGATAGTTGCACGAAGATCACAAATTCTCAAAAAAAAAGCGGAAACATCACTATTCCCTGATTAAGTATGACTGATGGATGTATTCGCTTGCTTACCAAAGTATTTCGTTTAATAACAGACTAGCATTTGCTTATTAGTTAGTTGATTCAGGAAGAAACTGTACATCTTCGAGGCGATTAACCATATCCAAATGTATTCTTGAATCTCGAAAATGTAGCATTGAGGTGCAGTTCCAGCCAGTAGTAATGCTGTTCAACTTTCCAACATTGAACTGAAGCTCAGCTCCCCTGCTTGGCTCTCTGAACTGTTTTAACATCCGAGCGTTTATTACTGGTAGGTTTGTCGAGTAAACGTACTCATATGTGTACGCCCAAAAACAGCTTATCAACAACACAAATCAAATTTGTTGCACGTTTGTTCTCGCTCCATGAGAGCCTACTGGCAGTCAATACCGGATAGAAGCGATGGCTAAAACGGGAAGACTTGTAGTCGGCAGGTGTGTCTGGACTGATCATAGAACGTAGGCACAAACACACGTGTTCAGTGAATAGTCGAGACCTTTACTTGAACGAGGCCTCATAACGCTACATGAACCGTTTCACCCAAGTCATTTACCTTAATTGGTAACCGTGTGCCTGTACAAGAAAGCCACCTATATATGCGACATATATCCAACCAAAAATAATAAAATTATACACCGTCTTATGCGACTAACACCTTCTATTATCCATCGCCACTGGCACAGACTTGGTTTTTACGTTACAAGTTGCGAAATGTGTTTATTTTCGATCAACTCTCCGTGCTCCCTTTCATTTTGGAGCTAAGAAAAACCAGAACTCCTCGAAAATACGTCATATTTCTTCGGATTTGTTATTGCTACACGTTAGCAGACTCGTGTTTTACATAGCGCAACTCCTCCCCTTCAGAATTCTTGGCGAATGAGGGATTCCCTTCCACAAAATGTTGTATTCAGCTTAGTACATGTGCTTTAAATCACGCCAGAAAAGTTAGTTTTGGTGACTTGTTTATGTAGGCATATGCTTTCCGAGTCTCGAGCTGCCGGCGCTTGAGTTTGGTTGATTCTGAGTTGAACCCTCTGTCTTAATCAATCCGCTGGTCCGCTGAGTGCTGAATCGCCTTCAGAGCTCTTGACTTTTGGTTATCTCTTTGATAATAAGCTCTTCAACCGATTTCTTCCATTAAAGTCTCACTTAAATGTCCTACTGAGCTGGGATTCGTAGCAGTCTCTCCTATATCAAGTGAAAAGGGGAAATCTTCGTTCTTGCATGTGATGCTAACGTCACAAGTGATTAGAATTTTCAGCCGGGTTAGATGGTTGCCAGCCATTCTTTCACTGCTTCGTTGTTGATTTCAATAAGCCCATCCTTTGTGGTTTACGTGGTGTCAGTTGACCAAATTCTAAAGTAATTTGATGCGAAGTTCCACAATTTTTTTCGTTTTCAAAGCATGGTTCGTAACTTAACAATGTGGTTTTTGTTCCGACGTATTTCACGTGTTCCTCACAGTAGATGACTTCAAACGTGAGGCCGTATTTGCTCTAATTTAACAGAGGACTGTTTCTCCACAACAGAAGGTTACAGATTTCAATAGAAATCTGTTACATGACTTGAAATGTAATCCGCGAACGAGTGCAGTTTCGGAAGCTCAGCAGTAATCGAACTACTAATCAGAATGGCTAAAATAACTAAACGGAAGGTAAATCCAACCATGTCATCAAGCATGGTGAACGCACAATGCACTACTCAACAAACAGCAGCTGACTGGGGACAGCGGTATGGGATCAGGCGATCGTTCAGTCCACTTCAAATATTTGCGTGCTTGAAGACACGCCTCAGCGACATGAGTAAATATGTACAGCCTGAACTTGAATACACCTACTGATGACGCTGTCAAGACAAACTCTTGTAGGTTTATTTCAGAGTGGGCAGCGAAACAGCGTTCTATGCAAGTTAAACTGCATATTTCACGTTGTCGTATTAGCGATTTACCCACGCGAATGTCACCTAGGTAGGTCAAGAGTTTATCTTGCAACAGATGATAAAGTTATTGAAGGTTCCTATATGGTAAGATTAGGCAATCTTTGGAATTTTACAGTTCGTACAGCTTATCTGAAGAAAGTAGTAAACGAAATGCCGCAACCCGGCTTATATCTATTCCCTGTACTGTTCTACAACCAGCCCGACCTCGATAAAAAACCTACGTAATGCCAGCTCATCACACTATCCTATTTTAGCTACGAGGCTTGATCATAACGACTGCGTTGTTTCCCCGCTGCACCCTTGAGGTGACCGACCTTAATTGCAAGCTGTCACATTTTTTTCAATTCTGGTCAATGTGCAACCCGTATACGCCATTTTCTGGATGCTTGCTGCAGTTTTCAGTCCTCTGTGTACATGAAAGTGGACTTTTCGATGTCATCTTGCAGTATCGAGGTAAATTATTCTTCACTGAGCTGCTTTTGCCATCGTGTGCTTTGAGACCTTCTGCACACTGGTAGCCTCAAAATTACCAACGTTTATGCGTCCTGAAGTAGTATTAAGCAGTTCACTTTACACAACGCCATGGGTCGAACAGTAAGTCACCGTTACATTTACTGGGCTGCGGTGATTTGGCGAACGTCAACGTGGTTCAAAGAGCACTGCAAGAAAGCCGTCATGTAAGCGATCAGGACACCGAACGCAGCAGATCAATCGACTGTGTACCGCAGTGTGGTATGTAGAATTTTATAAGTGCATTGCTGAAGTCTGTTTACCAGTAACGTCAATCAGTCCGAACCGCTTCTCTGCTTCTATCGTTCCATTTGAGTCGCCTTTGTCTAATTCTCAATGTGCACTCCAAACACCGCGATTATATTCTAAATGCTTTAACTGTATTGCAGAAGACACTTACTGCGTAGACCCAAAACCTGTTTGACCGTAGGTTCATATGTCTTTTGGAAAACTGTTCATCGGAGAGTGACCTCTGGGATCCTTGGTGACCTTGAATCCTTTAGGACACTTCTGGCCATAAAATCATTTGCGTACGTTACGGTATTATTCAGTCGTCTTATCGAATCACCAATAATGCTTCACACAATGAAGTGTTTCAAGCAGGCCAAAACCTATGAGGATGAATTAGTACTGGCTTCACCTACTTCGACTGCTGTTTTCTCACCGTCACGTCCGATTTAAGAGACAAGACCATATTTGGCATCACTTAGCTTAGTACACACAAAATTGGTGATTCCCCCTTGCTTTCTTGGACAATAGGATTGGTGACTTGTAAGTGCTTTATGCAACATAATCTTCAGTTCACTTCACTACCTTTTGGAAATAACCGGTACTCTACGATGTTTGTGACGTTGAAATTTCTTAGATATTAGCAACATGTGAACCAGTGTGAAGTCCTCATAAGCATGCACCTAGGAAATGTCCTCGGCAGTGTATTGAAGTAAGGAGTGGTTTACATAGAGATATTAGACTCACATACCTGTTTGGCGTGATCCTTTTGGTCCTATGAATAACAGGAAACTACCTTTGGTCGACATTTACCTGGGCTTCCAGCATTCTCAACGGTCAAAAAGACCGACTCTGAATAACGATATAACGAAACTGCCGCTTACGATTCGTCCGTCGACATAACTTCATTATTTCAAACCGTTGGCTAACACACTACAGCTCCCGAATGTCTTAGCTGTCACTAATGTAGATTCTACAGATTTCTTCTTCCAATGAACAATCAACGGTTGACTTATCTACGTTTGGATTACACATTGCTTAACCTCCCTGTTGATCGGGATATTAATCTGTGCTATCTAGTTCGTAATCGCACCCACCAAGATATGACACACTTAACGACATCCACAACCACGAACTCCCACTTGAACACTTTTTCCTCCACATAGTTCCCCTTTTTTTCTCATATCAAACAATCTCACAGTTCATTGTTGCTCTGTGATGTTGGCTGAGCTCAGACACATCCAGTTGTAATTTCTGCACTTGTCTGTATGCTTTCTCCGTTGTTTTCCCGTTAAAATTATTGAACTCTGTTGTAGCTTCAGAGAGTTTCCAACTCTCAACTCATTTACAAGCGTCCTCCAGCTGAGGTCGACTTGATTACGAGCTGACACTATAGGTCAGCGACTTCTGCCCAAAACCCTGATTCAACCCTCTTCATGTTTGATAAGACAACCTCTGGAAGACGTTACCAGAGACAAGGTAATTAGTTTCTGGGCAGAATTACCTCATCACGTCTTGACGGTCGGTTGGTTGGCTTATCCAGCCATCAACCTCCGCTTCTTCTTTGTTCAGTACATACTTTATCTTGTCTTCACAAGCCGGCAGGATTGCCAGTTTCGTACAGTCACTCATGACTCCGACTGTTTTTGCTACTTTTTCGGGGTTCTACGGAAATGCTTGAAAGTTCCCGTCTTCAAACAGCTGCGTTATAGATGTCACCTAAGTTTGCAAGGACATCAGATATCAAATCGATATTTGATAGTAGGTTTAAGAACGACACAGATTATATGATAAGTGGAAGCGCCTCACTACAAACACAATATTTCGCTCATTTAATGTGTCGCATGTTTTGTTGCCTGTCTTTCCTCCTTGGAACGTTCCGCGCCAACGTAAACTAATAGGAAAATAGAGAAAGTTGCCAATACTTAGATGATGTGAACTGGGCCAGAAGAATGCATACCACTCAAGTGCCACTCGCCACACACTCATTTACGCATACTAACCGTTCGACATCGATCTGAAACTATTGCAGTCAGTGATCTTTGGTTGCTGTCATTAAACGCTACGTTTCTGTTACGTTCGCTCGCACACTTCAAACGCGCCGTTTTCTTGTACAAAGATTGTTGCAGCTGCGTAACCGAGGAGTTCATTCCGCGAGAGTGATCCGAAGGATCTTCACTGTGGTTGGCTTCATTTGTCCGAAAGAACTTTTGAAAAAGCCACGTATTGTGAGACGATGTGGAGATTAGTAAAAGGCTGCAACAGTGTGTTAATGCACTCGGTTCTCGGAATATCTGGTTAACCTGACTGCGGAAAGCTCTAGTAGGTCAAAGTAACGAAAGTGAGATCAAAAAGGCAAAGTCAGTCTTCCAGTTGGCTAAATAACAACACATACATCAACTATTCCACCGTCCGTTCGGTCGGCAGAACGTTCAAGTAATCACTAAAACTCTCACCCAGAAATCTTTACATGCATAGTCCTCCACTGATTTTCTTCAGGTAAAGTCGGAACTCTGTAGATAACTGCCCGTATTTCAATTAATATTCTCTTCTGTGGCTTATATAGGCTGGCAAGCTGAGTAGCAGCACCTCAAATTAAAGGAGATTATTCATTTGGTCAAGTAGGAACAGGTCACTTGGTAAGTAGCCCCATATTATTCGGATATAATATGCGTCCTCTCGACTGTGACCTGAATAGCAGTAGGAACAGTAGCAACGGCAGCAGCGACAACATAAACATATTATTTTTAATCGCCCTTAGTGAGCGGATATATCACGTGTATACAACGATAACAAATCAACATGTTTGATCGAGTGTAATGTGAAACACAATTGCCTTTGGTCCATACTGGCCGATCCACCCTGCTAGTATTTCTGTTCATTATCGTGTGTGCTGTACCGACGGTTTTTCACCATTCAGAACGTCATTCGTTTCACTAGGCATTTCTCCCCACTTACGTCGTTCCGCACAGTAGCTCACATGTGGAGCCTACATCATCTATACAGATGTCCCTCGGAAATTATGAATGCTAGTTTTATGTCACTTTTGGTTGACTAAGATAACATCGCAGCACGCCTATCAAGCTGTCCAAAATATGACAATTTATCATCAAAAGACTATCCCAATCCATCTGTGAAATGATTCCGCTGATTGATGACTGGTGAACCAGCGCTGGTGCTAAGCTCGCTGAGCATTGCTCACTACTGCGTAGTGTTTCGCAGTCGAACACCGTTGCCGTAAGTCTCATAATCAAAAAGGTTGCTTTCTTGAACTTATCAGGTAGCATCTGTGTACAACCCAACAAACGATGTCCGGTTTCACCTTACTCACTAAATTGAAACGGGCATTTGTAGATCGTGTTCTTTAGAACTGGATACAATCTGTCTTGTTAAGCTACGTTCAGCTGTTCCTTCATCTTGATATACGTGACATCAAAAACAATTCTACAGCATTACTGATGATGGGCAACTTGAAAATTCTAAAGTAACGAAAAATTATCGAATTATTTTATCAACCGTCTTGATCAACGCGATCATTTCAGTATAAAGAAAATTCGGATTGCAATTTTTCGACTTAAAACTTGGAGCATTAACCGTGGAATAAATTTTTCCTCCGATCTAGCTGCCACGTTGGGTGTCATTATCGACCTGAATCAGGTGACTTCCGTAATCGTGTCGGCCTGCATCGCTCTGTTGTACACTCTTTTCGGTGGACTCTACTCCGTTGCCTACACTGACGTTGTCCAGCTGTTTTGCATTTTTATCGGATTGGTAAGAACACGGCATTGTATTTTCGTTCACAAAATTTCGCCAGCGTCAATTAACATGCTCATCAGCACCGCGATTTCCAATTTCACGTTCAACTTTTACTCTACTCATATGCCTATAGTAGCGTCCTGTTATCCCCGAATTTAACGTGACAGGGCGGTTTGTATTACCTGATCTTAGTAGCAACTGTTTGATACCTTGACATTTATTTGATTCCCGCAAACTACAAATGGACCGTAAACAATTAAATTTTATCCCACTCTATTACTCATACTCTGTTTCCTATCGCTGGGTACTCTATTCGTTTATATGAGCAACAGTAACGCGTTACCTATCTTATCGCCTAAATTGACCATGACTTATCACCTGTTTCCATTATCATGGTTTCCTTTTGTACCCGTGAAATATAATTTAAACAACCGAATTTTCTGATTGGCTGATAAAAAAATCTGTAGTCCGGTTAATTAATACCAGAACATATATACAAACCAGTAACATATATCCATAAGTGTATCCATATAGAAGCCTATATATCTACATAGAAGGAAGAATATAACTACGTCGAATTGTATAATGATAACTATATGCCTACATATATGTAGGGATATATATCTGCATATATCAGGTTATATATACATCTATATAATTTGGCAGTAAATAAGTTTATGTATGTGTATATACATATAATTAATATATTTATAGACGTCTTTCCATATTTTGCTGTATCTGTCCATACATGCTAAGCGCACGGACGTCTGCACCTTCCTGAAAGTACCTTCATGGTAGATGCAAACTAAGTAAGTTAGAACATTATTTTGAGAGACCAAACAAAATGTGTGTAATAGCACGCGTTATAACATAATGCGACATGGTTTAACGAGGGAATGCATACGTTCCCATCGGCCGTGGGACAATTTCAGTGTCTGATAGCGTCAACAAATCAGCAAGGACTAACTTAATTCATTGAGTTATTTCGATGAGTCGCCCACCAATACTGCTATCAGAGTGGTTAGTTCAGAATGCTAAAATGCGTGCTAGATATTGCGTATCAGTAGTGTCACACGTGGCAACTAATTTTGCAATTCCAAGCTGAATTTTTGTGCTGATGTTCGGATGGATTTGACTTCGCAATGAACACAGCAATACAACTATCAACACCTGTGAATATGACAGTGTGGTCAAAATGGTTTGTGATCAAGAGTGGAACGAATTAACAATAACGTCTACGGTTCAGTAAGTTGCACATGCGTATGCATTGACTGACAGATACAGTTGTATGCTCATCAACAAATCAAAGTAACACTCAAATACTGGAGAATACGAATGGTTTTTGAGTTAGTGCGATTTACTGACATTAAATCGGCTGAACTGGGACCGTTCATCGCGTGGTCTGTTTGTAGTGGTTACGGCCCCGACCGTTCATAACGGGCAAATGGAGATTTGTTTGGCACCTCTCCACTAACACTTTTATTGACAGCAATCGAAAAGTGGTCCCAATAGGCACTGAACTAAGAGAACGCGATAAGGTTTAGAAGCAAGTTATGTTTTCGGTGATGTTTGGAAATTTGAACGGAGAAGTGAGAAACAGTTTTCGCACAGTGTGTCACAATTTGCTGCATCCCATCAGGTACATACTGTAGTCTGCGAGTTTATATAGCGAATTTCATCGAATACTAGGAATCTAAGCAACAGAATCAACGGTTGGCGGCATCCGATTCGGATTAGTCTGTCACAGTGACCGAAGCCAAAGGACGTCTGCGCTTAGCCATCACTGCAACTGGCTTGCGCTGCACCAATTGCAGTTCTACCAACACACCACATATCCAGTGTAAACCCGGAGGAATAAGACCGGGAGGTGTGCAAGTGGGGCCTTTCTGTCCAGCCGGCCAATGCTGGTTAGCCACTTGATTGGCTAATAAG
>QNGE01000211.1:61073-73483 GCA_008508345.1 Paragonimus westermani | reverse complement strand
AGTAGCAAAAATCCCCGCAGCCATTCACAGTGTCTCCAGCGATGCGAATTTTGGGTGGAGGTACACAGGCAGCACCTCCACCAGGAGAAGGCTGAATAAACGAAAACGTCTTACCTGTGTTGGTGTCCAACCCGAACTTCGATGCTGCCGAAGTGAACGCTGTAGCTAGACGTTGTAGTTCTTCTTCGCTGTGTGCTAGCAATGCGCTGTCATTGGCGAACAGAAGCATCCGCATCCTTGAGGTCTGTAGCCGGGTTGGGGTGCCGAAACGTCGAATATCCAACAGACGCCCGTCCGTCCGGTACTCCACCTCAACGCCATCCTCTTCAGAGTTCTGAAAAGCAACTGTTACCATCGCAGTCAAATATAGGCAAGCACCGTCCACATCAACTCGCGGCTTACGGAATCGAACGCCTTGGTGAAGTCCACGAACAAGGCATACAGGGGCTGATTACGTTCCCGGCAATTCTCCTGAAGCTGTCGAGCAGCAAACACCAAGTCGATCGTACTCCGACTACACAAACACACGTATATCAGTTACCGGAGTAATCTGGCACTGACGAACAAGTCTTTCTGTAAGCAGAGAAGCTGCTTCCATTTGTTAATTGCTACCGCCTTGGCCAATCGTAGAAACCTTTGATTTCATTGCATGACATATCCGAAAGACCCTCTCCATGTTCATTTGGGGTCGACATGTCGAAAAATGTCAAGTGATCGATGACGCCAGTTTCTTGTGACTTGTCATATTCTGATTTGAGTCCGACACTGTGCTGTGCATGATGGTTTTGCAAACCCGAAACCGGTGTGTGTTGGCTGACTCGAATAGGTAGCTACGGCTCCGTTCTGTCTATATAAGTGGCCCGACACTCACAACAGAATTCATAGATGACGTAAGATTTAGCGCAAAGCGGTGTTTTCATTGATGTTGGGATTCGAATGGTGATGAAGAACATGACCAATTGGGTTGAACAGGAAATGCGTCCGATAATCGCCGTGAGAGAGGTATTCAACAGAGTGATAATGTCATCGCTGTTGTGTGACAAACAGAGATGGACATTTAGTTTCGAAGCAGTTGAACGGATCGCGGCAGCCGGCTTTTGTTTGCTGACTTTCTTCACAAACGCTGATGGAGAGCTACAGCCAAGATCTTCAGATAAGCCACATAATCTCTGATCACCGCAAGTCGTAAACTGACGAAACCTTACTTTCTTTCAAAGTTCATTCTATAAGTAACGCCGTGATCAATTTCATTCCACCTTGCAACTAGCTAGAATGAGATTTGAACCAACAGTTTTCATGTAAAAATGCATCACTGTAACCAGAAAGAGCATAATTGTGAAAGCATGGGTTCCCACTGAAAACCAAACAGTGGCTGAAGCCCTGTTCTCATTTGCGACGTGATTTGACATTCCAGGTAGCGGTCTTCATCAGAAGATCCATAACTTCACATTTGAGCTAATTTGTTCACCCATTACACTATGTCCTACGGAATCCGGTGAATGACCGATGAAATTATGGGCACAATTGGGAGTTTTCAGGCGGTTAACGCTTGAGTCCATCGACGCCACGGTTGGACACTGAGTTTATATTAATCGTAAGAAGTGATAGTTGTGGTCAGTTAAGTGGGACTCAGATGCGAAAATGCCCGACTTCGGTTGGACTGAATGTGACAACGACGTGAACAATACTGCGATGCAGGTGCAAATTCAAAGGAACATCTTCCAGCGTAATATCTTCATGGAGGTTGCTAATCCAAAGCTTTACGTCTAGCTGACGAGGTTACGTCTAAAATGGTCACTGTAAGGGAGTAGCCCAAATAGGTGTAAGTTTGATTACGCCTCCAGTTAGAATGCCTCATTCTGGACTCGAGTATTCCCATCTAACCTGAGTTACTACCGGTAGATAACGGTAGACACTATAGCTCATCCGCTTCATCTTATTACCTCAGGTGATAATAGTACATTGCTTACCCTGAAATGCCAGCTGTCCAGTGTGACTAGCCATTTTATTCATAATCAATGCACACTTCAACAGTTGTCAAAAGTTAACCATTTAGGTTCCATACAACAAAGAGTTTAGTGCCGTGATGGACTATGCATTACCTGTAGGCTGTATACTGTCAAGGAAATCAAACTAAGAGGACAGAAACAGTCGAAGCAACCAGAGGCTGGTTTTGTTACTCATGACCTACAATAAACGACCTCTAGTCTGCGGCCGATTAACAGCTAAACTGAAGGGTGCAGATAGTGAGAACCCTGTCCCATTTAGCAGCAGTAGACACTAAGACGTCTGGTAACCAATTAAACATTCATCACGCACAGCACGACATTACCGGTTTAATCGGATAGAACCAAAGTGGGAACAGTGGGATTGTCAATCAGCAAAAGAGAGCAATACATTGGTCGTCCTGCTTTCACTTGCGGTAAAATAACAATACAGTCGAATCTCACTAAGAGGGTTATGTTTATTAACCCGAATTACGTTTTATAAACTAGAGCTACTAAATGTTATCGAATTTGTCACTGCATGCCCAACGTAGATTTTTAATAGTTTTCATTGTGTATCAGTTCTCAACGGTTAGGTTGTTCAGAATCACTTTTGCTTCGCCTCGCTATTTGTTTGTTTCAGTGGCTATCGATACCGTTTGCAATGCTTAACAAAGCAACAGTTCCGATTACGCAAACATGGGACCGCTGGAGTGGTACTGTAGAGAAGGTGGACGCACTTAGTTACGTGGACAATCTACTCATGCTTACCTGTGGTGGGATCCCCTGGCAAGTATACTTCCAGGTAAGCCAATTGTTAGTTACAACCATATGTCATGAGATAACACGTAAACTCAACAAAACACTAGTTTTAACATGTAATCACCAATAACTATATTAATCCATATCGCTGTTTAGAGTTCCAGAGAATGTCGAATGACTATCATGTAACACGGTTAGATCTAAGTACATGTGAAACAAATTCCCCACGGAAGGACAGGCTAAACTTAAATAAACTGACAGCGCTTTGTGACACTTTCAGCGCGTCCACATGTGCAAGAGATTATGTCTGAGGAGGATTGCTCATAGGTTCCAGCAAGCATGTGTGGGTGCTCGTTCAGTGAAGTATATAAAACTACGGTTCAATAAACTTTAGAAAATACAATACAATGGCTGAGCTAGAATCAAGTTATGACCCGCCTGATTGGTATACGACAACGGATCACTAGGGAATCAGTGGACTTTAACAGTCCACGTTGTGATAAATATTTAGGTGATCTGGTTCTAGTTCTACAAGTCTGTCCTAGGGTTATTACCTGAAGAAAGCTTAGTTCATTTCAGTCCCCAGAAATGCTACGTGTATGGTTACCAAGACTGTCTCTGCAACGAACTCACTTCATATAGACAACTTTCTTACTTAACAATAGGGTTCATTAGACAAGATTTTCATTTCTTAGAGGAACACTCTGAGAACCCAGAATCTTTCGGTTAACAAATACAACAACAAAGATTTGCTTTCTTTTGCTAGTAAATCTCATGTTTTTTATCTGGTGCAAGTTGAAAATCGCTGGCGCTCGATTTGGCAGTCGCTTTGGTTCGAACTCATCACTACTGAGAAGCACGACTAATGGGTTCTGGAAAACGCAAAACTCTAGTCTACTCCTTCTTTTGGAAGGGAATTGGACGAATGGTTTATGTGAGCACGAAAGCTGCTATCACTCGTTTTTACAGTTTGTTTGTCAAATTAGCTGCAATCTAAGATGAAGATAGGAATGTTCACCACCTTGAGTGAAAGACTATTTGGTAGAGAGGTGAGAGACTGTGTACTTGCTTGTAACATAGCAATCAGTCTGCGACCTAATGCTTTCATGTACTGTACATAGACACTCGCCAAACAGTCTGCAAGACGTTCTCTTGTGTACAAAATTTGCGAAGTTAGTCTGATGTGCAGAAGCGACGCTCGTGAGTGTTTGGACACAAAAGATGACTTCCATGCACTCCATCAGACAGAGGCCTTGTAATATGACAAATATATCAAATACATTAGATAAAACGTATACACAGTGTACTAAGATGAAGAGACGCGTGTGAAAAACCAGTTAGGTGGTTCTTTTTCAAGTGGAGGTCACAGCACCAATCTTTACTATTAACCATTGTCTATAAATTGGGTGTGACGGGGTCTCATCCACTCAGGATTTGACGGTCTAGTGGACCCTCAAAACAACACTGTATGAACACTCATGCGCTGCTGTGGTTCCCGGTCTGGTGTCTGTGTGAGATAGGTTAAATAAGGTGGTGTGTAAACGGGTAACATTGTTTTGCCTAATGATAGCTACATAAAACTTAAACGTTAAAACGGAAACCAATTTACCCCGTCTCAGCAAACACACTAGAGCTTGCAAACATGATACGTAAGCCGATTTGTAGAAACAGTCAATGCATCCAAGTAGACAAACAAGTGTCAGTCAACCACGTTCTAAGCCGCACAGTTTGCTAAAATAGGTCCCCTCTACTGGAATATGTGGCTGGTAGTCGGTAAATCAAACAACCGTTTCTTTTGCACCATTGATTCTCAGGTCCCCAATTTCTCCACAGTTCTATACTTCGCAATATGCATCAGTCATTATTTCATCAAAGTCCGCTAAAACTCGGCTAGTTATTTTGGTGTGTGTATTTGGACAGAAACTGATCATATGAAGCTCATATGATGTCCACAGTCAATCGAGCATAGATACGGTTATGATGAGCAGAGTGAACTGTAGTTAACATTATCCGTTTTGGATGCGTGTTGTGTCCAGTAGAAAAACAAAATGAAACGTCAATTTTGTATTTAGAAGAGGTAGATCAACACATTGGACCGCACAGATTATTGAAACATTCGAAATCCATCTCAAACGATGGATGTCCCATTATCTTGATAAATGCTATAAATCGTGGGTCATGAAAATGCCCATTTCCACATTTACGGACATATTTCAACATGTCCATGTGATGTCGCTAAATTCGAAGTAGGTGGATTACGATAAACAAGAGAGATCGAACAGACTGTCATTGACACAATCGGCAAAACGGGCAAATGATGATAAATGAAAACCTTTGACGGAAAACCGCAGTGAAACACACAGAACATGACAGTAGTACATAGCACGATTGCATGGGACCCCGTTACGTTTTGTCTTAAAATTTTGGTTTACAAACACGTGATCGATGGAGATTTGAAAGATAAAGTTCCTCAGAACTATGTGACATAAACGTTAGATGTTCGATAATCCAATTCACAGGATACGCATACCTTATGGTGACGAAGACAAAACTGGTCCTACGATTCCGGTTAATTTTGGCTAGTAGAAATACACTACTTATGCCAACATTTTTAGAAATTATATTACCATCTATAATCCTGAAGTAAGCTGAGTTTCTACATATCCTACGAGCACAGTTGCCACCAACACTGATCAACAGACCCTGCTGCATCTGAAGTAAACAGCACAAATAATTTACAAGTGATTTAGGAAATATGAATGAAGATCCTGCTTTATTGAATAGCACTGCTTTAGAAATGTTGTCATATTGGACTGGATTTGGTTATGAAGCGTCAACGCCCAAAAAGGTTACCAGTTAAAGAAATTAGACTTAATGAATGTAAACAATAAATATCGTGTGAGTATGTTGTAGAAATCCGGTCTTCACTCAACAAAGTGTGATCGTTTACGTTCAAGTATGCCATTGGTAGGCGATCGCAATTCTATGTGAAAACATAGGTCTCAGCCTTAGTTATATACACACCACTGTTGGCTTCGATGTCGAACAGAGGAATCAGAAAATTCAAAATGATTCGGGTAAACATACTTGCCACTCCAAACTCTTTTGGTCCGACCTTAAGCTGGTTCCACTCCATTGGCAGTAGTGGACGGAGATAAGAGACCATAGCGGGAAACTAAACCGGGAGAGATCTAGGAGATTTTCAGTGTGTGGACGTTAGAAAGTAGGTTTTTCAGGTGTCCTTTTGTCTAGTATAGATAGGCTGGATATGGTTGCAACCTGGTCAATCACCACGTTGAACTTTGCACATGCACCCCATTTCATTATACTACGGTTAATAATTTACTTAGTTGTAGTAGTATACTACTCACATCGAAACTGCCTGTTATACAACAGTTGTTACAGAACCGTGACAACTGCGCTTCGAATGAAGACAACGATCGTTTTGTGCGTAGGAAACCAAAGAGGCGATAAGGTGAACAAGATTAGGAACCATTGTTCAGAAATCTTCTTCTGTGATATCGATTTTATCAAACTTCATCAGCTGATCTCGTCCATATGCGCTATAAACTCTTGGTAATCTGTATGCTATACGTTTGAGCAAAACGTGTATCGTATTTTTCTCTAGGTTTAAGGCATATACGGTAGTGAGTAGTGTCAAAACACCCACTTCTCGTATCTGATGCAACCTGTTCGACAACAGTTAGTTAAGTTTGTCCGTGTGTTTTGAAACGTTACAACTATCCTACTAGGAGTCAACTAATGTGGCTGATAGGATGAAAAACTCGTTTTTCTTCCTCACTTTGCAAATACTGAGTAACGGTCATTAGCATGCTCTGATCCGTCCATACGTCTAGATACATGTAATTCAGTGTTTCACTTGACTTCTTAGAGACTGTACGACAGCTTGCCACTTCGATTCAACATTTGAACGACAACTGAAAAATGAGTCGATATGCTCTTTAAAGCTGTCACTGAAGCTGATTAGCTCTGAATACAGGTACCAAATGAATGGTTGCCAATCAACTTTGTGTGAAACTATTGAGTTCAAGGCTGCATTGGCATTGGGCAAACGTTCAAACCGAAAGATTCATCTTTGCAAGTAAATCACCCAAACCAAAACAATTGCTTAAGAACAAGGGAATTATAAATAAAAAGTCACTCATGTTTGAATAGACCCTTCGTATTCTCGCAAGCTTTGCCGGCCAGTCCCTATCTATATCACACACTAAACCTGAGGTTCCCACTCGGACTAGACCTCCGGCCACACTGTCATTAGACAATTGTGACAGTGGCCCACATTCGACGTCACTGGATTACCATATGTAAGTGAATGCTATCCAAACTGTTTAATCGCCTCAAGATGAAACACAGTAACTGTCCTGTTAACTCCATTCAACCTTTCTATAATTGAGAACTCTCTTCAGGTTAAAGTCATATAACTCACTGAACTTGTGGTACAGGATTTTAAGTGATGGTGAGTAGAAGTAGATCTTGGTTCAAAGAAACTGAACACCACTCAAAGTTGATCGCGACTGTGGCATTCCCACAGGCTATCCAGTTAGCAACTTTCAGAAAAACTCATCACGACCGGGAATTGAGCTTCGACCACGCTTTCACTAACCAGTCATCTTGGCCATTGTACCGATGAGTTCACATCGGACATGACCGAGTTCTTCCGTGCAAACGCTTAGCCAGATTTGCTCATATCGTTTAATCGCGTCAAAAAGAACCAGAGTAACTGTCAGACAACACTCATTGTGACGTATCGGTGAGTAAAACATCACTCAGCAAGTCTCTGGTATTCGTGAGTACAATTTGATGAGAAGTCCCAATCCTGGCTTCACTGACTGCAGTTAGCAGGAAAAGTAAATGAGTCGAAAAAAGAGGATGGCGTCCAGTACTTTCCTCAGCAGGCAGCTGTACATTCTATCCGATATGGTATTAATCGTCAACATCGAAACCTTTAGTTTTTTGGACATCACAGGTTTCAATCAAATTATATCCAAACGAAAAGTTTGAGCAGACATCTACAGGTCGAGTTTGAAAACAACTCTTTTTTCCACGATTGAAATGAACTACTATGTAGCCGGTGGCTATATTTTCCCAATTTCACTAGCCGAGTATGACAACACTATCTAGTTGGATGAAACAGTGTTTCGCGATCCCAATGGAACCTTAATCCAAAAACTTGTTCCCTAACTGATTTAAAATGTGCATTGGGCATTAGACTCAAAAAATGTGGTACCAAAGCGCTTAGTGGTACCTACCAAATAATTACATATTTTCCGTCAGCTAACTGGCAACACAAAAGAAAACACTAATATAACGTGGTTCTTTCCAGAGAATTTGTCGTTTTTCGGAACACTGGTTTAATACTGAGTGCACCACGGTGTTGGGTAAGATGATTTTTAACACTTATATGAGCAAGCTTTCAGTGCAAAGATTTACGTTACTCTTTTGAATTTAATGTCCACTTTTCGTTTTGATTCTCCTGTTTCACTTTCAGCGCGTCCTTTCCAGTAAAAGTGCACGAAGCGCACAGATTCTGAGCTACGTGGCCTCGCTTGGCTGTATAATTATGGCAGTTCCATCCGTCCTGATCGGTGCGGTGGGTGCAAGTACGGGTACGTTACAAAGATTGTTTAGTTGTATATAGAGTTGCTCTTTAGCGAAGGTTCACCAAAAGTCTAGTCGACATAGTGTCCTGTGAATGAACAGCTATTAATTTCTCAGCGAATAGGGAACGGAAACCTACTGGAGAAGACCAGGCTAATTAATCTGCCCTCTCCTTAAGGCAGCAGAGATTTTACCTGTGGGTCACCTAACGATGCCAACTAGTCGTCTGTGAGGTTTATCTGAATTGGTCATAGCGGGTTGACATGAAGTGTTAGGTAGATTGAACACGGAGAGAAGGCAATATTTATCAGCAATCTTGGCACTCATCACTCTGATTATTGCCTCCTGTTTCACACTGTCTTTAGCTGAAGACGTCACAAACGGTGGCGACTAATCGGTTTCATCGATGCTATCTGACTGGACTATTTGGAAAGTACATTAATGTAGAAAAGTGATGCAGTGAAAGCTGCAAGGAGGTTTTCCTATATGCACCACCTCACTCGTAATAGGGATTTTCGGATTTAATTTAAGACATCTCAGAACTAGATGTTCGAGTTTGAATGAGTTCCGTTGGAAATTGTGTTCCACTCCTCTCTTCTCCTAATTTCAAATGAGGGGATTGTTCTCAATCTCATGTCAAATGACAACTGAGCATTGGTGTTTGTTAATGATGTACTGTTGATGACGATGAGACTCGATCAATAGCACAGGCTCGAAAGATCCATGATAGTGTCAGATCAGTCACAGATGGATAGTACCCTCGGTGTCAGTCCCATACAACTGCACCAAAAATTTATCCAAACCTATGTGGAGAGTAACAAAATAATCAGGGTCATCCAATGACTTTTTTGAATGACCATTATCTCAATTTGTTGTGAATTAGTCAACAGAATGCTGGAGAGAACAGTTGTTGATAATATAGCTGCTTAAAACAATTACAATTTGTTTCAGTTGATTCGTCACTCAAGTTAAACACCGGTGAATTACACGATTACAATAACTGATAAGAATCCATTTGCTCTCATTTTATTGACAGAGGACATTTACTGCAATGAATTGCAACAATGTAACAGTTACATCGATATATCATTACTCAATCTACTTTATGTAATGTTCCACTAGTGAGTGGAGTTATGCGGAAGAAATTCAACACTACACATAGGTCCCGGTAGCACGTTACCCGTTCGAGTGTGATGATCAGAGCTAACTAATTGCTTTCAACAGGCAGACAATAAAACTGAGCACTGTCATATGCACAACATCGTAGACTAACTCGCAATATTTTTTAGCCGAACATACAGCGCTTGACAAAATATTAAATCTCTTTGCTGAAATTGGGAAGTAAGCTTTCACGAGTAAAACAGGAAATGTTAACTTTGGTATTTCCGAATTCAAAGCTTTTCAAACTATCGTGTACCAAGGAAGCGGATAAATTTGATACAAATTGACTCTTATCTCCACAAAACACCAGAAATAGCTTCCACTTCAAATTTATCGTTGACATCTAACTTCAGGACTTGCTCAAATGAGTGAACAGTTCAGCTACTGCATTAGAATGTAGGGGGCGCGCAAGCTTGACAGCCAACCGTTAATGAGTTGACTAGCACTGTAAGTATAGAGTCGGAAGTTTAATTTTAATAGACATATCGCACACTTAGCTCATTTTACATCGCGAACAGGAAGGATACCCAGTCACTTTCCGTTATCAACACAAGGATGTTGGAGTTCACTATTGTGTAGACTGCAAGAGGAGACAGTAAAGTCAGTGGCTTGATATTCTTTTGGCATCAAAAATGGTACATCACGATACTTCTCAGGGTTAGGAAACATTATCAGGTGCAAATTTTCTACAACAGTACCCAGTGAGCAGTGTTAAAAAGAATTACGAGAAAGGCCACAATCAGTGAGGATGCTTATCACTTACTCACTGGATCAAGTGAGAGATCTAGCACAATTACAGATAGCTCTCATCTGGAATACCGAATGCACTGTGTTCTATAAAAATAAATTAGAACACTCCCGTTTTGAAAGTCAACTATTAAAAGTAACATGCCAATTTGAAAACTGACGTTAGAAATTTAATCAGCTTGACGATCTTGAAATCAAGAGATGGCTCGCTTGCCAACTTAACGGGTAAAATTTCTTCATGACCTTCAAAGTAACGGTAGGATAGGCGGTTAACATGGTCTCTAAGACTGTCTTTTAGAACAGTGCGGTTATGACATATCGAGAATCAGCTTCCATTTGACCGCCAGCAAGACTTGATTAGAAAATAAGGTCAACGTTGCAGCTTAACTGGAGTTCATTATTTCGAGTATTTTAATTTTCCGAAGCCCTTCATGCACAACGTTTGAAGTGCCACAGTCGGTGGGAGTAGAGTTGCGTTCGTCAACTTAAAATTCGGCGTCTTTGTTCAAAAAAATGGTGTTCATTCGCCGAGCTGTTTTACTTTCCCCACAACTCCCGACTTCAGATATTCTTGCAAAAGTGTATTTGGTTCAGATTTACGCACCTCTAGACTGAGGAAACAGATAAGAGTATTGTGACCTTTGAGTTGTCTTCTGTTGTAAATATGCTCTTGTCCTTCCTCTGTGCCTAGTTCAAGTTGGACAGAGTTAATTTGTCAGTGGTAACAAATTTCGGGGCAAAAGTGTATATGGGATGAAAACTAATCCAACTGTATGGAATAACTGAACCCAGCAGAGACACCGAAAGCAATCTAGGCTCGTGACATTGGCGAAGCTTGAGCGGGTAGTGGTTGGTTGCAGTTCAAGGTCGTATTCTGAACTATAACCTGAGTCATACTACAACCACGGAAATCTGGGTAGTTTTGGCCACACAAATGTTGACTAAGATCCAAAGTTAAGTGGTGAATGAGAGGATGTAAGTCCAGCATACATTTCATTTGTGACGGGCCACGTGTGGCTCTCTCAATCAATGTGGAAACCCTTCAGATAGCTGAACCATTGTGAATTCTCCTTCCTCCAAACAGCAATCTATCTAACGGGTTATTTAACACCTAGTTTATTGAACACATTTGTCCGATGGAATTTTTTAACAGCTACTCAATGTATTTAATGCACCACCAAAGTAGCGATAGATTTACAACCATCTGTTTCATTAGTACAGTTATGGATTCATACGCTGTATAGCAGGCGCTTCTGGAAAAAGTAAAGCATGCTTGTTCATTGGCCATCGTTGTCACTGGCCATCTGATCGGAGTTGAAGTTACAACAGCATTTAATTGCGGAACAATCATTCTAGACAGTACGGTTCAGCTTCTACATCATCCATCAGGTGTGCTATACCATGGCCCTTAGGCGGTATATATATATATATAAAGTAACCCAAAAAGGGGGCATACACTGAGTAGTGAACGATTTCTTGTGACATATCCAATTCACACTAGGATCCGTTTGATAACGGATTACTTTAAATAGGCTACCTGAGCTGCAGACATTCTCACTGATATATATATATATATATATATATATATATATATATACTGGTTAACATGATAATATCGTGACGATTGATAGGTGGTTGATTTTTTGGGCTGCTCGCCAATGAAACGTATAGAATGTCCAGATTGCATGAGAATCCGAAAGTTGTTACGACAGAAGCCCGTGCACATAATTGTAGTTTGTTTGTAAGCCTCGAAGATAAACAACGCTACGGCCGGGGTAAGTATTTAGATACCGCCTGTTTGGTCGTCTTTATTTCTCTCAAACTGATGAACTAGCACACCATACAGTGTATAAAGATAATCCATTAATAAACAGTCTACTGACAGCATACCAGTAAAACATTCAGCAAATACCAAACTAGATTCACTTCTGGCTGAAGTGATGAATTTCATAAGGTTTCGTCTAATACTCAACAGAACACTGATGAGTAGTCGGGGATTTGCTTTGTTTTCAAGTTGACCGTCACTCACATTTGATCGCAGCGTTCGCATTCAGATAGACTTTGCAGCCAGCCTCTTTCGAAAAGAAGCACTAGACTCGAGTTTCGCTCTCATTAGAGCTCGTCAGTAGTGCATAT
>QNGE01000211.1:40165-60999 GCA_008508345.1 Paragonimus westermani | reverse complement strand
GATATGCACTACTGACGAGCTCTAATGAGAGCGAAACTCGAGTCTAGTGCTTCTTTTCGAAAGAGGCTGGCTGCAAAGTCTATCTGAATGCGAACGCTGCGATCAAATGTGAGTGATGGTCAACTTGAAAACTCAACAGAACAGTTGGATGTATCCTTTGGAAAAGTTTTCCCTACAATTTTTCTCTCCATCTCCTACTTATCTGTTATAGCAATACATCGACAAGTTTTGATATTTAAACAGTAAAAAACAGTAAAACATTTTCCCTCTCATGCAAATTGAAGAAATCTGAATGCTAGTCTTTTTGTACTGCCATTTTCTCTAGTTCAAATCGACAATGATAGTCGACTTCAAGCTCACATTTCAGTTCTTGAGAAAACGAACACTTACACAATTAACAGAGTTGTTTATCTCCAATGTTAGGGAACACAAAGGTCGGACAAAAAATAACCCATTCAAAATGACTCAAGTCAATTTCAAATTAAAAGGTGATCATGAGCATGCCTCATGCCGTTATGATTAACACAGTCGGTGCACATCGAAACAAATGAACATAAAACTCACACAACTAGTGCTGTTCTTGTTATCAAATTTTAGAATGACCAACGCAGTATACAGAACACGCCAGCGTAGAATATACAGACGTGTTAGAAGCTGCTCTACAGAGCTGTGAAGCATTGCGCAAGGATGAAATTTTACACAATAAAGCTGTAATCGTGTTCGAAACGACTAAAAGTTTGACGGCAACGTAAATAGACGTCAAACTGCCAGTAAGGGCCCAAGCACCTCTTGAAAACTAACGCAGCAAAATCAAACTGGTAAATAATATAGATGAAATGCTAGAAGAAAACCTACTGTGAACATGAAAGTGTTCATTCTTTTTACTATTTGTGCGTAAGTTGAATATCATCAATAGTTGAGCGCTCGAGAGGAGATACGGTAGTCAGGTCGTGGGTTGAATTTGTTGCGTCAGTCGAGGGGGTCAGGCAACCGAAGCACTACTGAAATGGAAATGTGACCAAACCTGTGTATACGATAATTCGGCGAAGCTTAACTTGAAGACAGTGGCACGGTAGTGGCGCGTGGTCGCCTCAGGAGAACGTGACCCGGGTTCAGTTCCCGATCTTAGTAATGATACATGCTGTTGACGAATTCTAACAGAGGTTCAGCTAGAACTTGGTGTTTTTGTTTCCGAGAGAGACTACACAGAAAATCTATCCGAGTAAAAAAACCGCAGTAGTCTATTAGTTCAGGTTATATATTCCAAGGCCAATATTACCTATCAACTGAGTTATCTGGTGGGAGACCCTGCTGTAAAATTGGCGAGTACTGCTTGTTCCACCTGGATGCGTTGCTCATTAGTTAGCCTGATCGAACTACAGAAATTGAGATACACTCGAAGGTTATGTATTGCGGTGAAGATATTTATTCACGTTCTAAAAACTTTGTAAAATCTGAGCGGACATACGGTTATGTGAATTTTGTCAGTTCGCTGTAGGCCTAGAGAGTCGGAGAGAAGACAGAACATCGACGGTATAATCTGATCAAGTTAGTTCTGCGCAAAATAAATCAGTAATTGAAAACTTACAACCAAGTGGAGTTTGTGCACAAAAGTTAACCCTCAACAAGTGGTACCTGAAAAGCAGTACTATTAGATTATGAACCCCAAAAGCAAACAAATGCCAACGAGGGCGATGTAATGAGACCGTGAACTTAATTTTGGTTAAGACCACCATCTAAATATGTACGGTGGGCAGTGTCCCATGTGGTGGTCAGAAGATCGAATCCTTTGGTCGCTGGTTGGTCATCATGTCGTGCGTAAGCATTGCAGCAACTTAAAGTACTTTTCACAATAACCGGCAGAGCTTGTATGGTTCTTCTTTCATCTCACTAATCGCTCTCACCCTTCCAGTCCACCACATGCCACTCAGCTGGTAGAGCACGTACTGCGAAAGGACACGCGGTTCTTGATGGTGGCTCGAATCCAACTGAAGCTTGAACATCCCACTACCAGAGCGCTTCATAGCTAACAAATCTACCATAGCACTTACCCGTAGTGCACTAATTATTCTAACTGGCTATTTCGATGGGTAGTACTAATGATTAGTGTGGCAGATTTATGATTTTAGATGGCATCCAACTGTGAAAATTCAGGGTTTCGGTTGGATTCGAATCAGTGACAGACACAGCATGAATCAACGCGGCAAGCGCACTACCAGCTGAGCTACGAAGCCACACCAGGAACTCGGAAATTTCACATTTGGATTCTGTTACTCACCCGTCCCACTGTCTCATATGGAATCCACCAAATGATTCACGGGATCGACTGCCACGGCAGGATTTCCCAAACAGTTCACGCTGGAATCCACCAACGCCACTGCTGATCATAGGTAGAGCGTTTACCGCGTTGAGGCATGCCGTATCTGTCGCTGGTTCGAATCCAGTCGAAGCCCTGAATTTGATGGTTGACAAGGTCGGTTGTTTGAGAGATCCCCAGTATGGTAGTCAATCACCCATGTGATTCGCCAAACACTGCAACCCCAGTGGGGTGGCTGAGTAATGGAATCCCAAGGTGAAACTTCCCGCCCCTCGACGTGGTTCCATAGCTTACGAGCATGCGACTTCCGTCACCGGTTTGAACCCAACTGATACCTAAAATTCACACGAACGGATCGCTTCTTACCAGTAAATGATTTTTATGTGTCCATGGTAGAAAGAAAACACTAAAAATATTTCAACCTTACTTCCACACGAACAGTTACATAAAACACTGACCGAACCTTATGCGCGGCATCGATCAGTAAGTTATGAAAAGTTTACCCGTACAAATTCAAGACTAACCGTTTTCGTACAGCCTATAGCAAGGTCTACAACGCTATAAAACTCCACCTGATTGTAGTAATTTGGCCGGTGTTCACAATCTCTGCAATAATGCCAGTAACCAAGCCGTGAACGACCAACTGCATACTCAAATTCACCCACATTCGCAAGAATTAAACCGTCACCTCACAACATGCTTTGGCTAACCTAGCAGGTTTTCTGAATCCACTGGCACTGATTCACTCGTTTAAAGTAACAATTCAAGTTTTCAAATGGTGAACATTGACGATTGGGTATGAATAAATTTATTGAACTTTCTATTCAAGCTATGGTATTCAGAGTTATGAAGAGAACGATCGGTTTCGAAGTTGCATACTTCTGCAGACAGTTGCACAGAACGCGTTCATAGCAGCACTGACACGAGTAGCGGGCACGTTCTATGACGACTGTTAAAATCAGTGATGTAATTTGGAAGCAGCCGGAAGGAATGTAAGTGTGGACCTAACTTTGAAATCATCTATTCGGATTTATTCAAGTTAAACTTAAAACCATGCTCGATGTTCTGATGTATAATGGTTAGCTGTGTCTAGTAGAGTAACGATTGTTTATCCCAGCCTAACAGCACAGATGACAATGGAAGGTATCCTGCTAAACATTTCCGGGTGCATCATTCAGCCTGAAAGCGATATCAGCTTTCACTAGAATGAGGTGGCTAGACAGGACTGTTTTTCAACAGTGAGGTTGCGGAAGCTGATGATTTGATTGTTCGTTCAGGAAGCTGAGGTACAGTGCATAAAACATGAGCCCGTATATCCAAGGGTAGGGCTGTCTTAGGGAATCGAGGTCATTTGTAGCGAAATACACCTCTGGGGGCTATGCACAGAAGACAACTGAGGGATCAGTGATGCCCTCCAACTGCGAAACATGACCTCTGCAGGTGGTGGACGTAAACCGGCCACAGTTACTCGACCATCGATTGCTACATTCAGTTGCGCTCATGGGGTGATACCAGTGGATAGACAGTGGTGAGATTTAAAACAGGTAATGGCACGGTAGTTTAAAGTGAGTTACTTTGCTCAATCTTTACGGATGTGAAGAATAAGGCAGATATCAACCAAACAGCTTTCATAACCAGCGATTTTTGCAGACACTGTAGATGATTCTCATAAAGCTCCAGTTGAACAAATGGTTAACCTTTATGGTTACCAGTAGGTTAGTCAATATAAACATGGCTTTTCCGGGATCCGGGCGATGTCTACAGCACACGGCTGGAAACGTCAGGTAATAGGGCGTTTGGTCAAGTTCAACGGTGTGTATGTCACCGTTGTTTAGACGAACTGCCTAGTAAATGACTTGGGCTACTGAAACAAAACTATGTAACCTGCAAATCATAAGCTCTCTTATAGAATTTGCTTCACTCATATTTGCAACCCGGTAGTTTGTTTGCAGTGTAAATATCATTGTGCTGAATGCACGAATCTGGACTGAATATTAGGCTCCTTTACTTTACGTCACTTTTTTAATAAAAAAACGGGTATTTTCCCTTTATCATGAGCTTATGGCACCTAAGTATCAATGATAACCACTTAGGTACAGTCCTTGATGCACGACCAGTTGCTACGTCAATACGGCTAACAGTGGCGACGAGTTTGGATTGTTAACGAATAAACAAACGACAGAACGCAGTGAGTCTACTTCTAATTGCCTAAAAAACATTGCAGATTTGTTAGTTGTTAGTTTTCCATGAGAATCTGAGAGATGACCAGGTTCTTCCACAGACTACATGTTTTGATTTTCTTATTTTCCTCAGACTGGAACATGACCGACTTCACTGGGGCAGCGAATTGGACAGCAACATCTGAAGGTGCAAAACTCGTGCTCCCGTTAGTCTTACGTTACCTCTGTCCGGCATGGGTCTCCTTCGTAGGTCTCGGAGCAGTGTCCGCCGCGGTCATGTCCTCAGCTGACTCATCTGTGCTCTCAGCAGCCTCCATGTTTGCCAGAAACGTCATGAAGCCGGTTTTCTGGCAATCCGCAAGTGAAAGACAAATATTGTGGGTGATGCGCGTCAGTATCTTCGTAGTAGGCGCATTGGCATGTCTGTTAGCTATCTACATCAGATCAATCTACGGACTGTGGTATCTGTGTTCCGATCTGGTCTATGTGATTTTGTTTCCTCAGCTAATATGCGTGCTCTACATTCGGTTTTCGAACACCTATGGGTCGGTTGCAGGTTACCTCGTTGGACTGTTCGTACGTCTCACTTCAGGTGAGGCTCTGGTCGGGCTGCCACCACTATTTCGCTATCCATACTATTACGACGATCCCGATAAATTTTATCAGCGGTTCCCTTGCAAGACATTTGCAATGATATGCAGTTTTTTGACCATCGTCTTAGTTTCCTACATCACTGATGTGTGTTTCCGTGCCGACTCAAAAAGACTCAAATATGACATTTTCCATTGTTACAAGGAACGCGCTTCGACTACTGGCTCCATCCATATCGGAAACCGATACAATCGACCTTCGATTCGAGTCACAAAACTACCGATACGCGTTGACCACCCTGACGAAGAAAATGACAAGAAAAACGACGTTGTAAACAAAACGGACGGGGGACTTGTAATCGATGCACTGAAGCTGCAAAAAACGAATCTGACAAAATCAGAGATCGGCGATGAGACGAATTCAGTTGCAATCAAAAAATTGATGAATTCACCAGAGAAAAAATACACGAACTAGAAAAGAGAAAATATTACACAGATGCTGTCAAATGAGCAGCAGTGATTAATAACTGAGTGGCATAATAACTCGACAGTCGTTCGGTGTGATAAACACCATCAATATCGTCTATCGATCGGAATGTGTTGGGAACATTGATTTTATTTATCCATGTCATTTGATATAATTGATTTAGTGGAAAAACATGGAAGCCTATCTTTAAAAATCAACACCTATGGTTGTGAGCACCAGAATGGTGCCCTTCAATGTTAGTGACACTTTCGCCCCGATCCGGTTATGTTGGATCATACCCATCGGCGCGAGTTCAAGGTTGTGCAGATGTTAGTTTAGCAACACTATTGTTTACCATCTTACCAATTATTTTCGAATTTGAAAATAATTCTTTATTGAAACTTTCTATTTCTATTTAACATCATTGATCTCATTTCATTCACCACTTTGAAAGACATAATTTAGTCTTTTGAGTTATTGATGAGAGCGTACAATATTTGTCAACATTTTATAACATTCTTAATCATTAACCGGACTATTCAGAATAGATTAAATAATATGGATTTCACTTCGTAAAACACTCTGGAGCTAAGTGACCTGGCGTTGGTAATAAATTTTCAATAATCAGGGTTAGAAGACCATACTAATCTGATATAAATGTCCCAGCTGTCTATTCCTCCTGTAATAAACATCTTAAAACAACAGGAAAGTCGGATCTCGTCCAAGGAAGCCTTTTTACTGCTGACAACCCTTCCGTATGCAAACATCTTTTGGGCGCTATATCATGAAACGAATGTCCAGCGGTGAAATCATTGAACACTGCATGATCACATCGTTGTCTACATAGACATCATTCAGAGGGCTATGGAACATGATGCATCGGTGCAGAGTTTGGATAACCACAAACCCAGGTGGATGGGTTGATAGTCTAGCAGTCTGAATGAGACTTGGTGGCAGTATTCATCAAATGTCATGCGCACGGCGAGAATCGTGAAGTCGACAACACAGCTGTGCACTACTCAATCTAAGAGGTTGAATGCCCCATCGGTATGTATTTGCAAACGTTCAGAAAGTCCGAAGGCGAGGATGGCAGGTTATAGATAACGTACGTAGCTAATCCGTACAGAGTGACGGCTGCAAACTGAAGTCGTTCCCTGACCAAGCATTCAGATTGGTTCCAACGAGTCTCATCCATCTGGTACCGAACGCAGGCGGGTTCCGACAAATATCCACACTTGAGGCATCACACGGTGAAATTGAACACAAACAACCAAACTGTTTGCCTAAGTCAAGTATTTGAGGAAATGGACCAACACGTAGAAGCCTACTTTGCCAAATTAGCCTTCACATCCTAAAGAACTCCACTGGTACACTGCTCCAGTTGGTCAAAACGTTGGGACCGTCGTCGTCGACGAAGTTACACCAGTAATGAGAAAAATATCACGTACGCATATTGTGGTCTAAATCCGGATACTGATACCGGGGGATCAACGAGATCATAGACCTAACACCCGGATCACTGAACTCTCCAAGAGGGCCGTTTATACTGCTTCTATTTACGGTAGACTATCGACTTCAAACTGTTCAACAGGCAATGCAGGTTAAAAGAAGGTCTGCGAGTAGGCAGAAGTCTGACAGTGGCAACCTGACGACGCAGCACTGAATCCGGATAGCGTTCCGGTGCAGCGTCGGATTTCGTCAATGAACAAATGAGTTACTCAGGTTTGTCAAGCGCCAAAACGACTAGGTGATCAGCTGAGCAGAGCCAACCAAAAAGGCCTAGGCTTCAGGACGAATCGCGTCCGGTCATTTTACTACTTTCATTCTATAAGACAGTCAATTGGAACTTGATAAAACTGAGATTTCTTAGTGTCATAATTGCTGTTTTCTGCTTTCGATCCTGAATGTGGCAAATTTTCAATAAATGACCCTGTCGATATAGTAATCGCACCCTCATCCGCAGAGAGAAATACAGCAGTCCCTTATTTGTGTAAAATTGCCATACAGTCAGAAGAAAACAGCAAGCCCTGGCCAGGACGAAGGAAGAGGAGGAGGGAAAGGAACCAAAATACTAAAAACAGTTATATCTCTATTCAAGCATTCAACATTGAGGTGCTCACACCTAACAAACAACCCAGCTGTAGTTGAGTAAATAAGGTCATCACAGCGTCAAGCTAAGCGCAGTAGGTCGCTCAGATGAGCAAGGTATCACATCGCGTCAAATTCCAGTCTCGTTGTGATCGGGTATCGAGATGTAGTGGAACGGTGTGGAAAACGCACGAAAACTAACAGAGAGTCTATGACACCAATCCAGACTGGAACTACAAGGAAACAGTTGGGTAATCTTACTGTTAACAACGATACAGCGCACAATCCCCAGATCCAGTTGCTTTGATTCTGATACTGTTTCACAATAATTCCTGCTAGCCCTTAAATTAAGTCCACGATCACTTTATCTTACACAGAGTCACTCAAAAGACAAATTGCTGTACTTCGTCGACCTACAGCCCACGAGGTAGAATGCAGAGGTATGATTCTGCCGCGGCGAACGCCGCTATTTCCAAAGGAACATTCTTGCCCACGTTTGGACAGCCTGACAGAATACAGATCACGGCAGTCGTGCCCGGCCCAGACCTGCTCTAGCCACAACAGCAAAACAGAGCTTCGGTAGCGAGGGTTTTTTAACGAGCTAAGTCAATAAGGAAGCCGCGCAAAATTGGCTACGACCAGTCTGGTTTATAGATAAGTGATTACAAACATAGACAGATAGCAATTCGAATCAACCCGAATAATGACAGTGAAATGTCCATCTAAAAGGAACGGCATGGATCTAACCATATTGTGAAGAACCTGAAAGACATAAAATCAGAAACATAGTGTAGTTTTGCTAACCAGTCACGGAAGAAGATGCGCAGTTGCCCAGGTGTGAGAAATGCTACAGAAGAAATGACTCAACATGTAATAAATGTTACACTTGACACTATGTATGTCCTGCTACGTCACAATGCAGCAAACACCTCCTAACTCAACTGGGTGAACGCAATGCAAACGGTCACCTTTAAACACAGAAACCTCAAAGTATTACTTCCTATTAGAAAGCAGTTTAACTGAAGCATAACATTTTCAAAACTGGTTGGGGTAGGTTTGCATACTCCAACAACATGGAAAATAGTTGGACAAAACAACTCCTGTGGTCTTGTGATCAATAAGAAATTGCCTAGAGTACAGTAAGCACTTCGATACGTCAACAGCAACGCTTGTGTACATAATGCAGATCACTAACTGGAACCAACCAATCTAACACCTTCAACTGTGAAAAGCAGGCAATAAGAGGTTTCAGAGATCAGAGATAGTCGGGGCCTGTGAATATACGCTATGATAACAGTTCACCATAGAAAATCCGTTCCGTGTTGTCCAAAGAACAGCAACATCGAATCCAGTATATACATTTTAAGAATGTACACGGAAGAGAGCATCACATAAATAAATAAAAAGTCGACCATTGTTTATCACGAAAAGTGACCACTGTTCCCACAAACGCAATCGGGAACGATGTCGATCGGGCGATTTTGGTGACGCCCACAGTGGGCTCAAACGCCATTCAGAGCGCTGCATCCAACCTGGCCGCATGTGTCCGAATTTTACCAAAAATCTTGTTTGGTGGGGCACCGAGAATCAGATCGCAGATAGAACGCCGAGCTACTGCAATGCGTTCGTTACTGCCCAATATATGGATTGTTTCATCAGCCACCACAATTCGCGTCCGTGTGGCGTTTTCCACACACATTCGAATACGACCCTTCGCGCCGCAAATACGTCCAACAGCCCGAGCCATGTGGTCACCCTAAGTAAAAGCAAGGAAAAGCATCGACTTAGATATTTAGCCCCCAAGTGGAATATGGTGTATCCCACCATCCAGTGCTAGTCAAAACACCTGTGTTCAGCTGCACCGTAAAAAATTAAAGAGCATGGACTATGTTATTAATATAGACAACCGAAGCTACGAAAGCAAGTTGAAAATTCACCACGATGCAACCCATGAACAACACCCGATGAAGGTTTTCGATAAAAATTTATCAGGCTTTTGCACTCACAGAACACCAAAATCAAAACGGTCATACGCAAAGCTTGGAGCTGGTCAGAATTCACGCCATCCTCCCACTAATTTACGTTTATGAACGTCAATTATGTGTTAGTCGCCCCTGTATCGGTCGAGAGTCAAGCCAGCTGGAGCGACTGGGCGAACTTTCCCTCCACACTCAAGATCGGGCTACCTAATCATAGAGATGATGGTGGCGACAGCCTTGCCAGTACCCATTGGATGACGGACGAATTTTGACCGATACGCTAGAACGGACAAGTAACATCCAACTGGCTTCTAAAGACATGAACCAATGAGACGACAGTGTGAATTTTGGCCTAGCTTTGCACTTGATCGCTCACATTCTAGTGCGCTGTAACTGTTACAGTGTGATCAGATTTGATCGAAAACATGTTTGCTACGCTTTGTGATCTATGACAGAACGGGAATTTTTGTGAGAACCGTAGGTTTCACGGTAAAATGTGTTTTATCAGTTAAAGTATAAAAAAAACGGCGCTCAGAGATTATTAACATATACATTTTATTTGTTCATTGTTAACGACAGTGTGTTTCAATATGCCCACAAGAAATACCTTAGGTTAGGTAAGTAGGTAGGTTGAGCGGAAATGATTAGTAATTGTGTTCAAATAACAGAATCTCTGTAGGTGGCTTCATATCACTGTTAAGACACATACGGCACACAGATCATTATTTGCCACCGCTTATTCGAATCCTGGGTTTTTATACTTGGATCTCTGAGAAATCCTGTGAAGATATTTAGAAAAATCGAGGTTATTAACATGGAACGTTGTGACTGGAAATTATGAACAATCTCACATTTTCAGACGGACACGCCTTCTCCTCCTTTGTGTTGATTACTGGAAAGAAACTGTAAGTCGGTTACGCCAGAACATCTATCACACCCAAAATGACTTTGTTTTGGTCACACAAAAAACGCTCGGATTGATTCATTCATTGTTAGAAATCAACCACAGGTAAAAAAAACTAGAATCACAAAGATAAACACTATTCTGCACGACTGACAAGTACCTGCACCCTCGGCAGTAGACTAACAACCTCTTTGGTGATACTTCCCGCATAGCGAACACATGGCTCTAATCCCTTCAGATGGCGTTGAACCCTGTCCTTCAATTTCGGAGCGTTCGATTTGGGCTGTACCGGTCATACGCGAAATTGCATAGTACACACTAATTCGAAAAGGTAAGTTATGTGGAGGCGACTGTCGGTAGAGAACGTTTGTCAAGATTATTTGGTGACGACTGAACAACGATGCAATTGATTCCAATCAACTAAACCAAGGTACATACTGCAAGCAACTCATTTCAATGACCGCTAGCAAAATGGTGAAAAGTGGCATTAATCGAGTTGTCATGCCAACACCACGAAAGCCAGGGAATGGGACCTATCAGTTGGGGAAAATGGCAGATTTGTGGGCCACATACTAGACGATAAGCTACGGTCAATGTGGTTATCAGACGGAATGAACATTAATTTCGTTACCTGTTACAGCCCACTTTCTCATGTTGACTTCTCGGTGTGCACAATGTTGGCAACAAAAAATTAGGTTGAAACAACCGCCCACTGCTCCGCCGGTGATCAATGGGACCACATCTCACTCTCTACAACATCGAGAACCCTGATGTATGCTTTCAATTTCGACCAGCAGTTCAGTGAAGAAGAAAAACGAAGCGCGACGGCCAGAGTAATAGGTGAACATCGATACAGACAGTCTACCATTCAGACACTGTTTACTTTAACGGAGGTTGACGTAGCGAACTTGTGTCACCTCTAAACACTTCTGTGCTACTACTCCGGAATCAAAAACCATCCAGCTAATTCTGGCCAGAATCAATGTGAAAAAGATAATATGTTGACTACTACAAATAGTGCGAGTAATGTGGTGACGAAACCACAGGTTCAATGGCTCAAACACCCGACCACCAGAATGGATGCCAACACCATCCACCACGCCACCTCCGAATCCTCAGAGGGTATGAACGTAACCTTATTCCTCATGATGTCTTCCTTACTGACAGGATGGACTCCGATCGGTTCATTTTATACTGCTCAGTTTAACTGCCAGCGATACTGTTTTTAGTTGCTAGGCGGTCGACCTCCATGTGTAGACCTCACTTGGTCATAGGTCGTACACCTTTGTTGAGTATCAACTTTTCATACACAGTTCCAGTTTGACCATCAACAGTTCCCGTTCTGCCTGATTCAGGCCGTTAACAGCTGCTTTGATGGACTATATGTAACCGTGGTGCGCAACAGATTCTACATATCCATAAATATCGATTCTTCGAGTGTGGCGATGTGCGTAGCCTTAGTCAACAGGTCTTAGCAATCAATTGGGTTAGCAACAGGAGACGACTGGAAATACTTAACGTACTCGAGACCTGACGACAAAAGTCAACAACCGAGATATGTATGATGTATCCAAAAACATCCAAAAACACTGCACTGCATCTTCACCTCAAAATGTCGTCATTTAGGTTGTCAGCATAAAACCGACAACCAGTTTCGTCGACCGCTCGACACTTTCGGAATGCTTATCACTAAGGCCTCATCGAGACACTTCGAAAAGTCTGTGTGACAAGTGACAATCGATTACTAATGTTCGCGGAGGCTTCTTATCAAGAAGATGCACATTACCCCTTGCAAGTAACGTGAGTTGAGTGCCAGTTTGTCGCTGCCGTGGTAGTGAACACTAATCAAACTAGTGTGCGTTCCCACTGTTGTTTTAAATGCGTCCGAAGTGTGTGGTTTTACTAGTTGACCTATTGTTGAACAGTTCGATGTATCTACATAAACGAGTAACTGCAGTGTGTGCTTGTGAAGACGCAGCACAGTGTTATCGGACACATCGTGCAAACTTAGGTTGTTGACTTCGCTCCTCAGGTTTAAATAGAGAAAACTGCCTCAAATGACAGAGACAGTTGATAATCTGAGTCACTCAGAACTCTACCAGAAAATACTAGGATGGAGGACCATACAAGTAATCGTCCGGGCAATTGTCCGGCGAATGCTTCGAAGCAAGTCTGAGTGCTGGACTCTGAAATTTAGGGGAATACGGAAGAGATCGGTTAAAACACTTCGAAAATTAATATCTGCTGTTATTAGAGGGATTGTTGGTCTAAGGCAAATAAGTACTACATATTACACATGGCAATGTAACATGAGGATCGATATGTCCATTTCGTATAGTTGAACAATTAACAGACGACAGGAGACTTGTGAATACGTACCAGTGATTTTTTAAAGCTTGCTCACTTTTAGCTGGGGAAATCAAAGCAGGCGTAACAACCGTTAGGTCTACCCAGACAAGCGGTTATCCACAGTCTGACGAGACTGCACGTTGTGAGCACGTGAACTAATGTTGCACTTATGTTCGAATGTCCGATGAAGCCAACTTTTCGTTGATCAACGCATATCTATCTACCAGTTGATTTATTGACTGGTGGTGTCTTTTCAGCAGGCGTTCCTGGCTCAGTTACCCAGCAGTCGGTTTACCCTCCAATGTGTGCGTGGCCGCAACAGCACATGAACAAACAACCACAATTGGTTGAGAATAAAATCGGGGCCGTTGATTAGTGGTAAGGGTATGCTTTTACTGCGTGCAAACAGTCATATCATAGCAACAACTTAACAGCAACTTAGTCCCACCATAAGACTGTGTAGTAAAGCTACCGTCAGGATTTAATCCAATCATCCACCGTAATCTGAGCATCATTCTGGAGATGCAATTGGCAATTACTCACGATTAACGTGTAAGGACAACCGTCTGAGCGTAGCATACGTTTCTGCAAGCCCAATCTTTTAATTAAGGTTTTTGATTTGAACAATTTCGTTGCTCAACAGCACGCTGTCCAAACCGATGAGCGCCTGTGGTACACTGATTGGAAGTTGAGGAAATTGAGATACACTCCAGTCAACGTGGGATTCCGATGCACCACATGTTTTAACGGTCCACTCGATTTTCAGTTCATGTGTATGTCCAGGAAGGCTAATAAGCTATCATCGCACATTGAAGCACGAAAAGAATGTTTGGATGAACGAGTTAAACTTACACCAAAAGCATTCATGTGTACCACTAGCCATAGCAACTACCGAGTGATCACCCTTGTAGCTACAATACAAAGCGGCCCGATCGACTGCTTGTTAGGCGGTTTCCCAGTATCATTGTAAGAATTATAACCGGCGGATCTCCTAGTAAAACTCCGCATAATTGGTAAAAACCGTTCAAACAAAACCTAACGCTCCGTGTACATTGTAAAATGAGCTCTCTAAGGACGGGATCTAGTGTGTACACAGGAAATGGATGCACTCAAACAAAACCGTACACAAAACCGACAGTATCAACCGAGTGAACCGTGTTAAACAATAGCCAAACGTCATACGAGGAAACTTCGCGCGTGACATATTGGTCACCATAGTGATTAACAAGAGACTATACAGCCCATCTGACTGTACTGTGACAAGTCGCTCCTAATGGGTTGTCGGGCGTTTACTTGACAAGCTGAAAATCCGCAGAATTACTCACAATACTTTGTCGAACACGTGTGCTGGGTTTTCGAGTCTTTGGAAGACGATACATACGTGGTATCTTCAGAAATTGTGATAGGGCACCTGTGACATAATACAAGGTAGCAGCAGCAATCGCAACATATCATTTAGTTCCCGATTAACAACAGAAAATTCGATTGGATATCCTTTCTGAACCGAGTTTAATTTGGCTCAACAGTCAATCTTGTTGAGAACGAACGCATCTGGTCCTTCGCCAAGCTTAATCATGGCAATATTTTCCGTCTCCTTAATGTTATCTCTCTCTCTCTCTTCCTATACGGGTTTGCTCGTTTTGTCCTCTATGATTGTGTGACATTTAAGCATCAGTATGAACCACTAGTGTGTTGTTGTCTATGATGATGATGCATCGATGGCTGCTCTTTATGACTGAATACTACCTCAAGAATACCTCCCATATACTTAGACAAAAGTGAAAATGGAAAACAGACGTCTGAGAATAGTGAATTGGTCCACCTCTAGTTGGGATTATTGCACTGGTTCTTCTTCTCAGGTAAGTGGTAAGCTCCGTGAGATATTTCTGTGTAACTTACTAGCATGCCTACGAATGAGCCAACCGTACATACGAAGACATCGACGAATGTGTAGCCTGGAGAAATGTTCAGTCAAGATGAACACAGGATTACGTTCCAGAGGTGGAACACACTAATGTCAACGGCTAAAAATACGATAGTACGTAGACTTCCGCAATACGCCGTGTTTGTCGACCAGTGACTCCGGTTGTACAGTAGTAGGGGTACAGGAGAAGACACAAACGGTCTGCAGTAAGGTCCAGAAAGATCAATTAACTCGTATCAATCTGTCAAATAACTTACTCAGGGTTCAAACGATCAAACCTTCGTCTTGTCGAAAGCCCATGATATCAGTGAAAGCCTCATCACAAGACGACCACACGCGTACTCTCACGATTAGCTACTTGAAGCGTAACGAGAGCATCAATCCGTCTTCCACATTTTAATCGATGGCCGATTGCTTGCCATTTTTAATCAGTATGCAGAGCTCTGTGTAAACGTGTTGAGTCGGATCAACGAATGAAGATCACAAGCGGTTTCAACGCAAGACTGAGCAGCAAAGGTCACACAATCGATCGAAGTGAAAAATAATAACCTCATTAGCCCCAGGCGCGTACGTACTCAGTCATGGTAAGTAGGTATGTGCACACACATTCACAGCGTTGAACAGTACCCATGAGTACCATGGATTCAAATGTGGACGTCCCTCACAGATTAACGAATAAGTACGGACGTCCGAAGAGAAAAAAAGTAAGAACCATGTGAATTTAGGAAGAAGGGAAGAAAATCTCGTAGGTATGAGCAAGCGTGGATTTCTAAGCGCCTGCTATATACCGTGCGAAACCACCGCTATGCGTTCAGAAACAAACGGCAGTGAGTCTATCGCTTCTTTGGCAACACGTTACATAGATTGAATGTTTTTCTTACTCCTATTTCTGTCCTTATTCTTTGTTTCCACCCTACACCTACATCCATTTCTATCAAATGACCGAATGACGATCGACCAGCGATAAATTTATCCGTAGGCTCCCATGTGTCCGAATGTTTATACATCATTTAACGTATTCAACTGAGAACAACGAACGAAATGACACTTAAGCATACACACACATAATACATCATGACCGTTGCGTTCTTCAAAGTGATTCGGGAACAACACTGTTTCAATCAAGGACTACTCTGAAAACGATATAAAACTTGGAATGAGAGATGGAAAATAACTCCCTCGAAAATTGTCCACAAGTCAGACGGCATATATCATTAAGTAACTGAAGAACTACTAGGGCTATCCAAAATACCTTTAGTGTTTGCTTGACATCCATGATGTGAAAACTTTCCACATATATTCCATCTATCCGAACAACTGCAAGAGCATCTTCGTATTTGAAACCTTTCAGGAAAGCATGAACAAAATCATATCCCTTTTGGAGATGAATAGGATCTTTGGTTTCCGGAGACGTCTTCAAGAATATCCTCCATGCCTTCGTACGTGTGCTCAAGCAAACCATTAGCTTGAGTTGCTTGGTCAGGACCTAACAAAATCGATTCATAAGATGAGTTAGTTACCTCAACCATGGAAGACCAGATACTGCGGAGAGGAGTTCGCCTGGTAGTAGGCACAATTAAAGTCCGGACTTCGTCGTTCGACATCGGACAAACGTATACCATGTTAAATATAACAAAACGTCCGACAACACTGTAGTCGAAACTTCACTCCAAACAGAGAAATACACACGGTCTGAAGTCACAACGTAAAATGAGTATACGAAATAGACCAATAAAACGGCAAGGGTTTCAAAAAATTACTTCAGACACAGTTTCTATCAACTTTTTTAAGGCGATAAGATAACATCAAGGTATTCAGAATCAATCTGGCAACCAGTGTTGCGCAGTTCTAATAACAGTTTCACAGACATCGAGCTATTCACGTATGCACTCTTAATAAGCAAGAAAGAACCCCGGTCAATTACGAAAGACGAATCACATCTGTTGAGCAACGTGGTACGACGATAACACATAGTAAACAGAAGGAAAGAGGAAAGAAGTATCGTAAAAGAGTACTTGGCTCCGAAAGTTATGTACCGAGCAAAAATAATCAGATGGCACGTACAAGCATCAGAGATACCAATGATGCACGTCTGCTACCTGTTTATGTGTGAAAACAGCATGTACCACAAATTATTTAGTTAGCTCTTGAAGGTTTTGGTGGAGGTATACGAAATCTTTCCCAGTAACTTATTCCGTGCATTTGCCACTTTATGGAGGGGAAGAGTTTCCTAAGGAAAGAGTGTGACACTCTACTGTGTCGCAGTTTGGCTTCCACCTAAGCACCTGAGAAAAAGATAACCTAATTTGTTAAATCTTCCTTTACAGGTGGGTCTTCGTATTCCCTTAAATTTACTCGTCGAAGTATCGAGTGTGTTGGAGGGCGGAACAGATCTGAACACCGTGTTCAAAACGTGATCTGGTAAGTTTTACATAGGGGTGAAAAACGCCTTGAAGTCTCACAAGAACATTACGTTCATCGATCTGACACAATGCGTCACAACGTTTTCCAGATCACCAGCACGGCCTGTACATGGGTGCTTAAAATACCTTTTACAGTAAACTAATTATCGAGATGAATAACCATTGCACTTCGAGGCAAAGGAAAATCACCCATGGGACTGAACAAACGGACAAACCTATAAGGGTCCTCCTGGGCAAAGTCTCTGAGAGGTTTTCTGATGATCTTTAGCCAATTGGCCACTCAGAGACTGTAATGTGAGTTACCCGCACAGGTGGCCCACATAAATTAACGAATGTAGTGACCACAGCAACTAACTCCTAGGCACCTCACAGGTTAGACACGTTTTCTTGAATAACCCCATGACAAGTATTACCTGCAGTAGCGGGTTTTGAGAAGCTTGGCGATCCAGTTTATAGCCTGAGAAGATAAGCTGTGTAGAAATGGCTTATACAGCCAAAACGTCCAGTTAACACACTTCTACTTTTCACCCCGGACCAACTTAGCTGTAACATCCCACTAGCAGTACAAGCGGTGGTGGAGATGGTATTTTAATCAACTGCCTCAATTATACACAGAGATAACGAGAGCCAAATTGCATTCTTCTGGATTTTTCTGGACAATAACGACCTAAATATCATTGTCAACAGGACTGATGTTGGCTAAGTAGAGCTCAGCCGGACTCGGACGCCTTATCAATGTTTGACGGTGAGAGACACATCAGTTACGTTAGACTCCACCTTTGCTAAAACATCATTACTTTTCATGCCGAGCATAGGTCGAATTTCTCTGTTCACTGAAGGAAACTATCCAAAGAGAACTAACAAAATGTCTGTTAGTTGACGACCACTTACCGTCAAGTTATCTTCATCAGACATCATATCTTCGACTCCCGATCGCAGAATCAGTTAAGACACAACTCAAGTGAAATACGAGTTCGGTTTTGGGATGCTTAGTTAGTACTGGCTAACGCTGATGCTTAGATGCACGCCCAGTCTGTGGCTTCAGCAGCCTTGTCCACTACACTGGAACTGTCCAGTGCGACAACCATGGGCTTTCGGAAGAAGTACCCAAGCTTTATGTTCTATATAAATTCGCCATATTCATTCTTAAGTAAGCGCCTATAGGCTCGATAAACAGGTAGCCTACGAACGTACTCTGGAAACTAACGCCGTTGATATCTTCCGTCTTACTGAAACATAGCTTCAGGATTCTAGCACAACCTTGGTAGACCGTTGCAATGTACGCTAGCCTGGAGACGCTACAGCCCCAGTCGGTGTTGGAGTTGCTCTACGCGTGAGCGTAGAGAGGGCGCTGAATTTCCGTCAAGGGTTGTACTTACACTGTCAGACTTGAAGGTGCCATCAGAAAATTGAGAAGCGCCTGTCACAAACGCTGCCTGTTTTTTTTACTGCGGTATATGCTCCACAAGACTGCAGCTCAAATGCAGTCGGCGCACTGCGCGGTGCACGGACAGTGTATTACTGACTGGAGTTTTGAACGTTAACTTAGAAAGATTGAGCGCTCACGTGCATGACCTTGGTGGCCCACTCATAAAACACTCGTTGAGCAAACAGCTGCAGACATCCGTTGCAGCACTGTGCTGATAACGGTTTGTTTCCGGCAAGTACAAATTATCAGTGTTCTAGATTTCAACGTTCCGCCTGGCGACCTCCATTGCGGACAGAGACTGATCACACCGTTGTCAGTCTTTAGTGGCGCGGCTGTTTCCAAAAAAGCAAGTCAATCTGAAGCACACGGTGGATTGTGAGCACGCACACGCACTGGTATACACTATGTACACTCTGCGCTACGGTAGAAGGCCAGTTATCAAACACAAACAGACGCATCGAAACTAGCGGGGAGACATGTGCTCTGTGCCTATCAAACGACGTTTGCCCTTAGTCTAGGACCCAACCCACTGAATGATACTGGAGCATATTGGGCACATACCGAGTACGACGCATGAATGAGGTACTGTACTATATAGTGCTACTGCAGTCAGCTGTCACGTGAATTTCTTGACGCCGCCGAAATGTCCTACTCAGCAGTGAGTACAACTCAGTCCACAAGAATACTCGCTATTAGGACATAACAAACCCCTGCTGACCTACCCTGATACACTGACATGGTGATCTGGCTAGTGCACCGCATTGATCCGGAAAGCCAGGCTGACTAGAACTTAGGTTCCTCCAGGTACAACCGTGTTAGACAGTCCAAAGGGGAACTTCTGAATGAAAAGCAGTGTCATTCATAGGGTTATATGCCACTTTACTGACCGCGTAGAAGTGTTTGGTTAGTAGGGCACGATCACATGTGGATACAGCAGAACTAGCACAGTCACAGCACTGATGCTTTCCGAATGAGAAAAAAAGGAAAGAAGTATCCTCGAACAAGAGAGCACTCCGGTCACCCGATGGTTGACCAGGACCGCAAACGTATTATCCAATACAACCAAAAAGCTTCTGGTGTCATCCAAAAGTCAGAATACGCCTCCTGCACGCAGCAGTGAGCAGAATCAAGCATTCACCTCTAATTCATTGTACCCTCGGGATAGGCCGCTTTCTCAGTGTTAGGTAACTGGCTCCGGGTAGGGTCCGCTAAGAATGTTACTTCGCGAGTCGAACTTTTGCGTCAGAGGCTTAGGGTGGGGTCCCCCCAGTCAACTCACTTTCACGGCAAGAACGATCAGTTATCACCGCCTTGACAGACTACTCCGATCATTTTCAACTTCTCTATCTTCTGCCCTTAATTATCTTCCCTTTAAGCCAAGACAGACGATAAATATTGGCGCTTTTAACACTCACACACCCCTGCGAAAAAAGCCAGCCAGCTGCTATGGTAAGCACCTCCTCGAGATTAGAAATGCATACACACTGTCCCCGAAACGAGCCTTTACAACCCTAGCATTGTTCCTCACTTGAATTCGCCCTATGGATCAGCGGTTCTTTCTCAGGGTCTGTGGTAACGATGAAGCCGAACCTCATGGTCAGGCTGGAGTGGGGATTGCACTGACCTCTAGGGAACAGCGTAACCTGTTCAAATGGATCCAAGCGAGTTGTCGTGTACATGCGTTCTGACTTGCATTTCGGTCAGTTTGTCGACAGAGACCAGAAAGACGTCACATATATGTGCTCCAACAGATTACAGTTCACATACTACCACGAGCATCTTCTATGATGCCCTCTTTGCCCTTCTGATGCAAACTGAACAATCTGGCATCGTTGTGACTAGTGGTGATATGAACGCACAACTCAGTCGTCTTAATCCAAAAGAGAAGCAGCTGGGTAGTACGTTTGATTTCCGGGTGCAACACGCTGACAATGGTGATCGGCTGTTATAATTGTGTGTACCGCACAACCTCTGTATAACGATAAGCGCACTATAGCATAAACGAAGACAATGCGACATGTGCAGACCACTCTGTGCAACTCAACCGCAAACATAAACGGATTATCATCATCATCATCAAAAACAGCCATGAGCCTGACCAAAAGGTACTGTGGCTCGGGCCGCCGCTCACCTCAACAGTGACGTGGAATATCCTAAAAGGAAAGAGTACTACGAAGGACAAAAA
>QNGE01000211.1:0-31498 GCA_008508345.1 Paragonimus westermani | reverse complement strand
GTGACAAGTTGTGTATATGCATGTGAACCCTTAACAACGAACGTAGAATAAGCTCAAGCGGGAGGCTGTAAATGGGTAGCCACTAAACAAATAATTGTATTTGTTTATTGCACCTTGAAACTGCTTTCCCATTCGCTTTGTAGCCCATCATTGATGCTTCCTTTACTGTGGGCTAATAAATGTATCTCATCACTCTCTGGGCATTCATCGCCTAGCGTGTTTCCCAGCCGATAAATATTCCATCAAGACTCGTTTGTCTTTTCAGTTCTCTGTTCAATAACTCAGGGGCATAGCATATACCAACAACTGTTGTCCTTCATCATCATCATCATTCTTCAAGACATCAGAGAAGAGTTGGCTCAGTTGATATAGCTGCAGTTTGAGAATGCTTATTGAAAAAGGGTGTGCCCGGGAATTATATCAACATACTGAAAGCAATTTACCGTCAGTCTTCGGGGCAGGGCCTAAAGCAACGTATTTCTCACCTTCGGCATCTTAAATGGAGTGCGGCAAGATTTTCCAGTCCACAATTTCCTATTTGACTTTGCAGTGGAAGTGAGATTAAAATGCACCCTAACGGACGATTTGGACCTGCTTTCAGACGCTTGACTTCCAAACAGAGTATGCGGGCGATATTGCTCTAATCTCTGAAGATACTTGAAAGGCCCTGAGCACATTAAACAAACCAGAGGTTTCAGTCCATCTGGTTGGTGTGACTATCGTACAATTTAAGTGTATCGTACCGTTGTAAAATTGGCGGGACTCTACGCCCATACTCACTACTGAAAGTGAGTCACCAAGAGCAGCTGAGGTCGTAGTTTGGTAATCGCATTAGAGTTTGTGGGTTGTTAAATGAGATTACAAATCACACAGCCAAGGCTTGGGTGATGTTTAGCAACGTATGCTATCTGTGGTTTTGACATGACCCCAGTCATTCTGTGAAAGGCAGAATGTAAAAAGCGACTTCATTGTACAGTTGCGCAACCTGGTTCATCCTCGCGGAGGTTGTTCACAGTGTCTACTTCCAAACGCCGGTGTCTCTGAAGCATTGGTCACGTGTCAGAAAAGACGATTTTCCTAACGCGTCTTCGGAACGGATAAACTCTGTAGGCCAGCAAGTATAGTGACCTCGTCTTACAGGATTTGTTGACTTGCCATTTTACGAATGCCAACTCACGCCTGCAGCATCATGCCTTGTTTGTGAGCGGGTGAGTCTGGAAGCAACGTACTAGTGGCTAGCATAGCTTGAACTCGTAGCCTAGATGCACTCACAATGAAGCTTGCTTCAGTAGGTCGGTCTCGGCATGGGTCTGAAGAACGGTTGTTGAGACTCCCAGGTTCAGCAATTCTGAGAGGTCACTAAACGGTGAGCACCTTGGTCGAGAATGCTGTCTGATGTGGGGGAAATGTAAAAAAGACAATGGAGCCCGTGCTGAAAATCTCTGTGTACATCAGTGTATTTTTCACCGCCTCCTTATTTTTTCCATCTTAACCTTCCTCTTCAGTCCACTTCTCGTGTATTGTGACACATTTGCCAGTTCACGTGGTTAATTCCCACCAAACGCAGCGATATATCCTACGAGTTACTACCTTTTTCCAAAGAATAACAAATCCGGAATCCACTATCTATTCAACGATGGTGCTGAGGTCCGAGGGATTTCAAGTTGAACATGAAATTTGGTTACACTGACCAAAGAAGAACTCGGCGCAGCCATCAGAGGCATCATCAACGAGTTAGATCACAGCTCCAGTATATTCTACCTGGATCGGGTATTGATCATTTACAGTACTTAGACTTCCAAACAGAATACAGCTAGAAGGACACAGAAACAAAGCATAATAGGATTTTCAGCAAATGTTTTAACGACAGCAGACCATTACAACTTCAGTGCTCGGAGGAAAGACTTCTGCGCACACAGAGTAGGATTACCCAGCCGGATTTCGATCGCTTCCGCAGCAGCCAAGACACAAGTCACACCTGTGGTGTGAACACGTGTAACACGGCAAATAAGCTTGAATGCGACATCCACGTTGACTCTGTGACCCTTGTCAACTAGGCGGACCAAAACTGCGCCGGAAATCCTGCGCTGTTATCCGGTCATCAGCCAAGATGGATGGTGTTTGCGTATTCTCTCTGACAAGCACCTTGTTATGACCAATGTAACATGCTCCACCAGAACAACAGAATGAGTAGATTCAAAACGAAGTAATACTACTGGGCACTACGTCTTTGAAGTGGAGATATACAGCCGGCTTAGGGAACGTTGGTGTTAGTTGGGTGGCACAGAACGTTTTCATTAGGGCTGTATCGAGCCTTCTGGTCAACGATACATTTGATAATTCGCCTTCGTATGGCAAGTTCATACGGCCTTCCGCACAGCTGAAAATTCCGGGTATTGCGGCTCACTCAGTTGCATACTTCCAGTTAGGAATCTGACCGGATATTCATTTAACATAAGGGCTCCAACTTGTTGTCTAGCATGTCCCCAGGACAAATTTTGTAAATTCGAAGTCCACTTCCTGTGCATGCCCCGCTGAATCTATCAAGATGGACGTTTTAGTAGTGCAATACCGAGGAAAGCCAGTTTCCCATCTTGTTCCACTTCCACAGTGAACTTCACCTCCGTGTGAACTGAGTAGACTAGTGGTGTCAGGCAGTCAGTATTAATGTTTCTACTGACGATACAGAAAGTATCATCTACATACCGTTTGCATATCACCTACTGATCTATCAATCCCGTTAGCTTTGTTTGTTCTGTCACTCATGAAAATTTCAGCTAGCAATGGGCCCGGCGGCGAGCCCATGGCATCCAGATCCCTCTGGCACTAAATCTTCCCATCAAATTGAATCTGGATGTTCTGCCTGTAAACTAACAGAACGTTTTTAGCCGTTCATTCGCGTTGGAGTCATAGTAAACACGATCAGAAAAACACAACTCTGTCGCCAGAAATCAGGTGTCTCGGGCCGTTTCTGAGGTATGCATCGGCGTGAGATTCAGATATTTCTTTGCACGCCCACGCGGCCGTCAGGCCAATGACTTTCTATAAACATCAATCAGTTTCCGTGTAAATTCGTAAAGCGTCCGATGGCTGAATATATACTGCCTACCCGGAGTCTGCTTTGGCTGTGTTTTGATTGGTTCTCGCCTGTTGATGTTGTAGTGGATCTAAACGCAATATACAGTTCAGGTGTGAGTAAAAAACCGAAATAGTGATAAAAAATGACAAATGACTCATAGCAGTCCGTGAAGGTGCGTCGTTTAGAGCTCCACCACACGGAATGACCCAGCCAGCACGACCGTCCTATGAGTGTCCCATGAGTGTCCTATGAGTGTCCCATTGGCGTCCTAACTGAACATTTCTAGGTCACTTATAGGACGGTCATGGAAATTTTTGCGTATCATATGGTGTACTGTTGTTTAACAATTCCGCACGTCATTCAACTAATACTCTTCCGACAGGTAACTCGACGCTCCCACCATCATCTCTACACTCCAGCTATCGCGAAATATTCGGAAGACATCTGACGTCCACAAAAATTCAGCAATGAATGTGAGAATAGTATAATAAATATTCATGCAGCAAAATATACAATCGAACTGTCAGGAGTAGTCCATGTGCTCGTTTGTTGGATCGATGGGGCGGTGTGATTTGCTCTTAGTCAGCCGGGCGTATCTTTCCCTAGCTCTCCGGATCCAACATTGTAGCTTCTGTTTGACAGCCTTGTGTGTCGAACCGGGAACTTTCTGCCGCATGATGGCATCTTATGGATTGTATCTGTTAGCCTATAGACAATCTTACCCACAATCATCTGTGACAGGGGTGTTGGCGCAAAGGAGGACTTGTTGTTAATCCCTCTCCAGTTGATGTTGTTCGCCAACTCGTCCGTTAGTAGTGAATCCATTATGTTGTGTGCGCAGTTTTCCATCGCTCTTCCGCCGATTTTGTTCACGTAATCCGTCTAATCAAGTATTAGACAAGATTTGTTACAGATTACCATCTGTCGTCCGATTGTTTGTTCAGAATTTGAACGTTGTAACGCGCAACCGAAACCAGCGAGCACGCACGTATTGAATTTAAGTTGTGTGACTGGGCGTGCTGCTGTGGTGTCGGTGCCGTTTTAGCTTGCGTTTGTGTAAGTCGTGTGCATCGCTTACTGAGCCTTCGACTCATGTTTGTTCTTACTGTTTCTCTTTCCAGAACTGTTGTTCGAACCCCTACTTCGGAAGAGCGTTGTCCCCTGGTGCGCCCACGTTGCCCGGATGTTGGTACGCGAAGTCATGAGCATCCAGGGTAGAGTCGTCTGGCCTTCATGTTACAACGTCCTGAACAGAGTTCATTGGAAATTTAATTGGGAAGTCGTCAGGAACTTTGGGAGGACCTTCGGCTAGCGAAAACCGTAGAACGTTCAGTTCCAGCCTCATGGAATGAATCTCTTCTCGCATACGCGCGTTCGAATGAACGACCTTCTGAAAGTCATATTTTTGGTCAGTTATTTGACATTCGAAAGTCTTACCATTCAATGAGTCCATGTTGTCTTTTATGGGCACAAGAAGTGCCGGGATGTCACACACGTGAGGTTTCACAGGGCTCTTCACCAAGGAGCTGCATGGCGAAATGTAAAATAAGGAGTATGCTGTACACCCGGAAGCAACAGGGCCGTTTGGGAACAATGCAAGACTCGTCGGCGGACTTGTGTTGACCGTTGCAGTGACCATGCATTGCAATGGCGGAGGTGGAGGTGAATAATCCAGGATCACGTTGTGTGCCTTTCTTTTAAGTACACGTAATTCATCGGTCGTGAAGTCTGGCCTCAAAATTCGCTTACTGGACAAGGTGATCAGAGAACGTGTGGCACTCACATGACGCGCTTTTCATTGTCTTCCATGTTAACTGTGGCGTCAGAGGATGGCAACTCGGCCGTTTTCTCCAGGTGCTTTCCAGACGCATGGCAGTTGTAAGGTCGTCTAGAAAGGAGTGAGTGAGCGTGAGTAAAATTGACCCGTGCTCCTTAGAACTTTAACGGTGTACTCCTTTGCCAGTGGTGGTGTCGGCAGACGCTCCGATAGCAATCGACGTATTTGCTTCGACCTCAGTCGCGGCCAACGCACTTTATTATGCGAGGTGAACCATGACTGGCAGGAAATAGCGACTGATCCCTCTAAGAACTCAATAACACGGTACATCTGAAAATGACGGTCGTTTTAATTGTGATGCATGGGATGTCAGCAAAGAGTGAACTGTAAGTCAAGGTTTTATTGTGCGCAAAATGGAGTAAACAATTAAGTGGTCCTTCAATGTGAACGTAGACACCTGCACTAAATGTCCACAGTGGTTTTCCAGAGTGTGGTGAATGGTGAATTGCAACATTTGAAGATGTTCAAATCCACGGAGAGAATACATTTTTCGAAGAAAGCTTCCACTTGAGCATAGCGCCTAAGCAGAATTCGTTCGCCATGGATGAGTTCTATGACAACTGGCGCACCGTTCACTATTGCGCAGTTGTTAGGCGGCTTATATAAGTAAAATGTACCGCCAAGTGCAACACCAGCATTTTGGTTACACCGCGACAGAGGACAAGGACGCAGCACATCACCCGATGTTAGCTGTTCTTCCAAAAATCGCAGTCATGTCTTTCAGCAACCCTGCGGAACAGCTGCAAAGCGGGTAGGGTTGGACAGCGCACCATTTGCCTCAAACGGGCTATATGCGATTCGGACGGGAATGCTGAAAAGCCGTCGACAAGGCCATGTCTGAGAACGTCTTCACATATACGCAGTAAATGCTGTACACCATCTCCTATCCTCCGGACAAAGCGGCAAACTGACCTACGGTTTTTGCTATCATCCTCTCAACGAGTGGTACGTAATGCATCGCCAACTTTCGGTTGCTCAGAAGAAATATGCAGGTGGACAAATTTGGGAAATTTTCATATTTCTTGTGGTCCAAGATTTCCATCAGAACAACCGGGCCCAAGTACAAATGGGACTGTTGGAATTCCGATGCGTTCCGCCTATCCGCATCTTCCCACGTACGACACTCTCTGGAAGTCACAATTTATTGCTCGTTGGTTTACCTGGCGGATGGCAGTGGACGACAAGCGAGTGTTTCTCCGAGTGCTTCCGAAACTCCACAGATTGATCACCCTATTCATAACGTCAAGGCATACCAAATGCATATAATCAATCGGAAAAGAATGTACCATATCAATCGGTGGAGCTTCGACTGGTGACACGCCAATGTGATGTTCCGGCTTCAGACGTGAGCGAAAACTCGTCAGACCTGCGTGCGCGATCAATGTGGGGTAGAGTTATACGTCCATCCCTGTAAACGCCACGCACACAACACCTCTTGCATGAAAATAACCGGAATGCTGTTTCACCTGGCGGATGAATGCTCTTGCTGGTGCATCAGCAATCAGGCAATCAAAGTGAATTATGCAACGATTACCGTTGCCAACGTGGTAATATCCGTGCCGTTGCAGGCCCAGCATTTCATTGATAAAATCCGGAAAATATTCTGACACATTTCTAAGCTTCGTCTTTCCAATGAATACCCCGAAGATGAACAAGGCTGTTTTCGGTCTGGTTAAACGACAAAGGATTGTTCAAAGTTGTGCACGTGAGCTCTTAAACAAACCGACTCCATCGACATGAATCTGCAACTTCACAGCATCACACTGCCTGCGATTTCGAAGTACCATATCCAGGATGTTCTTCAAACCGAAATAGTCATAATGTCCCCCACTTATTTTCCTGCTTTCGGATGCGCCGGGGTAACCCGGCAAGGTTCTCGCGTCCTCAGGCAGATGTGGATATAAATGACGCAGTTCCATGTGCATTACACTGATTGCAGCCGTTGACATGTTATTCCGAAGCGCGATCCTTCTGGCTGATGCTTGTAAACATCTTCTTTCCAGCAGGTCGTCGGTCACATCAGAGATTTCTGTTAAATGGAAATCATAGAGGCCAAACCAATATTAATTGGTTCACACGGCGGCACATCCAGCGGAGATGCAACTAAGACTAACCCAATGGGGGCAACCGGTAATTAACGGGATAGCAATTGTTTCTCACTAATTTCCGGGAGAGTAATCACCATCTCCACCTCCGTCTGTGTGTTCGAGCCCTCAATTCTATTATTGCCTCCTGCCCTGGTCAACTCTGCACCGGTTGATGATAAGAGTACTAGAAACTCACCCCAACCTGAGCCAGCAACGCTTATTTTCGGCTCATGAATGTTGCCCATATCGTACATCCTCGCAATACGATAGATTTTGGACCGCGAGAACCCACGGAGTCTTTCCATGACACAATTTTGAAATTAGCGGGCTATGGACTAACCAACTTTGACGAAAACAAACAAATATCTGGGGAAAATTATTGTCTGCCATTTTTCTGCATTATGCGTTACACTTAAAATTCCACAATTATTTAACACGTAAACAAGTGATTAGGCGTTAAATCATCGGTTTATATGACCGTACCGCGGGACACTCAGAGTACGGTTCACCGTCCCATGACAGTCTCATGTGCTGGCTGGGGAAGTATCTAGTCGATCTGTTGTATAGTTCCACGTAACATTAGAAGTCACAAGGGAAAGAATTCCGACTAAAGATGAATTTGGAAATACGCTGAAATAAATGCGGATTCCGCTAGCCGTCAACTCTCACAAAATTCGTACCCACGTGACGACGAACGCAGAGAGAGAACACAGGGCTCGCGACCTTGGAAGAGTGTAATTTTGTTAATCGAATCAATTCACTTAATTTAAACCAGTGTACATGTGAAGTTGAAGGAGGTAAAAAATGTGAGAAACAATGAGAATTATGCTGCACAAAATGCTATACAAAATACTACAATGTCATGATGCTTGACTGATATGATCGGGAGGTTGACCGGACTGCGTTTTCTGTTCATGCGTTCAGTGGTGTTCTGAGGGTTGGGACAGAAGAAAAGGAGCATCAAAACCTGGCTGCTTTGAACAGCAAAAACAAACCATACTTCCATTATACAAACTAGGAGAAATGTTGTTCCAACACTTTTCTAGCTATCTTCTGAATATATCTACGCTTGTTGTCTCAGCGATCTCCGTAAGTGTAACGCAGCGTGCTGTCGAGGTCCTTTCGGTTTTCGTTTGTGCAAGCCGTGTACATATCTCATTGGGCCTTTGGCTCATACTTGTTTCTGTTATCTCCTTTCATAGGGCTACTGTTGGAACCTCTACTTCTGAGGATCGTTGTTCCCCGGTGTTTCCACGCTGCACAAAATTGGTTTAAGATTGTAACGGGTATACGAAGCCAGAGCATCCGGCTTGTTCTATACACGGGCGATTTGTTCTACCAGCTGACTACCCGGTTAATAAAAAAGTTAAATCGGACAGCTAGCCGTGATCCTGCTTTCTTGATTGTGAACCTATGAATTTATAAATCTCCGTCCTGACGCATTTTGAACAAACCTGCCGTGGGACTTGTTTCGGTGTGTTGGGTAGTTTTGTATTCCTCAATAAGGTCGCCTCTCAGCCGCCAGCGATCCAGTGAGAATAAGTTCAACGAGCGTAGTCGGTCTTGGTAGCTTAGATCCTTCAAACACAATACGCTACGTGTGGGAAGCTCTTGTAATTTTCCGAGGGCGGCTATGTCCTCTGTGAGGTATAGTGACCAAGCTTGGACACAATATGCCAATTGTGGGCGAACTATAGCGAGTACATTGAAATAAACTCTGCCGGATAAGGTTTGACGATCGCCGATTTCAGTCGATGTAACGCCCTCCATGCTTTTGTCGCGGATGCGGCAAACCGAGCAGAGGGGGTTAACATACAAACAATTTGGATACTCAAATCTTTTGTTTGTTGATTAGTTGGTATCTTGTCTGTCTGTCCATGTAATCCTCTTAGATGCCTGAGGGTCGACTGGATAGTATTAGCGAGGATGTGACATTTGATAACGTTAAGCTGTAAATCTCACTTCCATGTCCATCCGCCTACCCATATATCTTTAGAATGTCCACCTCGAGAAGGTCCGATTCCGACGAACTGTCCACCAGTTTTCTGTCATCTGCATACAGAAAACATTGGCAGACTAGGTCGTTGTTTGGGTAATTTATATATACCAGGAAAAGTAGAGCGACAATGACTGACTCCTGAGGTACTCCGCTCAACAGCGACCGTTTGTCCGGGACTCAACACTACCTTCCAACTAGAAAGGTCTGGATTCATCCATGGGTACTAGGGAAGATCCCGGCTTTTCGTAGCTCTCAACCCAAATGCCTGTGGCTGAGAGAATGAGCAGCTTTCTGGAAATTTAGGCAACACACCTCCAATATTTCTGTTCTATCCAGCCTCTCCATGACGATGACCATAAACGTCAGCAGATTGGTGAGACAAGACCCATCCCCCAGGATGTTAAGAAAGGATATCACCAAAAAAACCTAATCAGGTCATCAGGGACGGCTGACGAAATCGTTCGTCATAACAAGCTAATCGGGTCACCCGTGACGGCTGATGAAATCGTTCATCAACTAAACACTAGCGTGCAAAATTTTCTACATGAACCAACCAGGGTGAGGCGTGAAGGTGGATGTGAGTACCGTGCTAATCCGATAAACCAATCAGAGTGCAACGGCTATAAAACTTACCACACTAGGCCACCTAACCACGAAGTGGCCTGAACCACTGAAGATTGGTTCAACTTGTAGTTAGCTCTAATTGGCGACTAACTGATGGTATATAGTTGCATGCATTTCGTTCATTTGTTGAATTGGTAATCGGCATTACAGCGTGTTTTCTACGCAGTCGTGTTCCTTCTGACTCCGCGCTAGTAGACGGGGTGAAGCCTTTGAGCAAATGTCCGAGTATAGCATACAAGCCATGATAGGACGTTCTCATAACAAGAAAAAGGCGCGTTACTTCACAGAAAGCCACCTTGAGATGCTCTGTATAATTTTTAATCGCAAAGCAATCTGCAAGCCCTCTCTCGTAATATGCGCTCGAAAATTTTGCTGACGATGCTAGTGAGGCTCACTGGCAAGTAATTTTTGACCTATGATCGGTTGCCATCTTTGAGGATGGGAATTATAAAGGCTTATTTCCATTCACTCCCAACTATCCTTTTTCTTATCTGAGATTGAAAATGTGTGCAAATGGCGACTTCAGCGATTTGGCCAGATGCTTTAAGATAGCCGGGTGTATGTGGTCTGATCCGACAGACTTTGTGCTGATAAACTGGGATGTCGCTCGCTAAACTTTGGTGGCTGTAATGTCGCGAGGGTCACGCTCACAGTATTAGACCGAGGCTCGGGTGCTCCGTTTTATGAGAGAAACATTTTGTAAGTACGCCATGAACGCGTCCTCTATGCCCCTGTCATTCGATATAATCTCGCCATCATAGGAAACTGTGATCCCACTTTCCCTTCCTAGAGAGCACCTGGGTGAGCATATCCATGAAAACTCTTTGGGTCCTGTTTAATATCTCGTGCTCGGTTGAGCTCATATACCTTGCTTACCCGATTGCTTCGTTGCAAGCTTTCTGTACATCCTGAAGCTTTTAACCCACTTTTGTCGACTATCTGTCTTTTTAAGCCACATGCTTACGTTGAAAAGCCCTCGTGACACTAGGGCAAACCTACGGCTTCCCACTCTTTCCTCCGACTTATTTCTGAGGAATGTTCCTGTCTGTAAAAGCCCGGGGATTGTCACCGTCGTTCGACCGCAAACTATCGACGTTATCTATGGAAGAGGCTGGGTTCCAGTTCATTCTCTTGGCTTCCAATATCAGATTTCCGACGGTAGTTTGGTGAAAAGTTGCATCTTGTGTGCCTGCCTTGTTGCCAGATAACATAGGAACGGGAAATAAATCGTCACTTTTTTACTGTCCCGGAAATGCTGCTCCCAGTTGTGACCAAGCATGGCACTAAGGCCATCTGGCGGGGTTAATATCTCACGACCACTTCAACATGTGTTGATGTGAATTTGTCGACTAAGTTGAACAATTTGAGATCAAACCCTTCACCTCTATCAGATCTCAATAGTCAGTTAACCTTGCGAGCTTTGAACTCTCCCAAAACGGACAGGCGATGGCCTGATTGACTAGCCGACTAGAATGACTGTAGTAACGCCCCATCTTCCTTTGGCAGTGCACCCGGACTAATCACACCCTGAAGGCCACCAGTAGGCGATTTACGTGGAGTGGGCTGACGGTGGCTTGAATGCCCACGCAACTGCAGTTACAGATCACAGGTGACTGCCTTATGGAACCTGTGGTCAACAAGAGGCGGACGCCCCCGAATGTATCGCCACGGTCACTGTGACAACACTGAGAGCCCCGCGCCCAATCTCCAATATTCGTTTCTTCTTTGAGCCACGTTCCTGTGAGCAGTCAAATATATGTGGAGTGAATCGCTGTTTTTAGCTCGTCTATCTTATTATGCAGGCTGCGTGCACTCGCCAGCATGCGTTTCAGCTCCGGTTATTCGGCCTTCTGACTACTCCGCAGTTTGTTCGCGTCTAATCCCTCGCAAGAAGCCCCAGATGGATAGGTACAGTTCAGTTCACACGAAAGATGACAATCGGGAGCCAGATTGTTCAGATTCTTACGCCGGTAAGCCCAAGGTATTCCACGCTTCAACTGCAGGTTCCCTGATTTAAACTAAAGGTGTCCTCCTGCCGCTTTGCTACGACAGATAAAATTAACATCAACTGTAGTATATGCCTACAGAACTGTTGTTTTTAGAGGTGCCCATGTATACATTATTTAACCAACTCCACTATTGGTAGATAACTTGAGCTGCAGCGGCCCAGTGGCGGTGGTATTTGATTAACTTGTTTCGCACGGTACTACCGCTCACCTGGATCCGAAGGACAGAAGAGTGGTAGTTACTCCAAAGATAAACCAGAGTGGTGCTTCGTTAACACAACACCCTGGCATAAGAGCCAACTTTTTCTAGGGGTCGCATAAGTGGAACTGAGGCAGAGGTTAGTAAAATCGGGGTACAGTCCTCAACAGATACCGTATATCCGTATGGGGGATCGGTCCTCAGGCACATCTGCAGAACGTGAGGAGAAAGGTTGAATGAGGGCTTCCTGCTGAACAACTGAATAATCCCACCAACATGCAGGGGAAAACGCACAGGGAGGTGTGAACCTATGTGCTGCCTTCCACAAATTGTTGGTGCCTCGACGCGTTTACTTATAGACGAATGGCCTGCGCTTCTTTCTGCAAGTGAACGTTTTGAATAATTGAATTATCCGTATTAGCATTAATTCGCATAACATGGTCGACGACGGTCAACAGCAAGTTTAAAACGGTTCACCAATGAACGAAGTAAATCGCCTTCCACATTACCCAATCGCTTAGTGACAAGGCACTGGGAAACTTGGGAACTCCGATCGCGCCTTTATGAAATATTGCTGTGGCCGGTGTGCATTTGCTGCTGCTGTGTGTCGTGAGAAACGGTTAACTGACTGCCAGTCACCTATGTTGTGCCCAACCATGGGGAACGACGAGGAATAAAGGGCATTTCATGAACAAACTATGCGTAACGGCACGAGCCGCTTGTCTAGCGAATAACGGTTGGCTAAATATTCTCTATTTGTTGTTTGAGGTGTGCAGATGAGGGACGTTCACCAGCAAACAGAAAAAAGACACGCACCAACGAATTGCATCTTTGTGGTCAGCAGCCCCCCCGAGTCCCGGTTAATAGCAGAAGAGACTTAATAGAGCGGAAGAGTAGTACTCCTTCCCTGTGTTATACCGTACGAGATACGTCCGTTGTCGTCATAACTTGTTGTTCTTGTTGTTCGTGAATCCCTTGAGTGACTGTTTATTTCTTGTTGGGACTGCTCCGCGTATCCCATATTGATCGTACACTACTGTTATCACTTCAGCGCATCCGCAAGCACCGAACGTTGTGTCGATCCCTTGTACATTACTCACATCGTTAGCATATATTCTCTACACATTACATACCCGGTGGCAATGGGATTGGTTAATTAGGGACACTTTCTACAGACGACGAGAACACACCGCTGTGGGATGGCGACCACGCAGCCATATTTTCCAACGTCAGTGGAGGTGAAAAATAATCACTGTCGAAAGATTGATTCTTTTGGGACCGAATTTTGCCCACCTCATCTGCAAAATCGGACCGAACTATAGGTGTACCATACGAGGCGCAATAAAATATGCTCGAAGATGACAATCTCCTGTTGACCCATAAAGACAGTGACATCCGTGTATATACTGCTCGATAGCCGCTCCTGGAAGCTTTTAAATCTGCAGGTCATTTCAAAATTATCTCTAAATTAAACTGGCTTGATAGCAGACTTGCCAGTGATCTGGTGCACCTTCACTCTTCACACATTTTCATTTTGTGGAGAGGGAGCTCCTTACAAAATAACCTATTGTACTGCTTGAAGGTCACTCTAGGCTATAGAAAATAACCTGATATCGTAGCTGACGACTTGTGGATGATGTTGGTGATATTGTTCTCTAACTAATTGTGAGACACTTAAATTGTATACAGCCGTGATGTGCACGTACAACGTATACATCACGATAACATTCGAAAGAAGGACGGTGAGGATGAAATATTTCACTTCACGAAATTCCATATGTGTAAAAGAGGGTTAAAAACGTGGTAACGTTTAGCACTTTCAATGGATAAGGTCACGACCTATCCACTTGCTGTTCGCATGTAGGTAAAAACAAAGTAGTGTTTAAACAGGATGACGGCAAGTAGGTATCGAGGATGTCACAGTAACTTGAGACCTTCTGAATAAGGATTTATCTCTCCTTTATGACGGTCACGAAGGCAAGTGATTTCCGGAGTAACACGGCATCATTTGGCCTTCTGTCGGTGTACAGAGAATCCTGAAAAACAGAATGAGAGCCTCTCTTGGTTGCCACTCGCACGTCCAAGGTTTCCACGTCACCTGTCATTGAGATGTTAAGCTGCATATCCGACCGACACATCCTCTCCATTGTATGATGAAAAATCTGCGACGCTGATGGGAGGACTGTGGGTGAAAGTATGCAGCCAGTGAGGGTGGGGCTCAATGATAAATGCCGGATAACAGTCGGGCGTACCATACAAATGTGCACTGCAGCACGGGCGGTTTACATAGTACAGATAACCACAGGCGAGGCGCACTATATACAATGGTAACTGTATTATCCACATCGACGACCTTAAGGGGTTCAGGTGCCGTTTGTGTCATCTTGCAATCCACAGCATGCAGATTTCGAGTGGGCGGCCTAAACTGCTTATTTAAACCATTTTACTTGTCAAACGGTTTGATGTTGCCGGTTCAAAGTACGACGGTTTTTGCCGAAATTCCGTTGCACCTCACTGTTCACATTCCATGAATGTATAGATTTTCCGAGAAAATTCAGTAGGCAGGCCAGAACGGATATGGCCAATTCGACGGTTTACCTCTCTTATCAATCTGTGGCCAAAACATGTACTTCCTTACAACGGCCCTGTTGTAGAGTATGAAGTAATTCGCCTGGCGATTCGCAAGCAAACTACGTGCATGTGACCTGATGAAAACATCACGGCAAATTCATGTTCAGTTTTTCAAACGATGAGTCACTACCATGGTGGTTGGACTGTCGCCTGCAACAGAAATTCGCATCCGCTGTTAATTCATACTGCGGGGTTGGGAATATCTTTTTCTTGTCCATGTAAGCACCATTAGCACTTTACATCTTCCAGGATTACTACCCTACATAGTTCTCGACCTGTCGGAAAAATTCTCTGGCAGGCGCATCACCGATTATGCAGTCCAAAATTACCTCTAGACAGACATTATAAATGGACAGCACTATTGCGTCGGTCATACGGTCTTTAGAAAAACGTCGGCAAGGCAGTGCACATTTTCATCTTTTAAATCCTCGCAAAGTACGCAACAGCAAACAACAGCGTTTTTGGTACAGTCTTGCTGAAACAAACCACATCTATTGACGGGATCTCCTAACTTACACTCCATCAACAAGCAGCTACTTTTTAGCGCACCTTGAATGGTTATCCCACCTTCCTCGGGTAATACATGCAGTACATTCCTTCAAACCACAAAGAATGTGACTACCCACATCTATTACTGTATTTCCACGTACAAGTCAAGCTTCTAGAAGCGTTCTTGTAACCATCAGCAACTGGAACGAAACTTCCTCGAACTTACGGAGCATCATACCGGCTGCTGTCATTGACATGTCAGCTTCAAACGCCAACCACAAGGCGATCTTTGTTGTATTTATAGCTCCGTCGACGAGTGTTAATGATACATCTGGTGAACAACTCGGTTTTCTCAGAAAATATTCCGCCCTCGTTGTGTTGCTCATATTTACCATGTCGTTCTGCTTGACAAGCTGATCAGAGGTCAAAAAGACGACATGGTTCAAGTAATTTGTGGTGACTTCAGCAACACGTGCGTTCATACCAATAGTCGGTTTATTTGAATTTAAGCGATCATAATTCGGAACAATAACTCACGACCGCTGTCCCTCGATACATAAGCAATTGGGTCTGTACGTTTCAGCCACCTCTAGTGGCCTTCCTCGGGAGTGTTGTAGTCAGAAAGAGCCCTTCTCTTTGTTGACAAACACGCTTTTCAAACGCTCCACGGGGTGTATGTAAGATCGCTGGTTGAGTATGCTTGTCAAGTCGCATACACCGGTTTGAAGAAGAACATACTCGCCATCGAACGAGTCTAGCGAGTAGCCATCAGAATGGCCACGGGCTTGCGGCATTTCTCCCACGGGCCTCATCTTGAATTCTGATCCACATCCACTTGAGTTTGGGACACTCCACAATGACTTAATCCCTAACCCTTTTTCTTTGACACTAGACGCGTTCAGTAGTTCTTCAGCTAATTAGCTGATAGCGGTTGTTCAGGCCACCACAGGAAGTTCTATGTGATTCGATCCCGGACCTTCTTCAGGCCACAATCCTTCTTTTACAGAGTTATCGATCACCGGAAAGGCCTTATATGAGATGTTGTTAGCTGCCATCTCAAGGACCCTTTCAGATTACTAGCAGATGCCCACCTACTTAAGTAATTGTTAGATTATGATGTTACCGTGTTCTTGGTACTGTCTGTATCACACACGAGCGGTGCTACACCATGTTTACGATGACTGACTTTCAGGTGACCATAACACTGTCGGATTTCACAACGCACAAAGTGAGTGGATAGGGCAACTTGAGCTATAATTTCGAACTAGTGTACAAATCGCGGGATTCAGCGATTCGTACACGGGTTCAAGGCTGGGAGCCCAAGCTACCCTGATCCATTTAGTTTGTTCGTTCCGATTTCCGGCGTTTTTCTGTTGACTTGAAACGGGGTGTAGCACCGCTCATGGGGGTTACGGAAAGTGCCAATAACAGAGTGAAATAATAATCTAGCAGAACAGGATAACTGACTAATCTAACGGTTTATTAAGTAGATCAGAATCCCTTAACACTTTGAGGCGGTCCTTAGAAGAGCAGCTAACAATCTTCAGTGGTAGGTAATTCCAGCAAATAACCCTATGAGAGAAGAACTGTTGTCTTAGGAAGGTCCGAGGTCGGAGCTTGTAGAGCTTCTTCTCGTGGCCTCTTCTACTGTTATCACTTGCTAGGGTGAAGAATTGTTGCACGAGTCCTGTGCTGAAGAGAAAGTGTGTAAGAATTAAGTCGGTGTAATTAATTGCTTCTTACACATCATGCTATTCATGCCACAGTACACATGCCTGTCATTGCTCGCATCGATCTGATCTTCCGTGGGTTGAGTTTTTGTGTGTGACTTGCAAATCGTCGTCACACTCAAGCAACCCGCTGTAGTATTTTGTTTGTTGCAGCTGTTAGGTGTCATTGCTGGAGACTGTCAGTGTTTGATGACAAGAAACAACCTCGGCCCCATGTTTTTCATTGCACTCGTCCACCAGAACCAAGACAATGACTTTATCTCTTGCAAAAGGACTCACCTAGTGGCCTGTGTAACCTGTGTGGTTTAGGATGCGTTTTCACGCCAAGTCGATCCTCAACGACGTTTAGCCCTGCACGTTAGAAGTCTTATTTAGCTAGGTTATTGTGTGCAGTGGTGATGAACTTCGAAGAAAGAAGAAGTACTTCGTTTCCGTGCGCACGAAATTTCTCCATTCACAGTCTTCGTCTGGTTGATTCGTGGCTTAGTCATGTTTCTTGTCAAGTGATAGAATATCTGATTTTTTCAGGCAAAAAAGTAGAGGCAGATGGATGAAATATCTGAACGACGAGTCCATTCCGTGTATTTTACTTACTGTTGTGTGTGTTAGCTTTTCATATCGTAACGTGGTAAGAATTTTGGCTCAAATTTCTCCCCTGTCCATGATTGACATTTTTTACTTCTGGTGCAATAATTCAGGTTGGACTTTTCCAGACTATTCAAAGAATATATGTGCAGACGGTGGTCTACTACTTTGTCACTAACTAGAGGCCAAAAACGTCCTCAGCTGAAAAATGAGGTCTAATGTCTTCTTGAGTTTTCGGCATTGTTACACTCTGTGCTACTTCTCCGTGATTCATGTATTCGTGTGTTAGCCATTTCTCGTCACCGCTGATTAGCGGGTCGTAATGTTTCGCGATGGCGATTTCTCGTTTGCTTCTGCTCTTTCTTTGAACCATGTCTGCTGACCCGGATCTCAAGCGGATGGTGCAATCGTTGACCCAGTTGATAGAAGCGTTAGCCACTCGCCTAGCCGCTCTTAGTTCGTCCACTTCTGCTGATCCGCCGTCCGTGGATCATGTGACAACACGAAGGTTCGTCGCTCCTCCATTAGCTCGGTCCAGCGGAACATGGCTGCTGCAACAACTCCATCTTGCCCACGGAGTCACGAACCCTGACTTTCGCGGACACGGTCCAGAAGTTGAACATTCTCGACGATAATTCGTTTCTGTTCAAATTGTTGTCCAAGTGTCTTCAGCTGATCAAAGGAGACGCACATAACTTTGTCATCTGTGCTGGTTTCGGTGACAACGAGTGCGAACAGCTCACGGTTGTTTCGATCAGGGAGGATCAGTTCTGGTTTCTGGTCTTCGTCCGCGTTCTGCAGTCACTAAGCTGAGCTAACCTTCGTACTAGGCTCCTGGCCAAAATCGACCAACAACCTGGCATCAAGCTGGAGAAAAGTTGTGGACGAATGCTAGAGGTTGGTCAAACTCAACTACGGCGAGATCATGATCTAGTCTACAGGTTGAGTTCCCCGCTCAGTTCAGATCGTTTCCAGCTTCCGGCCGTTATTCCTCACACTGCCTACAAAACTCACTACTACTGATGCCAGGAAGCCGCTTTCCGCTTGTTGCTGCTTGGATGTATGGCATTCTGACAGACATTACTCCTTCCGAAAGCGTCAATGCCATCGATGCCACTTGGCCGGTCACAAGGAACGTTCCTGCTAGCCACGGGCAACAGACAGGGTCAAGTCGACATTGGCCTCCAAGTTCCTGAAGCCAGCCGAGACTCAGGTGGTCTAGCAGTCTGCTAGTCAACTTTCAAGTAAATGTCTCCGATCGTCAAAGGTTAGTGTCATTCCATGTCAGTGGACGTTTGGATCGCCTGCAGCTGGACACCGCCTCTGACATCGCGACTATCTCAGGGAGTCTATGGTGACGCCCGGAAAGCCCTTCTGTCCGCCAATCATCCCAGGCAGCAACCATTGCTTGGGGTGGCTCGGTGCAATACACTAGAAGACTGTATGGATGAGTGTCATTCTACAGCATCGCCATCGAAGAGGCGTGTCGCTTCTCCAACTCTGGTCTCGACCTATTCGGGCTTGATTGGCTTGAAACGCTTAGTCGTCCAGATGTCGCATTCCCGACCATGTGCAACTAGATGCGGTATCCTGCAGCACCTCAGAGGCTGTCCACTGATGCCACACGACACTTCCCTCCCCTGTTCTAGAATGGTCTGAGTCTCTGCTTTCATGCCCATGCCGTGTTTCAGCTGTACCCTAGCAGTTAACCGGTCTCCCACCCCCAAACGACTGATTCCCTACGCAGTCCTGATACTCGTAGACCAAGAACTCAGACGGATGGAACTGCTTCGTGTCTTGGTGCCAGTGTCTCATTCCGCCTGAGCAGCCTCCGTCGTCGTGAAGAAAAGGTCTAATGGATACACCAGGATTTTTGATGACTTTTCAACTGGCTTCCAGTTCTTGAGGACTTGCACTATGCCCAACGGCGGGGCATGACTTGCCAAACCGGATTCGGGGAAGGTCCATATTCAATTCGATGTACCACTAAAGTCCTGTGGACAACTCACGATAAACACACATTGTGGTATTCTGCAGTAAGCCCGACTGATGATGTCACCTCGCTTGGCGATGAAACGTTTGCAACCTAAATGCCAAGCTCGGCGAACATATCAAAGCAAAACCATCAACCCGAGCTACGAACAACCCCACCACTATTCCCAACCATCAGAAGGCCCGACTACCGATTCGTACCAAAACCGCGCCCGCCATTCACCAAAAAGTAATCGGCGCAGTGATTACTGGTCCACCGATTACGGTCGTCTACTTTGACGATGTAATTAGCATGAGGCAGGCAGCCGATGAACCCCGGGGATGAATTGGTGCCGTCCTCCAGTGCACCCAGTAGTTAGCTTTCCGTTTGTGAACGAAAAAATGCCACAAATCGTAAACTTATACACGGTCGGTACTTTTCCATGCTAACCAGGCATAAGCCAATAGTAACCACTTTTGGATCAAAGAAGGAAATTCTCGTATATGCCGCACATTGTGTAAGCCGGCGGGCCACAATTTTGCTGGGCTATGCCTCTGATGCTTACCACTGCCGCACTGGCGAGTTCGGCCAAGCAGATGGCCTGACGTGTCCCATCTGCACGTACCCGAAGAGGACTTTGGTATTGGAGGACGACGTTCGTCGCCAACCCTCAGACGCCATTCGTGGAATCCGGTGACTGCCGTATAAATTCAGCGTGCCGGAGCTTGGGGTATAGTCCTCATCCGGGCCATGATGTTCGTTCAAACTGAATGGCCCACGATTCCCCTGGCAGGCGAGACCAGTCAACTTAACCATCCACTGACCGGTTGACAGTAGAGGATTCCTTCATTGTTCGGTAATCATGTGGTCGTCCCAGCCGCTGTCCGCCTGCTTGTTCTTCAACAGCTACACTCTGTAAACCCTGGCACCAGTAGAATTAAGACGATCGCACGCAAATGCGCATACTGATCCAACATGAATGGTTAACTGGAGGATTTTATAAAGCCATACTGAAGGTGTCAGTAGGCCAACACCGTACTCGCTGAGCGGAACCCAGTCCGCTGACTACCGCCCGAAGTCCCATGATCACCTCTCTGCTTCGATCTTGCTGGTCCAACTAATGGTTATCTTACCTCATCTTGGTCGATGCATATTCCATGTGGACTGAGATACTCGCAATTTTTTCGGCGACATCCCACAATATAATCACTAACCTGTATCGCATTCACGGCCAGCATGAGGTTCCCAAAGTTTTCACGTCGGAAAACTTCTGCTGTCCATTACGCGTCCAACACACCCATTCCCAGTCTTACCACCGGTAGCTGAACAGCAACGTTTGGTTGACGTATTCAAAGGGCGCTACTGAGTCCTCGCAGGGACGGGACCACAGATGAATCGACACAAGATTTTCTATTCGTTTACCGCACAACGCCGAACTCGGCAGCTTCCGACGGCCTATCACCAGGTAAAGTGCTTGTGTGTCGTGTGCTTTGTACGGTCCATCTTGTTCTCTTACTGCCGAATGAATCACTATACATGCCCAGCCTTAACTCTGGCAAAGGTGTCACCAATGAAGAATCTGCTCAAGCTGGCAACCATCGATCGGGTCTCAACCATTGATTGGATGCAACCGTAAATGCTTGTCGCACAATGGTGTAATGACGTTTACGTCAGTGGAACCCTTCCTACACGTTATCACAAGCAGTTGCACCCTTGGCCAAGAATACGAAACCAACAGATGACCATTGTTTGCGTCCGCTTGATACATTATTGGGCAATTCCGCATTCCCGGATGCAGCCGCTCCCACGGCTCCGTCAACCCATGCCAGAATCAGCGGCAGCCTCCCGCCCAGACGCCGAACAGATCGCACTGAACGCCAAAATCGTCCTGTGCAGATAAACTCTTGAGTCATATATGCCACAACAAGCCGCATAGTGTGATGGTATACTTCTGGACGCATTTGTAAGAAACACGCTCGGGGGAGCGTGATCAATTCACAGCTTTTTGAACATATACACATTTGAACACCACGATTGTAAAGTCTACAATGATTCACCAACGAGAATATGATGGGAAAATTCTATTTCAGGGTGAAACTTTTGAGATACTTACTTCTAAGACGATAGTAATTTGGGACTACAAAAGTTGATAAAAACAGTTGAATTGTTACATCAATTGGGACTCCAAAGGGTGATCACTGGCCCAATGCTCAAGGTCGTTCCGAAAAAGAGGTGCTTGGAGTGTGGAGGCAAGGTGCGGTCCGTGAATTTCATCATTATTTTATGTAGACAGTCCCAGGAAAATGTGCAGAAAATTTTGTACTGATAAGGGGAGATGGAAACGCACGTACTATTGTGGGGAACCGACGAACCTCTTGACCGGACGTCATTCTTCGCTCAAATTCCGAAGAATTTTGAGGATCTCGCAACATGCTTAACCATAGCGGGATTTTGAGTGTTCTGATGTAGTGGAATATTTTCTCGCGTGGGATATATAGGTGAAACCAAGAATTGAAAGCGAAGTCACGCGACAAACGGGAGAACGTGAAAGTGAGTTTGTGAGCTATGACGAACTGTGGGGCATGTGATATTCCGGCATAGCCTTTTATGTGACGTTCACAGCATTGTGTTAGTTGATGAACTATTTACCACATGCAAACAGCTGTTATCAAATGACGCGGGAGGATATCAGTTACCAGCTTTCCCTATTATACGAGTACTGCCGAATTTAGATATGGACTATTTCTGTACTGCCGGTACATATAATCAGAAAAATGTTCGACAGTACCGAGAATTTGCCATGTGGTCTATCAGAGGGAGATAAAGGAAGAGTTGTGACGCAAGGTTATCATGTAATCTCGAGACAAAATGGTTGAGCTTCTATTTTTCGCACAATTTTTGCATGGTGGTTTACAACACAGACCCACAATCTATCAATAGTGTGGAGTAAGGTTGCGCCCAGGATGATCAGGTTATTACCAACGGGCATGTGAATATTGGCATCTATACGTGTTGAGTATAGACATGATTTCCTGTTTGCTGGCAAATCTAAAGATGCAATATCTATCTTGAAATTGACAGTTTTGATCAGTCTGAGGGGTGCGTGATGTAACATTAAGCAACACAGGGTCTTTCGTCAGATGTTAATAGGTCCATTTTCAACGATAACGTCCTCATACAGGTAGAGTTTGAAAATGCACATGACGTTCGTTATTGTTAGGAAAGTTTCTAAGCTTTGTTTAAATTTATGTATATTCTTACTGGCTCTAATTGCATACGGGAGTTTGTTCCAACTGTAAGAATATTTTACTGGAAAAAATCTGAGCACAGTTTCTCTGGTATTCAAGAGCTGCCAAAGTGAAGTCCTTTTTTCCGAGGTTATACTACGACCTGTGTTGTAAGCAAGTCGTGAAGCTGGCGGAGAATTCACTGCAATAGACAAGAGTACGCATGAGTGCAAGGTTAAGCTTGAGTCGCCCTAACCGAAGATGTTCGAGTGTAAGCGCTCGTGCACGTTCTCTGTAGCTCCGAGAAGATGGACAACCCAATAAGCTTTTCGTGAATATACGCTGGAGGGTATTCAAGGTTGGCCTATCTGACTTGCGCAAGTGGCTATATATGAACGTGCGGTACTCGAACTTTGGTCGTACGCATAGTTTACAAAGATGCAGTCGTACAGCAGGTAGGACGAGTGAGTGTTTAATCTAACCTGTTTTCCGTCTAATTTTAGCAACCAGGAAAGATATATGTTCTGCAAAGTTGAATGAGTTTGATAAGCATAAACCTGTCACTTACTGAGTTGGCGTTTGATATACAGTGACCGTCCAGCTTCATAGAGCCATCTGGCACGTGACAACCATGCACAACGATAGTGGATTTATTGGCTGAAAAATCCACCAGCTAAATTTAGCACCAATTCTCTAATGACACGAAGTCTTTTCATATATTTTCTAAACTTGGATTGGGATTGCCAGGAGGGAAGCTGTAGACAGGTTTGATGTCATCAGTGAATAGGAATAGTCTGTCATATGAGAAAGAGTAACGGCCCAAAACATTTCCTTGTATTGTCCTACTAGTGACCGGTCTTGGCGTTGAGCTGTTGTGTTTGGCCTATAAGGTATGAGAAAACAACTAAACAATGGATCACATATACCAAAGGATGCTATTTTGAGCAGAGGACGCCAGTGAGGCACACGATCGGAAGCCTTCGCATGTCCAACAGTATAGTGTTAATCGCCTCAACAGTGTCTGTAGGTTTTGTCGCGTGGTTAAGAAATTCTAGCTGGCACGTCACGCGAGAACGTTTGTTGAGAAACACATGCTAGGAGTGGTTTATAAGGTTTTGTGATAATGAGAATTTGACCACATGGCATCCTTTTATCCTTCCCAACGTTCTAGAAAAAATCGAAGTATAGTTAATGGGACAATAATTGTTGACCTCATGTCACCTGCCACTTTTATGGTGGAGCTTAATTGTAGAATTTTCCCACTGAAGAGGGGGGAACCTGATGCTATAGAAAGTGTATAAATATTAAGCAGAATTAGAGAGATGTCTTCCACTCCGTGCTTCGGGGCACGGAGGACCAGGTAGACTGGAAGGTTTGATGATGGCCAACCGAGAGCGTATGAGTCCTGCATCAGCACGGATATGGCTGAGGAACGTACTTGTACTAACAGGGAGAGGTGGGGCAGTATGTCCTTCGACGTTGTTGTCGATGAGTTGTTGCACTTCGACTAGTAGAACTGTGGAATTTCTTCAACTAGCTTCAGGTCGCGGAAAACTTTCTTCCCCCGTGTCTTTCAAATTTGTGTTGCCCGAATAAAAATTGCCTTATTTTACGGTCTCATACTTATGTTCTACCGGTTGGTCTATGACAACAACGCGAGGCTCCTTAGTGACTTCGCTGAGAAGCGTCATTACTAAATAACTAAACGTCGTTTGATAAGACAAAATTTCGTCGACGAAACATTTTGCTTCTGAATAAATAATCCAATGAAAGGGGTTATTTTCCAGACATTGAGGGACAGCTGGAGCATTGGTGATGACGCAGAAAAGTGCAGCGTGCTTGAATGGTGCTTCAGGTATTGGGCACTTGTTGTGCAGTTCGCATATCAATAATAAATAAATAAACCCAATTGGAAGAATATATGCCCTTATGAACCGAACGTATGCACGAACAGAGAGAAGCAACTTACTGCATTTACGCCAGTAAGCACAATAGATATGTATGCAAAGGAACGAAATCACCGAGAAGCCAGAGACGACTGCATCGAAAGGTCCCAAGTTTACGGGCTCACCAACTGCTGGAACTGATCCAACAGTTTGATACTCAGTCAGTATTCACTACCAAAAACCAATCGGCAACCACAAACAGACTCAGTATGTTGACCTACATGTATTTGTACCGACCCTGATGAATAGTATACAGAGAAACGCGTCTAGCTAGCGAGTCACGAAGCGAGTTGTGATTTTAGCTCCGAGACGGATGCTAGAACATGGATAGCTAGACTAAACCGGAAGTAGGTAAAGAACCAAGATAATCAGAAACGTAGAGATGAATGCGACTGAATTCTTATTATCTAGCAAGCTCGCTTGAGACGTCTCCGACGGACCCACCAGGCTTATTGTATGTGTGCACTAAATTAACGCTCCGCAAGGTATACACAACAAATGTCAGACGTGAAATAAGAATGTGAAAAATTAAGGGAAACCAAGCGTATATTACGCGATAATTACGATGAGTTCCGACCAATACTAAACGACACGGATACGCGAAACCAGCTAAAGGAATTGAGGATCCGACCATCAAGCAAGCCGGAAGTGTGTATGGCGTCATTGGCATGTGTAGGCCGGCAAACATGCGGACAAACAAACGCGGTCGCATGCAACAAGCAGACTGGAGCGGAGATCTTCATGAACCTAAGTACAATGAAAACTAGGATATTGGGTGGACATTTTGCGCATCGTACAGCAGGTGGACCGCGGTTATTTTCTAGTTCGTTCTGACCTAATTAAGTATATGATATGAATGCCCAGACGACGTCAACACTTACAGAAGCTCTGATGGTTACGCGGCGATAGATATCGAGCGGTATTGCGTGAATTAACGGGATTGGCACGCCCACCTAATGAGTTACCTGCCGTCATTACGGAAGTAGTACACCACATCAATACGAAAGTTCCACCAGTTTTTCAGCGACCGCAAAGGCTGGCGCCAGACAAACTGCGCATCGCTCGTGCCAAATTTTAACACATTCTGGATATGAGTATAATACGCCCCTCTGACAGCCCATGGGCATTTCCTCTGCACATGGTGCCAAAGAAGACAGAAGGTGATTGGCGTCCTTGCGGAGATTATCGTGGATTGAACAATGCAACTGTCTCAGATAGGTACCCTGAGCCACATGTCCACGATCTAACTACCAGCCTTGCTGGTAAAACCACCTTCAGCGAAATCGACATCGTCCGCGTCTATTACCAGATACCGGTAGCACAAGAGGATATACCCAAGACGGCTATTACCACTCTATTCGGTCTCCTCGAATTTGTGCGCATGCCTTTCGGTCTTCGTAACGCTGCACAGCCGTTCCAACGTCTGATTAATGAAGTCACCCGTAGACTAGACTTCATGTATGCATACATAGACGACATCCTCGTGGCTAGTTCTTCCCCGGAAGAGCACATAACCCATCCACGTACGCTGTTTCAACGTCTGGCATCATACGGCCTCACCGTCAACGGAGCTAAGTCCGAAATTGGTCAAGCCTCGTTGAATTTTTCAGGCCACAGCATCTCTGCAGATGGGATTAAACCGCTTGATTCCAAGGTCGAGGCTATTCGACCGTGTCAATTTCCCGATGCATTTCCCAAGCTTCGCCGCTTCAGTGGACTCGTGAGTTATTACCGTCGATTTATTCTCAACTGCGCCAAGCTTATGCAACCTATGACTGATTTACTTCGGGGTAATAAACGAACTTTGCACCTAACCCCCCGAAGCCTCTACGGCCTTCGCCAATGTTAAGCAGGCACTCGCCTCTTCAGTCATGTTGCATTTCCAACAACCGGACGCACCGATTGGTATCGCCGTGGATGCATCAGACACAGCCATAGGTGCAGTGCTACAACAAGAATTTCGCGAGACGTGGCAACCGATCGCGTTCTTTTCTCGACGTCTCAGCGATACCGAAATGCGATACAGCATCTTCGGTCGTGAACTCTTAGCTGTGTATAAGGCTGCGCGTCACTTTCGCCACGCACTCGAGGGCCACGATTTCATTATTTTCACGGATCACAAACCTCTCGTGTACGCTTTAAGGAATTACTCCGATAAACATTCGCCTCGTGAAGCTCGACAGCTAGACTACATATCCCAGTTTTCTACGGACATACGCCACGTCTCCGGAGCTGCAAACATCGCCGCAGATACTCTATCACCAATGCACAACGTGTCTACAACCACCGGCTTGATATCACATTACAACATAGCAGCACAACAACAATCCGATTGCACGTTAACGGATGGTCTGAAACGCATGAACTTACGCCTTCTCACAGTTCCATTGAAGTCTTCGCCCGGTACTATTATATGTGAAATACGCTGGGATACCCCAGGCTAGTCGTGCCACATTCGTTACGAAAAGCAGTTTTCGAAGCGTTGCATAACCTGTCACATCCAGGGATACGCGCATCACTAAGACTGGTCGCTGATCGAATCATCTGGCCTAACATTAATCGGGGCGTACGCCATTGGGCCCGTTGCTGTCTTGCATGTCAACGTTCCAAGGTCAACCGACACACGAGCACCCCCTTGGAAACTTTTCCAACTCCCGACGATCGTTTTGAACATGTCCACCTGGACCTCGTTGGGTCACTTCCACCTTCGAGAGGCTACGCCCACCTGCTCACGTGTATCGACCGGTTCACTCGCTGGCGAGAAACCATGCCGTTATCAGACACATCAACAGTGTCTGTGGCTCGCGCTTTTGTCGAGCATTGGGTTGCACGTTTTGGTTGTCCGTCGACCATTACAACTGACTGTGGTACGCAGTTCGAATCAGCTTTATTTTCACAACCGACGAAGCTGTTTGGCGTGCATCGAGCACGCACCACAGCATATCACCCACAAGCGAATGGATTCGTAAAGCGTTTTCATCTTCAGCTCAAAGCTTCATTGCGTGCTCACGAGCAGATGGATTGGACAGAAAATTCACCCCTAGTTCTACTAGGTATTCGCAATTGTGTCAGGGATGACAGTACGACCCTAGCTTCACTTGTCTATGGTCGTCCATTAAGCCTCCCAGCTGATTTCTTTCAGTCGTCAAGCGAAACTGCTGTCGGCACTCAAGACCATGCCAACCGACTAGCCAAATACATGCGATCACCACAACCGAGTGCTACACGTATTCAAAAATCTTCGTCTCACGTTCCCAGAGAACTCAGCAATTGTGAGTTCGTGTTTCTGCGAACAGACTGTGTTAAGAAACTGCTGCAACAACCGTATAAACGACCTTCTCTTGTCATTAAACGGTCCGCGAAAACCTATGTGATCGACAGTTTCGGTGAGCACCTCACTCTTTCTGTTGACCGTCTCAAACCTGCTTTCACCGACTCACCCCCCGGTTCGACAACACAAACATCACCTGAGCCGTCTCCATCTACTTCAACCTTTGATTCAGCCCCACCGTTGCCTTCCGCATCTATTCCTGGCGAAATCGCTCATCAACCTACAACTCTTTCAGTGAGGCGCGTCCATTTTCCCGCGCGCTTTCTGGAGTAGTTTACTTTTTCTGTTTAGCATTTATTGTACACTTGATAATTCATTATGTGTATTCCATGCACCTGTCGACCAGCAACTAACAGTTTTTCTTAGGTACAATTTCCCTATTCGCTTTACACGGAAGATACTTGCACATAATTGTAAATATCCTCAGGCGCTACAGGACGCACGTTACGGTGGATATCGGCCTTTTTCTCTAACGCTCAAGTACTTCACCTTCCCTTATTCCAGGTCTGATCAGATGCACAGCAACAGTTGCTGGGCCCAAGGAGAAAACCTTGAACGCCGCAGCACTTTGTGCCTGCGCAGTGAGGAAATCACACCACCTGTCACGTCCTCAGGAGGCGTTGTCAGGTTGGGTGACTCGCGAGTGGCTGGCCAGCAAGACAGCAACTGTTGCCCAATAATAAAATTCAGAGGTAGAAGGCCTCCTATATTGGTCACCCTTCTAGGGGGAGGGCTGATGTGGTGAGATCACCTTCATTGTCCCCAAAATTCTAAACTCCCCACGATGTGAGATTCGCCTTGCCAGTACCACTGTGCCTGTTCACATTACCTTATATATGTAAACTTACTACAAACCACTAGCATCAAACTTAGTGGGCCGGGATAAGTAACGCAGTTATGCTCTCAGATGTGTAATGAATTCGCACTATCTTCACTCTTGTAGGTTACATTCACTAGGATAACAATGTTGAGTTATTACTGTTAGGAACGCCGCTTAACCAGTCTAACGCTTGTTTGAATTCTGAAGGTCGACTGGAATTTTCCGTCGACGCACTCTTCCACTCTGGCGGCTGCTGTGCGGCTATGCTCAAGGTACTCTCACGTCCAGCTCCCTAGCACCCCTTAATTGTTACGTTGACGTCTGTTGTGAACGGTGAGTAAATCAATAAATAAAGTTTGTTTGCAGATTCATCGTTTTCTCCCTGCGACTTCCGAATCACGGTTGCATAAGGTTGGGATAACTCTGGGCGTACGAATTCAGGATCTAGCACTACACAGTGCTTACCAGCCGTTATCCAATCAGCCTGCAATTGGTACGACAATCCCCTGACGCCGTAATGGAGGAGGACAGATGTCCATAGTTCCCAGCGAGCTCTCACTCGGGTATCCTCCTCAAAGTTGCCATAATATCCGTAAAAAATGGATGTTCGAGGCGAGGCATCCATCGAAATTTCAAGTATCCAGCACGGGATCGAGGATGGGCGGGATCGATGAGGCCACGTGCGTCAATTTAGTGTCGGATAAAAGATGCTGCAGCAAATGAAACGAAACTGGCTGGGTGTCGCTACGAAAATAAATGACGTGCTCAACCAACTTATGCGATGAGCAGAAAGATTAAAAAAACATCCAGGAAAAATGCGACTATTTTTTTGTTTTGAAAACGATTTTTCGTCTTTTTCTCTTTGTTGTTTTGATGCATACGACCCTGCATGGCAACCAGAATGGGTATGGAACGATGGCGGGGGTATGTTTCAGGGGTTCCATGGCGGGTTTATCCCTACTGCTGATGCAAGAGTCAACAAGCATGGACTGTGTGTTAGACAAGAATGTTTCTGGGAACCTTCCCATCGGAGCTGATACGTGGCGACGAATTTTAGTACGTTGGCAGACAAAACATGCACGCACCCAATTTCCGACGTCATTTTGCATACCGAAGCAAGAGTATCTACTGAAAATGAGCTCGGTCGTGGCCCGGTTGATAGGACAGGCAATGCTGTTTAGCGTGTCGAAAGCGCGTCGTCGGAAAATGATAGGAACTACTGGACGTGGATGTCCGGTAGAGGTATCGCAGAGGGTGGTGCCTGCAGACGCCGGCAAAGGTAGATCAGACAGCGGCAGAGATGACTGTTGGCAGGAAAGCGGAATTCATTTTCTCAAGGTTGTGCGTTAGTCATGACGTGTGAGTCGATTGGGTCGTGGAACTAGTGCCGGCACTGGGGATGAAGTGTCGGCCACAACGTCGTCGCTGCCAGAAATGTAGTGTATATCTGACGTGAATGAGGGGCAAATATCTTCCAGACTTACTGCGGAAGGCAAAATATCAACGGTATGTGGTAGGTGAAAATCACAAACTGGTTTTCCCCGAGGGCATGTCGGAAGTGACGGACAGCCGCATAACTTGCCAACGGTTCACGACCGAACGTGTCATAGTTTGTTTCAGCTGAAAATAAAAGTTTGGAAAAGAAAACGAGCGGTTTCCAGAAACCATCGTCACACTGTTGAATTGCGGCGCCGACCGCGATGTCTGACGCACCAACAGTTACACTCGTTTCCGGGGGTGAGTTGAAGTGGTGCAATGTAACGCAGCGTGCTGTCAACGCCATTTTGGTTTTCGTTTGTGTGAGTTGTGTGCATGACTTGCTGGGCCTTTGGCTCACGCTTTTTTCTGTTATCTTCTTTCACAGGACTATCGTTGGAACCCCTACTTCGGAAGAACGTTGCTCCTGGTGTTTCCGCATTGCACAAAGTGTGTTTGCAAGTGTATGTGGTATACGAAGCCAAACGTTCCGGCTCGCCTGTTACAGCAGTATAACGGCAGTGGCTATTGCATCCTTAATTTTATCGAACGTTTCGATGGCTGTCGCTGGTATATCTACAACTCCGTTGACACGGCGCGAAGTAAATCGGTTGAAGACTGCATAAGCTGAGCGCAGTATGGCATAAACAGCCCGTAGTAGTTGACTACCAGTTAAATCGACGAGTAGCAGCGGGAGTGAGAGGACGGGGAAAATCGTGGACTATTCCTACCTTACCGGTGAACGGTAAAATACCGTGTTGGTCAACGCCGTACCCTAAATATTCTGCTGCTGGCTGGCCAAAACGCGCATTCTCCCATTAATCGTTACGCCAAAAGTTGCTAATCTGTTGAAGAGCTGTCGCAAATGAATGTGGTGTTCTTCTTCAGGCGCGCTTGCAACTAATAGGTAATCGATATAGGGGTGGACGAAATCCAGACCCCGTGTGGCGTCGTTGATGAAACGTTGAAACGTTTGTGCAGCGTTTCGCAAACCAAACGGCATACGTAGAAACTCGAATAAACCGAATGGTGCGATGACGGCTGTTTTGGCAACATCCTCATCCGCAACCGGGATCTGGTGGTGTGCGCACACCAGATCAATTTCCGAGAAAACACGAGTACCATGGAGGCTAGCCGTGATGTCCTGTATGTGCGGAATCGGGTACCTGTCGGGTATTGTGGCGTTGTTGAGCGAACGATAATCTCCACAAAGGCGCCAATCGCCCGAAGCTTTATGAACCGTATGGAGTGGAGAGTCCTAAGGGCTACTGGACGGGCGAACGATTCCGAGCTCAATCATGTGCTCAAACTCGGCGCGGGCTATTTTAAGCTTGTCTGATGTCAAACTGCGAGCTTTGGCGAACACTGGCATGCCTGTTGTGACTAGGTGGTGCCTCGTGGAACCTCTGACGGCAAGAAGAGATGAAGACTGTCGAAAAGCAGTCGGATACTCATCGATT
>QNGE01000210.1:332277-367096 GCA_008508345.1 Paragonimus westermani | reverse complement strand
TTCTCACTTGACTCCCTTGCGTATAATACGCTTCAAATGTTGCAACCCAACCGCACTTAATCACTTGTACATAGGGTTCTGCTCGTTCGGAGATCACTGTGTAACCTGTTTGCTTTAGTTGGCGTGCTTCACCGGATGTGAACCTTTGCTGTTCTGTTTGTATTATTAACGGGGCTTGTGAGGTAGCCTTCCGTATTCATTACATAATGTTTGTTCGACTTTCAAGCGATCGGCCTGTTTTATGGCATGCTCCTTCTGCTATCACTGAGGCCACATTTTTTGGTGTGTGCAGCCAATTGTTTCACACATTTCAACGCTTACGAAATGGTATCGTGGGGAATTCGACCAAAGTCTTGTTCTGGATTCGGCGGTTGTCATTTCACTGCACTTTGCTCGGTCACGCTTCGGTTGTAACACGCACTGCTGTTTATAATATCTGCTTGTTGATGGAAACATTTGTTGGACCTATGCTGTGGAACGTGTTTTTATCACGATAAAAGGAGTGTATGTTGATCTGGAGACAGTTTATTTTTGATCGTGTTGTAAAATTCACTACAGTAACAAGCAAAATCTTTTGAACTGAAGCGGAATATGTTGCAAACCAGCTCTGTGCAGACAGATGTAACCGACAACTCAGCAGATTTCAGCGCCTGTTGGCGAACTAGAAAGTAGTCTGTTGATCATATTCACCCACAGTGAGGCCACAGCTGTGATTCAAACGACCTCATCCAAATATTGACAGAGCGGACAAGGTCAGCTTCACGCAGCGGGGAGCACACAGAGCTCATCAATCTCTGTCGCAGAATGCATATTATTAACCTTTCTTGCAGTGGTTTTGAAACATCTTGCCTCAGTACTCTGTGAATACTAACCAATCAAGTACACCATGATTTTTGTCAGTCCTTCACGTTGAATGGGGCTCTTCCTGCCTGTCTCCATCGCGTTCACAACTAGCAATGGGCACCAGGTGATAAAGCCACCTGGCGTCAAGCCACCGGTCAAACTTCTGGTAGGGCTAATCAGTACTTTGTTACGCCATTTCTAATTTCTGCGGCTGCTTTGGAATAACGCTCCGTGGATGGTGAAGCGGCCATCCAGCCACTGACAGATAGGATAAAATCGGTCAGAAACCAGAGAAAAAATGTGCTCAGATAAATTACGCACATTGTTCCTAGCACACTAACTTTTGTAGATGATCATTCTTCACGTAAACAGGAGTCGTAAAATGCCGGCCAGAACAACGTCATGGTAGCTAAGTTTTCTCGAACAGGACGTAAAGATCGTCATAGACGTCTGCGCCATTTGTGACGTTTTTCAAACAGATAAACTGGAATGGGTTACGCGAAAATCACCGGGCCAGCAGCCCTGAACTCATGAAAGCTGTTTATTGCAAGAAGGTTTGGTTCATATTTCAATTTCAGTCGTCATTCGTATTGGTGGCCGGTACTGGGTTGATTCGAGGTCACACCGAGATGTGCGTAATCTGATCGTCCGATAAACGCCTCTCTCGACATTCAACGACAAAGGTAATCTGTCCTGGAAACGGTTAACGAAAAGACGCTCGTATTAACTGGATTTAATACGGCGCTAATTGGATCAATGTACAAGAAAACTAAGTGTTTCACCTCGGGTGTGAAAATCACCAGAAATCAAAGGAAGAACTTGCCTGAGTGGTAAATTGACAACCAGGCACCACTCAGCAAAGTGGTCGAGAAAACGTGGTTGAGCTTACTCTTATGAATGGTCATTGGTTGGGTCGGAGCAAAACGACTGTTCGAGCATCGAGAAGCGACGTAGATCATAAGTTACCCAAAACTCAAAAGAATAATGTCTACTCTCCGTGTATAGAAATTAATAGAGCTCGCACTAAGTAAGGGCAAGGGAAACGATAACAGTATTCGATGCAAGAACGAAGATGAATAATACGGTTCATTTAGAGAAGTGAGCAAAGAATAGGACCACCTTTCAACATCAACCAAAGCTCATAAATTTCAAAATAACTCAACAAACCTCAGCAAAATCAATAGTCGTATCCACAGGGGAGAAGGTGGAATGGAGGTCAGGAAATTGGCTCCACATTGCACGAAGCTGTAGTGAATGACAGGACAGAACGAAAAAAACGCTAGCTGGCTTTGTTGGTCGCCATATCTATATGTACTAGTTTGAAATATGTAATAGTACTCATCATTGCGCCTAGATCAAACCCAGAGCTAGTTTCTATGCCGAAAAATCGACACAGCAAGTGAGCCAGCGAAGACTGTGTTAATCCCGGACGTCCATTGGTTTTTCGAGCAACGCTTAGTCTTTTCGCAACGTCTATCGATCTACTGGATCCACGATAATCGCGTCTGTAGGTAACGAGCGTCTATAAATTCTGAACACGTCGATCAACCGAATCGGATACAAAAAAGGAAGACGGTCGTATTGGTGGGTTCCTTAATAGTAAGGTGCTAATGTTTAAAACAATATGATAAACCAAACAGTAGAAGACAACAACAAACCTCGATATTGAATCCACCAAATATACAAGTTCCGAGATTAAAGGTTCGCGTGGATATGACCAAATCCAAAGGTCACGTGATGGCGAAGCGGTCAGACAGAAGTGAAACCAGGGTACATATAAACAAAGTCCGGCAAGGAAAAGCAAGGAAGAAAAAACATTGGTAAGCAAGTTCCTACAACCAAACGGTACCAAGATTCAACCATCCATCAATATCAGCATTCACGGGGGAAATGGTTTGTCACGCGCGTAACTTCAGTGGTAGCGTCATATTTTAAGAAAGGCTCAGAATCGATATAAAGATTTACGACGTAAGGAGACAAATCAATGAGGATGGAATAAATAGAGCATGGAACTCGACCATTGATGTTCTATTAAAATGTAACAATTATCAAACACTGACACAATCAGCTACTTCAGCAGACTGTAATATAATCTTAACTATGTACATCGTGATCCTCCAAGCAGTTAAACGACGACAAACCAATGTTGATTCACGAACTACATTCGTCACCATATATTTCACTGAGAAGGCTGTCCCCCGTAATATGTACAGTGTACCCATTTTCTGCATTTTGGGAAAACTAAACACCATGTACAGGCAATGGAGGCGGCCGTTAAGGGAGCAATGAGCAATTTTCATTTTCCCGTCCACTTTAAATCACTGGTGTACATTCACCACGCTGTAAGTCCGCATGCCAGGTGAGAAGGATTGCTACCCGAGGGTAATTTTGTGCTCTCAATCAAATGTATCAAACGGGATATATTACTTTTGGAGAGAGTCAACAGGCAGGGCCACCTTTTCGCCAGAGTTTTTAATATCACACTTGAGCAAACTACCTTAATGGATGTCGTCCAGTAGGGATGTTCACACACGTTGGCGTTGGCAGACTGTTAACAGTTTACAGAACCAGGGACCTGAAAAGCTGGTGAAAGTGCAGTGACATGCATGAGATTCGTACGTCCTGTCACCATGTCGCAGTGGAGTTCACCTCATTTGTTTATCGTAAAGGCTACCTGAGATACGGTATTTGAATGCATGTATGAACGTACAGGATGCTGAGGAATAGTTTGCAGTACCCTCTTATAAAATTCGAGATGGTTGGCTTGAATTCACGAATTTTGTGGATTCTTGAGTCTCAAACTGAAATCAATCATTAACAGAAGAAGCGCTAAGGAGGGCATTGTTTTACTGCATGCCAATCATAATATAGTGTCATAGTTTCGACACTGTCCCTTACGCATGACCAGTCGCTTCCTGTTGATTTGTCTCCATGTTCAATGATTGAATGTGACAGGGCGTAAACCGACTTGTGTGGTACAGTAACATTATTCTCAACATACCCGACAACAATCAAACCAAGCACAATAATCTTAACAATACTCCATCAGACCTCAACGGAACGACAAAAAGTACTGCAAGAATTCAACGACCACAACAAAGCCAATGTTCGTGTGTAGGTTTTTTGTACTAGACATGCATTCTACGTTCTCTACGAATGAGCCAACGAAACTGTGGGCGACTCTGACCAATAAAGCTGAGGTGTTATTTGGGCCGGTAGATTATTACATGAGAACCGGCCATGGGCTTGAGTATTTCGGTTACCGAAGTGCAACTAATATACTGGGAATGCTCATGTCGGCACTTTCGATGAAAGTTTCCATCATGTTTTCACTGCTGACTTGACCGGAAACGTCCGGCTGTATTCTGATTGGCTATCGATCCTAAACTATTTGTCACTCGATGTGCTACAGTTTGACCCTTCGATTTTAACAGACCACTGAAACGTGCTGTCGCGTATGCACCTCAAAGTCTGATGGGGGTTAGGTGCGCCGACGAGTATACATACATATATCGAGAAAGATTAACTGCTGCGTCTCAACGGAGGTCTTCCCACGAACGTACGTGGAAATGCTTGATGCAAATCGTTTCGAAATCGGCTAGCTGACCAAGAACGCTTGCTTCCACCTGACTCATCGCTTCCCAATCGTTCCGTACAACGTGATACGAGCTGAATACGGAATGTTGATCACTGGATGGGGAATTCAGTGCTTCAACAAACTTGAGTACTACTTTCGGACTGTTTCACTATCATTTTCTACTACTGGTCTGGATGTATCAACTGCCGTAGCAGTATATCTATTTCAGTATCACTGCCAATGTACAGCGTGTTTCCGTTCACCAGGATGGTATTACTGTGCGTGCACCAGCCATGAATATTCACTGTTAAACCAACGGATAGGTTGGAGTGTGCCTCCTAGTAGCCTAGTCTTACCCCCTGTCTGGAATGGGTAAATGTGTATGTTTATGTCTTTAAATGGGCGGAGGGCACAAGATAATACGTAAATATATATACTGTTGTCGGACGTGTTTATACAAATTCCGTAATGAACAATATAAGTAAAAAGTAGCTTACGACCAGGTTTACAATCGCACACAACAGTGCAGCAAAAACATGACGAATCGTTCGATTAATTCTAGCGGTAAAATATGTAGTGGGTTATCGTTGCTTATATAAACAAATATGGTACGCTAAGGTAGGAATCGAAATATACGTAAGACATTCGGAAACGGTTCAACTGTTCACGTCCGATATAGTGTTCATAGAAGTGAAATAAATATTGGCGCACCAGGCAGTTAGGAGTAAGGGCGAATGTTGCAAGCAGACAATTCACATCGAATTCGGTTATGAAGGCATGCTACCGTAAGTTTGCGAGTAGAATAAGGTTGAATGTGAAACTGCAATCCACGTTCATGATGAACGGGTTTGTACTCCACTTGAATGCATATGATGTCTAACCTCTGTTAGTAGTTCTTGAGGATGCATTCTTCGCACGTCGAAATTCTCATGTTTAGGAGTTTCTGTTGATGAGGATGGTTATCATCTTGATCCTGACCGCTTTTCACGTTTGTTGGAAGCATCCATTTCAAAGAATTCCGATTTACTTCGTTCCTTAGTGGTTTCTCCTCTACATTATTCCCGTTTGGTTCCTACTATTGACGACAGTGCAAAACTTTCGGCTGATTTTCTTTCTCAGAGTATTTCTGTTAGGACTGGCCTACACTAATAAACGCGTGAAACTTTGTTGAATTTTTTGTCTTCTACTGCAGTACAAGGTGTGACATGCAACCAGAAGAGCAGACGGGAACCGTGTACGAAGATACATTACGCAGCACGCGGCAGTAGGTTAAATGCAGCTGTCCTCTTTATTCGTCTGACCATCCGTTGATTCAGAGTCCTCGTGCGCAAAGTTGACGTGGTTGTCGCTTCAAATTCAATCTGTGCGCGCTAACTAGTTTCGATCCCACATCACACCAGTCCCCTCGTCGCTCACCACCTTCCCCGGTGTTTCACGAACTCATCGTGATGGGCCTTCTGATGCTTGTGAGATATCATAAGATGTGTTCGAGCAATTTCATGAGCCCATCAAATTGTATCAAGAAGACTGCTAATCTATTGTGAAACTGGAAGTAGCAGTTGTTGCGTCACCGGTAATCAGGCATCTGAGGATAGTTAGCGAGGGGCTCCGCAAAGACACATCAAGTGGTCGACAATGGTCGTTGCCACCGCTGATGCACCCACTTATGCAAGTGGGACTGCTTCACACCATTTGGTATGGTAGTCTGCCGGGACCAAGATGCATGGATTGTTTCGGGTTGTCTCAGGGAGCGTCCCCACAAAGTCTACGCCGACCAAGTCGTTAGGCTATCCTACAGTCATAACTGCCAACGGTGCTCCATGTCCCATTTGAGGGTTTTTGAAAGTGCCGCATTCCTCCTACGATCTACATAACAACCCGACGTCTCCCCGCTAATGCGGCTACCAAAATCGTTGTTTTGCAGCTGCCTTCAGTCTATTCATTCCCACATTCCCGAGCCCGAGGTGCAAGTTTGTTGGAGTGTTACGTACCATGAACTGAGCAACCACAATTCTTCTCATGTAAGCGGGTTCGTATTGGATGAAGAATAATCCCCCAGCCAGTTTGAGCTGCACCACACCGCCCAAATACAGCAAGAATGTTAACCTTTCCCTTCCATCTGCTTGCTCATTGGTCTACCATTATTCCGGCGGCTTCAGTAAATTAGCACAGTCCCAGGATCTGCTGCCCGGGTCTGCACTCAACGCTCTGTTGAATGACCAGCGCTACATGTTGCACAGTACAAGTCGGACAGTCGCCATAATTGTGCGCGAGACACCACGAGAGTGAGCCAGTGTTAAAATGTCGTCTGCCGGACATGTGTTCACATACGAAGTCGTATTCCCGTTTTGTACGGAGCTTTGAGTGCTGATTTGAAAACATGGTCACACTTTTCGTCCACGTGAATTCCTGATCATTTCGTAAAAGTCTGGTCATTCAGCAAATCACTGATTAATACACGGGTTCGAGGCAGCGGCTCAAGGTTCCCGAATCCAGTCGGTTTTCCTTGCTCATCGTCAGCGAGGTTCTGTTGCTCTGAAAGGCGATCATTGAAAACAGGGTGTAGCACCGCTCTTGAAGAGATTTTTGGGTGGGTGATGCAAGAACTCTATTTCTATGTTCGTTGGCAAGGTTCCTTCCACTAGCTGCTCAAGAATTCGCTTCTGGAGTTCCTCTGGGGACTTTTTTTCGTAGACTCGCCAGGCCGGGCGCTGCATTTCACGGACAGCCGACCGGACGGCTTCCCCCTAGAGCAGTCTACGAGCGTGAAGCTGTTGTTGGTAGACTGTCGGATGTAGAGGGGGTTCCAATAGACGACGCAGTTTCATGAGCGTTCCATATGACACGAGAGTGTTCAGAATTTCGTTCGCGACAAAAATATCGAGGGCCTCCCGCTCAGCAAATTCAGGATCGGGTTGTTGTGAGACTGTGTTGATAAGTTTCGGGGATAGGCCTTTACTTTACCTTCCCAACGGGATGGTGCTTCCATAGTTAACTTGTCGGGATGTGGAATTCATTCTTGCATTCCCTCTGTTGTGGGTTTCGTCAATAACGTCTCTAGAGCGTTCATCAGTGTCAGCATGAGGTGACCGAAGTCTCCAGAATTATGAGGAGTGGTAGGACGCCGATCTTCTCCAGATTTCTTTGTAGATTTCGACATTTTGTGTCTTGGTAGGGTCGCAGAATTGTAACGTGCAATCAGAAGAGCAAACGGAACCACGTACGAAGATATATTACGCAACACGCGGCAGTAGGTTAAATGCAAATATCCTCCTTGCTCGTCTGACCGTCCGTTGATACAGGGTCCTCGTGCGCAAAGTTGACGTGGTTGTCACTTCAAATTCAATCTGTGCGCGCTAACTAGTTTCGGTCGCGTTTCACACTAGTGTAACATGCAGGCCAGCCGACTCTACTCTGGATGCCCGTGACTTCACGGACCAAACTTCGGGCAACGTGGACGCACCTGGGGACAACGCTCTTCCGAAGTAGGGGTTCAAACAACAGTTCTAAAAAGAGAAACAATACAAACAAACATGAGCCGAAGGCCCAGTAAGCCATGCACACGACTTACACAAACGAAAGCTAAGACGGCACCGACAACACAGCAGCACGCCCCGTTCACAACTCAAATTCAATCCGTGTGCGCTCGCTGGTCTCGGTTGCGCGTTACACTAGACACGTTTTCCCAAGGTTATCACCACTATTAATTGTTGCAGCTGCGTTTAAACAAAAGGGTTTTCGGAACTCCGCAATTCTGGGCCCCACACTTCAGCAGATCGTAGATACCCGCAAATGCAAAAGGGCTCATTGGTGATTTACTGGGAGACCACCAGAATTTGCGAAGGCTTTTTTGACGTTCACTTCACTATTTTCACTTATCAGAAAACACTGATTTATAATGTTTGCAAAAACCCTCGAATAATTTTCTGCGGCAATGGTTTACCGAAACAGCGTTGATTTGGTTGTGTATCCATTGTTAGCTCTGGATGCCTAATGATTCCTCGAGCTACGCTCACTCTATTCGCAACGTCTGTCGATGGGCTGGATCAAGAACAGTCGCGTCTGCAATGCAGTGAACGTCTACAAATTCTGAGCGTGCTGAACAACCGATTCCCGTTCGAAACAGAAGACGGGCACAAAGAAGATTTTCTCATAAGTGGGGCGCTAAGTTGTGAGGACATTGAAAATCTGAGTAAAACAAAACGAAAAACCACGATGTTAAATCTACGAACTTTACAATGTCCGGCGCCAAGTATTCACATGAAAACGACCAAATACAACCCGCGTAATGATGGAATGATGAGGCGCAAGTGAAGCTGGGATACATATATATATATATATACAACGAATAGTAATCTATCGAAATTGACGTCCATCGAGTGCACGCAACATGTTGCCTTGAAAACGACCTTATGGTATGTGGTGCTAGATCCTGAATTCGTACGTCCAGAGTTTCCCCAACCTTATGCTACCGTGAATCGGAAGTCGCAGGGAGAAAACGATGAATCTGCAAACAAACTTTATTTATTGATTTATTCACCGTTCACAACAGACTTCAACGTAACAATTAAGGGGTGCTAGGGAGCTGGACGTGAGAGCACCTTGAGCACAACCGCACAGCAGCCGCCAGAGTGGAAGAGTGCGTCGACGGAAAATTCCAGTCGACCTTCAGAATTCAAACAAACGTTAGACTGGTTAAGCGGCGTTCCTAACGGTAACAGCTCAACATTTTTATCCTAGTGAATGTAACCTACAGGAGTAGAGATAGTGCGAATTCATTACACAGCTGAGAGCATAACTGCGATACTTATGCCGGCCCACTAACTTTGATGCTGGTGGTTTGTAGTAAGTTTACATATAGAAGGTAATGTGAACAGGTGGTACTGACAAGGCAAATCTCGCGTCGCGGGGAGTTTAAAATTTTGGGAACGTCGAAGGTGATCTCACTACAGGTATATTTCCGGTATGGCTGCTCTTGTGGTAGCTTGTGCGTGGCAATGGCAATACAAGGATGCCGAAATAATGCATATCCGGACACACAATGATACAGATATTATTTATCACATCGGTAGTTGAGGGTGTAGCGACCAGCGATCGTGTGGCCTCCCCAAGGACCCCGGCTACAACCGTGGTTTATTGCTTGTCTGTTCTGTGCGTATGATTCTGTGCACGCCTGCTATAGGAGTCCTGATATGAACTCGGTGCCACTTTCTTCAGCCGTGCAACTAATTGCACGCAGCGAATGTTTGCTCCTCTCCTAACGACCATCTATCCTTTCATTATTCAAGGTCGTTTGACCTGGACTTTTTCGAGCGTTGTTTAACGCACTCGAATTTTCCACGCACTTCTCACATGACGCGCTTTTGATTGTCGCCGAGTGAAATGTGGCCCACTTTGCGCTTCTCTTCTTTCTTCCCTTGGTTGCCGCCGTTGGCCCCGGATGAAGCTAGAACTGACTGATTACCATATTTCTTAACATTGCTGGAAATATACGGTTTGTTTTCAAACCCTGATGTGTTCTTTTAGTTCGATGTCTGATGGTACTACGTTTCGACTGCTCTTCAGAAAGAGTGTTTCAAATTGTTAGTGGACGACCGTCGAGCGCACGCCCACTACAAGGTTACTTTTTCTGTCAAGAAATGGATTAGATTGCATCCTCCTAGGCGATGTTTGAGAATCGTGAATGACCCACTTTCTCGCAGTTCCAAGAATGCCTTCAGAGGTGCATGGGGAATATGGGCGCTAGTTGCGCTCGTGGGACGAGCTGTAGGTCAAAAACGGTCCTGGAATATGATAAGATGAGGTGGTATGGTTCCCTGACAATCGCCCAGATTTAGCCTTGTTGTACGAAATATGAAAGTTGTAGGGGTGTATGTAGGGTGTGTGACGTGTCTAGTGGTTTAATCGTTGTTGGTTCTAACAATTAAGTTTTCGTGACACGTTGCATTTCAAGATTTCGTGTGGACCGGCGAAATGTCTGTCTGGTTGTGAGCTCTTTCGAGCTAGAACACAACCACTTCCTCATTCGTCTGGTATACGAGTCCCATCCAACAAATAGCGGACTCACCGTCAGCAGACTGAACGAATGCAGGAGCCTGTCACAGTAAAATACACCAACTGCATACATTAAGCAGTATGTAACAGATGATTACGGGAAGTTCATCACAACTGCTGACGTCCGAAACACCCACCGCAAGTTGAAGCCCGCAATGTCAAGTGAGTATTTTTACGTAAGAATGGTAACAGAACATGAGAGAACCTCGATGAACTGCTGTCGATGATTGGTGCGATAGCTATGCTGCCCCCCATGCGAGATGAAGTCAACAGATATACGCATAACTGCTCCGCCCAGCGAACGCAACCTAAACTATTCCGATGTTTCCCGCATATTGTGGATGAAGGTACCACGCACGAGACAGAAAGGCACAAGTATGCCATTAAACATTTCCCCATACTTCCAAAGCTGGAATTTGTATCAGTTCCCAGTAATGAATAGCATGGGACGCGGCCAACCCGTAGTGCACGGGTACGTTCGTTGTGAGAATTATGTTTCACTACGTAAGCTGTTAGAAATTTTTCGAGAAATGATGGGCGAGCACACTGCATAGGGTACTGTTTGCCTTTACTAGTAGGCTAGGACAAATGGATGGAGCAGTCACAAGTGATTCAGCATAGATTACTGTTTGCCTCTGCTAGTAAGCTAGGGCAGTTGTACGGGACTCTTGTAAGCTTTTAAGCGGGAAGTGCTTCTCAGTGTCGTTCTTTCAGCAGGTCACCTTATCCACATTCCAGCGTACGTGATGCCTCCATGAAAAAGTTTACAACAGTGGTAACAGCGAATGGCTATGCATACCGAATGTAACTAAAGAAATATCGACTTGCTCATGGGAAGTCCGCTGGGTCCCATCTCAGCAGACGTTTTCATGTTACGAACTGAACAGCAGAGGTAGCAGGCATTTCATACTACAAGCGTTACAAGGACGATGGATTAATACTTAGTCGATCCAAACAGCTAATAGATAATCTAGTGCAACGGTTGGATAATTATCACTCTAACTTGTGGGTTGTGTGTGAATTTGAAGCTAACAACTATTTGCCATTTCTAGACATACATATATTTCTCCGATAAGATGGCTCGATTAGAAGAATTGTCCATAGGACATCTACATGGTCCAGTCCATGCTTAAACTTCAATGGTTTCACACCGGCCCGACATGAACGAACACTAATAAACACACTGTAACACTGTCGTGAGTACAGAAGAACTAGACTTGATCACTTCTGTCTTACTATCTAATGGTCACCCTCAAAAGTTCACAGAAAGGCACAGTAGACAAAAAGCACTGTCCAAAGAAGTGATCACTGTAGAAAAATGAGCATATACACAGCGTTGCTTTTTGAGGGTGACCACATCATGTGGCGAACAACACAATAACTGTGAAATTTACTTAAGCCAGCACTTAATGCAACTGAACTACATGTACGCTCTCGGGCCCAGAAGCTACCAGTGCCTTCAGTCAAAGAAGACCAGCCCATAGGTGCCACACCATACTGTGTTTACCAATTTCCATATAATTGCGGATCAAGTTACATAGAGGGAACCGAAAGATGCTTGATCTCTAGAGTGAAGAAAAAATGACCTAAGTGGGTGCAAGATTCTGTGTTACTGGAGAACGGCAATGTTGTTGAAACGCATAAAAAGCCAGGTTCATCAGTCGCTAGACACGTCCTGACCACTGGTCACGGTATCGATCCAGCTTGTGTATTCAGAATCCTGTTGTGTCCTTCCAATTCAAGATTTCTGAAATTTGCCGAAGCGGTCGTAACCAATCGCCTCAAGCCAACTCTGCGTTCAGAAACAACCGCTCGTGAACTTGGCCCTTCCTGGACCTAGTGATTTATGTTAACCCGCTTACTGATTACCAACCCCCTTAATTGTTTGCTATAAAACAACCGACCCACGTTATCGTAAATTCGGTACTGATGAGTCAATACGAACTGCTTGCATCTACCAGCTTCCATGTTCCAACTGTTTTGTTCAAACTTTCGAAGGAAACTATCTGTTTCGGATTCCTCTGTGATTTTATTCCGTAAAGTGTTCAACCGGAAGAGAGTACTATGTGTTTTGGTTACCGATAATAACACTAATTTCTTTGAGCAGAAATTCGAAGACTGGCTGGAAACGGTGCGCTATCGGTGTCCGTTGGATATAAGGAGATATCATGAGTGCGACGGTGCCGCTGAATAGTTTGCGCCTACTCCAAACATTGCCATCAATTCCACCGATCGATCTGATTTGGGAGAACTGCAGAATGAAGTAGATAACTTCCTGATGCAATATCAAAATTCGGACGATTCGACAGCTTGAAATAGTCCATCATAGCCATTTTAGAACCGTGTCCTCCAAACCAACGTGCTTAGTCTTCAATCAGCTGAAGTTGTGTGTCATCATGTCGACAACCTTCAATTATCTCGAGAAATTTTGTTCAGTAACCTGCGTATTCCATAATTGTATTACATAATTGTTTTAGATAAAGGATCTGTTCATCGTAGTCAAGTTGAACAGCTTGTTTGTAATTCACGTGTTTCTACCTCTGTTGTGCCTATTACAAATACCGATACTTCTGAGTCCATTACAAGTTCAAGTTCCTTGGTTGTAAATGCTACTAAAAAGGAACAAGCATAGGTGCGACTATTTGAACGCTTTAGAAATAAACAACGTAGAACCTAGAACAATCCTGACCCCAATTCAAACTCTCTGACCTAGAGATTACCATCAAGTCTAGTTCCCATCACTGTTGTTTTATCACGTCGTATGTATATACATCGTATATATGCACATCGTACATATATATATATATAACTGCACTCGGTAGACCAATAAATGAATTACCCAAATCCAAGGTATTATTAGTACTGCGTCGAAACTAGCTCCTGGCGTGAGCTAAGTCAATAACTCCATTTCTTTTTTACTGGAGCCATCACAGATATTCGGTGGGCGTCTGTTGACCTAGAGGACAATCACGGAAAACGAACTGCGGTACTGATTCTAAATGTTTCGACCTATCGTCTATTTCATCTGTTGTAACAGGGAAACCATAACGGTATCGAGAAAACATTTACGGTATCCGAAGCACCCCCAACGAATTATGTCGAGTTGGTTATGCTAAATATCAATACGACTCACACGTCTGTACCGAATCCACCGTATCAAAAAGATATAAACCAAGGCTCTTCCGTGCTTTCATTCCATAGTTTTGATTGCTGTGGCGGTAGGTGGCGTATGGCCTGAAAGTTGTTCGTCACCAGACACCCGCTACCGAACTTATGAAACTACCCAACAATGTGCACATTAGGCTGCATGGTTGACGTGACCCTTCCCCCATCGCCAGTAACGCAAACTGAAAATTTCTACACAATACATATACACGTTTCTAATTGCCCCTGGCCTTTTCCGGCTTTCTTGACATCAATGACTTCACGTCAGAATACTATTCGTGCTTTAAATTTGCCTCACACTACTCATTAGCGAAGTGTTGCATTATTCAGCAGAATATTTTCACGTCTGCTGATCTAAAATAAGACAATGTGTCTGGTAGTTTCTGAAAGACAGCTAAACCCGCCGAGTGGTTACCTTGCAAAATTAGCCAGATCCTCGAGTTCATTGCAGTGTTGTAGTGATATGCCTTCTGAGCATCCGCAACCTCTGATCGACCTGTCTCGGAAGCCCTAATCGCGGGGTTATCGATTGGAGTTAACAGGCAACCTGATCATTGCTCACAAACCAGAGTGGTTGAGCGTTCAGATTTGATAATTCGGTCGTGCCTAATGTGAGGTCAATGGCGCAGTGGTTAACACGGTTGCCTCATGATTGGAATGGCCGGAGTTCAAATCCCGGCCGTGGCAAGGATATGCACTACTGATGAGCTCTAATGAGAGCGAAACTCGAGTCTAGTGCTTCTTTTCGGAAGAGGCTGGCTGGAAAGTCTATCTAAATGCGAACGCTGCGATCAAATGTGAGTGATGGTCAACTTGAGAATGAGTAATTACACAAAGGAACGAAATGACTCTCTTTTCCAAAACATTGTCGCCAGCTCAAATGTACCTCCAACCGAGGAGCAAACGCAGACGCAATAAGATAACCAAACATCCTTTATTTCATCTAAATTATTAAATTCAACTTACTCAGTAACTTCGTAGACCTGTTCTTGAATCACCAGACCGGATTCCGGTGAATTTGGGTGCTTCGTTTAAAAAAACACCGGTAGACACGATCGTCCGGATAACCAGTGTTGGCGCCCTGTTTGTTTATCATTGACTGGGTTTAGGTGTTGCTTGTCACTGGCACACCTTTTGTTGCAAATCTTTAAATGTGCACGAACATTTGTATAAACGAGTAGGAATAACGACAGATACCCCACACATCCGAGAGTACGACTTACGTTGTGCGCCTGTTTTCCACTTTGCTGCACTATCGCCTCGTCTTATCGCTCGCATATCAACTCTCTCTCTCTCTCAATTTATATATATATATATATATATATATATATTCCTCATACCTATATATATTCCTTATTTACCCATTACATTATTCTTAGCCGGTCCTCTCAGTTACTTTAACACTACACCAAGCTCATAACGGTTTGGATGTATCAACTTTCTTTTTACGTTGTATTTCTTCATTTATTTTGCTTTGGACACTAAGTGTCGCTCTCATACTGATTTTCATATAATGGACTAGTGGTCTGGCCGAATTCCAGTTTCTACCTCCCATTTTACCCTTCATTTTACCATTCAGTGTCAGACACGTTTGACTTGACTGGACCTGTTAATAAACAACTTCGAATTGTTTCGAAATTCTCATGTAGTCAGTGTTAAGATCAAACGTTATGCGTATATGTTTTCGATAAATCCATCACCAGGTCAATACAGTTCTGAAGATTAGGAAGTGCAAGTTAACTGAAAGAATAAATCATCCTTTTAGATTTAATTAACCGTTATAGTGAGGGATGATTAAGTCCGTGGTCTTAGAACCTGAATACGGAGATGGAGGTTGGTGGATTGGACAGTGAGAAACAAATATGTTCAGGTGTTTGGATGAACTCCGGGTAAAAGCAATACGGAGCAGCTATTTGAATTGATAATTGACACGGGTAAATCTTCCTACAGGGTTATTTACGTACTCCCTGTCGGTATTTTTAATTCTATATGACACTGCCCGCATGTCATTCGAAGCGTATTCCCGGTGGTGTCCTGTTGATTTCATTGTTCACCAACGTTATGCTGGCTGAAACTATCAAGTACACATGTACGCGTGTATTTAACAGCTCACTGTCGATTCCAACAAAGTCCTTGAGACAATCACGCGTTCACTGCACACAGTGAGTAATTCAAGTTAAATGAGTCATTTTACGGTAAACATACGGCGTGGGTGAAGATACCTATGGGAACGTGTGGAACTTCTTTTGGTCGGTATATTAATCATTAAACGAAGGGTGTTCGAGCAAAAAGTTCGACTGAAAGCCAACATTTATACCGTGGTTATATGGACGATATACTTAGTCTGATGGGTAGCCCTTGTGTGGGTTTTTGGGTCTTGCACAAATTTAATGAAACACCTTTCTATTCAATTCGCGATAAAGGGGAAGTGGAGGTGTCGTATCATTTTCGGATGCTGGTTCATCCAAACAATCATACTGCCCGCTGACTTGGAAGTGGCATCATACGATGCTTAAAAACGCTGAATGTACCACACAAAGTCAATAATTTGTTCACCTCCTCAGGAGGGAAATCAGCAGGATTCTCCTGATAGATGCATCGAGTGGGGATTTTCGCACAGTGTGAATCTACCGAGAACCATGGTCATCCCATCAGGGTAGAGTAATCATTATGCTCCCTGGTGACCACAACGGAAATTAATCCAATCTTCCACTTGTCAATGAACGTTCCCAATCGCGGGCTGCATAAATCATTACAGGGGACCGTGCCAAACCTTATCCAGTTCACTACTGGACGTATGGCGTTTCCTGAGGAGACGGACAAGTTGTCTGTGGGCGCAACTGTTGCCCGTTTATTCATTCCTCTGCTGCTTTGCAGAGGTGTGCATCACAGCGTAATTTCACAATTGCGTCAGAGACTTGATAACTAGTGCAGTTGTTCATGGTCTGATTGACGCAAATCACGTAGTGACCCCTAATCAAACATTTGAAATTATCTAATCGGCCCCATGTATCAACAAAGGCCAATACAACGTCACTACTTGAAGCCAGCCGAAGCGTTCGCAAGCATGTACTTAGTTCCATTTAAACCCTTAAGCTTACTTGGGTCCCACCGTCCTGCCAATCAAATTCCACAACAATGACCTAATGCCGACGGCTAATCCAAGCCACCTTACGTGGTGATTGAGCTTTGGTTGAATACTTTGTCGTCAACCCGGTGCAACTTATTTTTTATCGTTCTAATCACTATGAATTTACTAGTTTTTAAAACGTATTGCCTGGATGGGGAATTTCATAGAGATGCATATAAGCCGCACTGACTGTCATAAACTCAGAGTGCGTTGGCACGGAGATGTAAAAGGAAGTCTACTGACAATCGCGCTAAATGGACCGACCCAGTCGGGAAATTGTCCATGGACCACCATACCTGTAGAAAATTGTGAGTCAACTCTCCAGTTGTACACAGTGAAACAAATAACCTTGATTATGCCGTCCACAACGTGCACTTACCACAAATGTAAATGCTCGCAATCATCCAGGCAGATGGAAAGGTGACTCTCCGTACTATCATTTCAGACAGTCATTTCGATTAAAGTATTTCATCAAAAAAGCCGCAGTTTTGTTGTGTCCTGCAATGTTGGGTGAGGTCAGCAGTGCATCATAACGAAAGTTCACGGAAGTAAATCACGAGGCACAAGCCTGTTGTTCAGGGTCAGCCACGCGCAGTCATTCGTACAGTCAGTGACATTCATACAAATCGATTCATCATCATCATCATAGACAGCAATACACCAGTGCTTCACACTAATGCTTAACTGCCACACAACCATGAAGAAACAGCAAACCCTATATAGAAAGAGAGAAGAAAAAACAATGGGAAGGAAAGGGACCTAACTACTGAAAATAACTGCGTCCATATTCAACCATACAGCATCGAGGTGCCTACACCTTGCAAACAGACAACCGAGCTGAACAGTGTGGTACGGGCAGTAAATAAGTTACTCTTCGTTGGTCTAGGAGATGAACATGTTTGGATAGTGAAGGCGTCAGAATCAATATACCGAGTTCCATTGGAGATGGGAATTAAATTGAAAACACCACCTTCAGAAATATCAGAAAAGACCAAGACGGTAGTTGAAGGTACTAAGTCCTCTTCAAGCTGTTCGATGTCATTGTAAACTTACAGGATATGGTGGCATAAGTTGTATGTGTTTGCTGGTCAAAATCCGCCGGGAACACATAACCGGTTTCATGATTGTTGTCACATATCAGGTATGCGCATCCGGCGAATTTTGACAAAAAAAATACTAGAGGGTGAGCATATCTGATGGGTGACAGCCAACACGAAACCGGTCGTGTGTTTCCAGAGAAGTTCAACTGTAAACACACTACCCATGCTACCAGAACGGTACCTTTTGCCAAAAAGTGAGTTGCAACCTTAAAATTAAGAAAAACACTTAGACTCTGTTAGGTACAGCGAAATACCGTCAGTTGCCATTGATCAACCAAACACCGGAGCTCTGAAAACGACTTAGAGGGGCAGACGATGGCAGTGTCTACAACCTGAGAAAAAGAAAGGATGTGGTGGTGGTGATTACTCGAGGGTGCATTGGCGGACCTACAATTTACCTCGATAGAACGAAGAATTAAGTCGACCCTGCCCTGCACCTGTACGTCAACTAACATCACCGTGTCACATTCAACAACGCACCTGTCTTCAACTGCTAGAAAAGATCCACTGCCAATATTGGTCAAATCAAACGTTATTTATGAATTTACCTATACATTTGGGTTGCAACACTTGGGCCTTGGTGTGAGGGAAGTGCGTACTTAAATCTCGCAGCACATGCCGAAATGGCTTTCGAATACCCCAACTGGGACGGCTAACAGCGTCACAACGAAACAGTTGCCCGAACATGAACAGGCAGCAAATATTTCTGCGTTGTTTGCCAGATTGCAGACAAAAGTACTTTGATCTTTTCCAAAGCACTAGCTATACACAATAAGAAACCAACTTTGTGTGCGGAAGCAGACGGTTGTGGACTCAGCATCACCTTGGTAATATACTTATGCCGCTCCAATCACCAGTTGGAACTTTTATTCTAGTCCCTCATCCTCTGATTGCCGAATTCTTGTTCCCCACACGTTCCGTCTACGTTCACATCATCCTTGCCCTTAGTTTGCTAGTGTGAATTCAATATGAATCGACCAACTGTGTTCTGTTCACTTCACTTGCCGATCTATTGGTGCACGCGTAACATTTGAATTACTTACTCATCCACACCCACCGCACCCTGTTTCGTTACTGTTCTATTCCTATTCGAGTACAATCAGCAGTGAGCTTTACGGGCGATGTCAACGACAGAGAGAGCATGTGATCAGTAGAAGTATATACTATGTCGTCAAATTTACACGCGGTAGCGTCATTTCTTGGTGCGTGGACGAGTGAGCCGTTGGGTGTTGAAGGCGCGGCCAATCAGAACGCAGTTTGAGTCCTGACGTGGGTGTGGGTGTGGGGAGCACAGACTGCCTTGAGGCGTACACAGCAGTTACCCACACTCCTGAGGAAGGCCACCTGGGGTGGTTGAAACGTAGAGTATTACAACTTGCTCGTAACGTTGCATTATTCTCAATCTGTTTATCTGTTACCAACCACGTTTCTTAGTCCAGTGAGAATGGAAAAATTCGAATATTCGGACGTATAACACACGTCCGACCCATGAGTGCTAACTTGAGTAAGCCCTTTGGTTCGGACTCCAGACTTCTTATTCGGATCCTCACTTCTGAGACCACATGTAAACGCACTCATTTTGAACTGGCGAGTAGAGGTTTGTGAGCACCACCAAACGGCTAGCCTTAATTTTGGCTTTTGAAGACGCTTCTGCATGATGAGCGTGTAGTGGAAACGAGAATTTCGGTTAATAATAGACACTGAATGAATTCGCTCTGAAGGAGTGTGGTTTCGGCACCAAAAATCATATTCAATTACTTTCCATGTCGCAGCAACTCAGGCTCATGTTACAGAATGTGTAGGAGTTTGAACCATTAGAGGTGAACAGGTTGTTTATTCCACCGTTAGTCGATGTCCGTATTGTACGTAAGGCCTGGGAAGCTTTGGAAACCTATTGATTGGGAAAATGCACACTTCTAAACCGGTCAACTTTTCTCTCTGTCTTCTTCAAAGGCTCATTTGATTCAGCAATAAAGCAGTTGCTAGTAAGTATCTATCAAAATTTATGTCCTTCTGAATCCGAAAAACCACGCCGCTTTCAGATGCTAAACATCATGTGAATGAACAGTCCCTGTTTGACACGAAAGTTCAATAACTGGACTCTCTAAAGTGCTTGATAGACTACGAACGAAGATGGTGGAGGATTGACATTGGCTTCACATGAATAATCGTTAGTTCTATCCTCAACTTTTAAGAAATGTTTTATCATGGTGATAGACCGATACTTCGTTGAGGTCATGGCAGGATATACAAACGTGACAGCTTTGTACCTTCACTTGTTAGGCGATTCAAAAATTTTAGTACACTTGCACAAAACAGTCCCAATGTCGGAAAGTCGCAATATCAGACACATTTCCCAAACTACCGCTGTGCAACCTAATGTCGCAACACAACAGCTACATACTCTCAGCCTATTATCAACTATTTGCGTAACATTCATGCTGGTTGCACAGTATGGTGTGCAATACACATCGAGGTTTAAGCAGTCAAGGATGTCTCGAATTTTAATATGTTCCTATTTACTTGTAGATCCTACACAGAAGTTTTGGCAACTGATAAGTTAAGGATTCGGAATTGCTCAGCCTTACTTTGAAAACTGATATTCGATTATCTCTACCCGACGAGCACACGTCTATACTGTGGTGCTGTTCAAGGCGAGTCTACTGCTTCAGTAATTTGCTCTTCAACTCATTGCGGCCTTACTACATGTTTGTCTGCATATACCTGTTGTTCACTATCAACTTTCAGATAATCTTTATCCATATCGTATAAGCATACCCGTTCATCTGTCCAGTTAGATGAAACTGGGGTGTATAAGTCAACATGAGGTTGAGAATAAAGGCTATTCTTTCTGTGGTTAACCATCGGATAGGACATCTGTATTTGAAATGCTGTTGTGGATCACTTCGTCTCAATGCCGGCGTTAACTGTCACTTGTAGAAAAGAGGTTTGGCTGTCGTAAAACCACTTGAGGAACGTCTGAATATGTCCTAAAAGTTGGTAACATCTGTCGATGGAGGTTTCTCGGTTTGTCCTCACCGTCCCAGTACAAGATGGCAGTGTTCTCCTCAGTCTAATTCAAGTAGTTTCTTGGAATTTTAAAGGTCGCAGGTACCTCTTTACTGGTGAAATAGGCAATAAACCGCCAAAATACTGATGGCGTCACAGACAGTAAGGAAATGAGGCAGCGCCCATCGACTTAAAATAACAGAATGTTGGGTTGTAAAATAAAGTCGCACGATTTTGAACCGTTGATATATCGTGAACTGACCTATATCCAACTTCAAATTGTTTCTCTATATAGTCAAAAAATGATTGTAAAATATCATGTGACAAAAAATGTTACTAGTGATTCAAACCAGAATGTGCCACCCTGTCGAAACTGCGTACCATCACATTTTGTGGTTACTCGGTGGTTTTCCAGACCTATCGAATGTAACGTTAATTTCATTTTGGTTGCCTGACACCTTATAAACAGTTTTTATCAAGCCTGGTCTCGAAAACCATAAGTTACCACATCCCAGAGACATCTGATTAGGTGTGGTATGAACTACGCGACAGACCACGCATACAGCTCTAGCGATCTTTATACCATGATGGGCCAGAGATGATATCATCAAATAACTATAGAGGAAGTTATCAGTAGTAATACTACACATTTGGACTAGGACATCATCCATAAATCGAGGCACCATGCTATCGATCATAGAACGTCCCACTACAATGTTTCCATGGTAAGAAGTCCCGGCCTCATTTTTACTTGATTCGATGTTTAGAATGACCCAACTACTCGCTATATCCCCAGAATCGTTCAAACTGAACGTGGTACACCATCCCAGTTGAATGCATAGTGGAAACAGGTATATCGTACCGAAGTCTCAACAATGTACGAGGGATCACAATAGCAGGTCCTCTAACTATGCCAAGACAACAAGCTTCAGTGGTCTGCGATAGCCGGAAAATTCTGAGACAACGAGGAGATAAGGTCCATGTGGAACACGCACGCTCATTCTGGCCACACTTTCGTTCTTCACACGTGTACAATGAGCGCGCGCTGACCTGATTCGATTAAAATGTTTGTTGGTTTAAGTCCTCTTACAGTGTTCCCTCTTTTGTGCAATGTATCCGTTTCCAAGTTCTACCCCATTGTGTTAGTGTGGACCATGTTATTTGCACACTGCTGGAGACACCAATAAATTACTAACAAAGAAATTCCATAGATTGCCTCAAATTGATATCGAACTACATTAAAACGATACTGACGAACGGAAAAACAACTTCAAGGTGTACTAAGGTGAAAAGGACTTAATGGTTCTCTTTAGGCTGAACCAACACATAACAGCGTGTGAGAAACGTATTTTGACTTACCGTCAACGTTCATCAGAACTAAACGGCTACACTTCTGTTGTGTGTGAAGCGTGTGTGTGACTAATCTGTATCTATGTTTGAATGGCATGAAATGTTCATTCATGTTTCAAGAAAGCTGGTAAATGTTAACAAAAGACAACCTTTCGTTCTGGACTTCTTCCACTCCAAGTTGTCCAGAGAGCCATTTCGCGTATCCCGAGAACACTTTCAGAGATTGGACATCAGTTTAAGAGGCTTCTGCGGCATTGTTTCGTATCCATGGAAGCAGGCTGGTCTGGCACGATGGAACATTGCGTGGAAACGGAGCCCCAGTACCTTCATATGGGCCTATATTGTCAAACCACTAAACCGGGTTTGGTCAGCGAATGCCAGTGAATCATGACGCCAAGTACACTGTAAGGGGACACAACTAGGAAATTCGGCCTAGGCGGAATTATGCAGAATTACTTTTCCGCAGGCTATTAGCTGAAAAATTCCTGACCGAGTTCCCGTGGTCTGTGCCCTTACTCACTGAAATGCGAGAACCCCCGGGACTTGCTTAAGCACTCTGAGCAACACCGCACGGTAAAAATCCGTATGATGCCAGTTTGTTCATATGCTCGGTCTAGGATTCATCAGAGCTTCTATAAAACCATGGATTTCACTTCTTCACATGGTCGGAGAATCAGGTGACCGACAACCATGTGATGCTTATCATCCAGTACATAGCACCAGTGTTCCTTGCATGTATATGAAACAGCGGCCAGGCTTCAAGATGCCTGTGTGCTCCTGAAACTTGAGCTAATTCGGACATACTGCTGGACCGAAGTCGTTTAAACGGGCGTTCCCAAAACTATCAGGATCACAACATTTAGATCTTTCGGATTTCTGCACATGTCGCTTTAATTCTGAAACGCTGCACACGCCGTTCATCGCTTCATCGACAACTTCACCCTAAGCCTGAGTTTCATCCACTCATACGAACGATCTATTAGCTACCAGTGATCCTAGTGAATGGTAGAAAATTCAGCCACTACAGCTCATCGTGACGGTTAAGTTAGAGGCACGGAGCTTCAAAGAAGTTTCGATGGATTTCCCAAAACACCCCATCTATCGACATGGTATTTGACTGCTGACCGATTAGGTTCGAGCTATTGGGGACTTATCGCGTAACAGAAAGTTTGTTGAAATCCGTCACTATGATGGAATATTCCACCATTGTGAACGTGATATTTCATAATTCAGTAGGCTTACGGAACTCTTAATCGACGTGCTCCGTGAAAGTTCCACTGGTGACATCGAATTAGTTACAGCAAATATCGTATCGCTCGACCGCATTGGGACTAGGTTGGCCACCGTTGCTTTGTCATTTCGTTTCGGCCCAAACCATCCCTGATGAATCAGACATGATAATTGGCATCATTCTCCAACAGTACATTGAGAGATAACGGAAACCATTTCCTCTTCCTTTCATACGTTTGCCATTATCTAACAACGTATACAGCACAGTCAGTCCTGAGTTATTTACCCAATCGGCTACTGTTCAATTCCAACAGATCATCTGAGGGGCCTAGAGGACATTATCGTCATTTGTAAACCATGAGTTTTTTTTCTGTAGTCAGTGCGACAGGCATTCATTGTGAGGTTTATTTATCTAAAGTTTGCCCCCCATTTTCGTGAGAAACTTGTGGCTGTTGCTGATTCGCGGGCACCAGCACAAACTGGTCACGACTGAATCGACTTAACCGCAGCGGCGACCCATTTCTGTGCTTTCGCCAGCAGTTAACATATCCTATTACAACATCCTCTGACACCAAGTTCCGTAAGAACTCTGTCAAAAATTCTGCATTCGGTTTTATTCACTATCTTCGAAAGAGTGTAATAAGCACAGTAAACGACATCGCCAATCTAGGTGTGCGTGATATGGGAAAGTTATAGTGAACCTGGATTACAAAGGGACTCCGGAGACTGGACACACGCTTGTGTAGACCATCAAGAGTTTGAATTATATCGTCAGGAGTAAGTTCTAGCTAACTTGTATTAGTTAGTCTATTCTCATTTTGAACAAGTACGTTGCAACATCGTCTCATCTGTTACTGCTTAAATGTGCATTCTATCTTGCCACAAGAAATGATCATTTCACCTAATGGCTAGCAAAAATCCCGAGAAAGAACACAACCGTTAAATCGATCTCTCGAGTTCGCAGCAAAAGTCGGGCTGAATCACACGGTTGTCCCCCAACCATGACAGCCGACAGCCGCCTGCGATTCGAAACCGGTTGCCTCTGGAAACTACAGGGTACCTTGAGATACTGCTGTTTCCAAGCCGCGGTTTTCCAGCATCTCAAGAAGGTGGTGGCTGATGGCGTTAATGAACAACCTCATCAGTACAGTAAGGAGAATTGTTGCAATATGTTAGGGATCATCGAACGACGAGTCCTAGATAATATTACCAAAGCCCTATTGTACAAACTGCATGGTGAAGATATTTTGATTTTCACGAGCATCGACCGCATGGGCTTGTTTTTTTAACTTCCTTAATTGTAGTCACCAGGACTAATACTTTTTTCATGAAAATGAATCAAAAGGCAGTTTAAATTTCGTAAATATACTCCTCACTAAGTGTGAGGGTGGGATATTACAGCAATCGGTCCATTGTAACCAACAGGGAGCCAACGATATCTTCAGTTTTCCAACTTTGCCGCGGTTGTATAGAAACGTGGTTTTGGTCAGGATTCTACTTCATAAAGCCAGGCGTATTTGCTCACCAGGAAATGCGTTACTGGGAAAGGCATATACTGAAATTTTCATAGACATTCACAACGTGATGAACAAGTGCAACGCATTCGCTCAGACTGCTCAAAAAAGGATGTATTTTTATTCCTGTAAATCAAAGGGGATCATTTAGCAAACAACATCAGACAAAGTGAATTCTGCTCAATCCCGTACGTATACGGCTGCCGAACTACCCTTGTTTCAAACCAACAAAATAGTAGTTCTACATAAACGGGAACGCAGTCTGTCTAGCTATTATGTCTCTCACGTTGTCTACCGGTTCATTTACAGTCGTGATGACATGTACATAAGCAGAAGAGATCGGCAACTATCTCAAAGAATGGCAGATCACCTCCGGAAATGATTAAAACAAATGATGTCTCAAGAATCTCGAAGTAGTGGACCCGTTGCTCGAAATCCCGCATCGTCGATTGCTAGGTTTTTCATTATGAGAAGTCACCAAGCTGACACACTTAACTCACTCAAAAATATTTTTACGCAGTCGGAAACCGAAGCTACTGGCCTTTAACGAAGCTGTACTGATTAGAACTTACCAACCGGCCCTATGTGCACAAAAGTGGTTGAAACAACCCATCGGGCCACTGTTGTGTTGATGACATTGTGTAAATCTTGCGTGTCCATACCATGTATATGTCTGTCGTATATAACCTGCATGCCTCACGTTTGCAACTGATGAGACCAAACGAAATGTTAACACATTGCAACATATGACTCCCTTCTGCACTGATGAAATTTCACCAGAAAGTCAGGACAGCCGTCACTGCAATCGAGTTCACCAACTGAGCAGAACTTGTGACAGTGGTTCTACTGGACACCCATATCCCCAAAATATCGAGCTCTTTTACCAAACCACTAGGTCTGTCTGAGATTATTTCTTCACCGTCACAGACAACTTCATATAAGACGCTTTTTTTCGATACACCTCTCGTTTTCCTTCAACCTATATCCGGGAACAAAGTCGTAACGCTTTTGTCCCTCATGTCCTTAATCACTTTGTACACGTTTCTGCTGGTGTGGATAGCCAAGAATATCATTGAGTGTCTTTATTGAAAGTCTTTCGAAAATCATCAAAAAAGCAATCTTTTTCGCATCATAGGTCCTTCTAGGTAAACGAGGGTGTGTAGCCGTCGTTGTGAATAGTAACGGTCATATTATAGTGCTCGTACGCAGTCTGGCAGACACTTCCTTAGGTACTGAAGTAACCTGATCAGCGTTATGTACAAATAAACATATTTACGTGTGATGGTGTTAAAGCATACACCTCATTTGTGGATTTCCTAAATCAACGATCATTGCGCCATCCGCATACTTTGCTCACAAAAGCCAGTGCCGTGGCTACAAACGTTCGAAGATAGAAATGTTCGGGAATTCCCGAAGGATTTCGAGCACGTGGCCGAGGTGGCCGGGGTCAAGGCCAGCGCAGCGAAGCCAGGTGTCCCGCGGATGTTGCTCAAAGGCAGAGTGAAGGCGGTTCTATGGGCCTGCCGATTGGGCCCTACGATGGAGGCACTGATCACCGGGTTTGGCAGCACTGCCAAGAAGCAATCCGGCAGTTCATGGGTATCCAGTGTGGCTTCGAAGGCTACTTTCTCGTTCACGCCATGTCGAAGCGGGAGGCGTTGTCAACAGTCATATCGGAGCAGGACCAAGGTTCAGAACAATGCAAGCCGACTGATCGGTTCTAAGAGGTTACGCCAGCAGCATTCTGGGAACGTCCGATGACGTTGGAAGAAATCACTGATGCGACTCAGCAATTACTAGCGGGAAATCCCCTGAGAGTCAGCGCGCTGAAAGCAAGCGAACCAAGTTAACTGGACGTCCTTCGGACCGCAGTGGAAAAGTTGATTCAGGTAGTGACAGATTTGAAAATGAAAAGAACGAAACAAAATTGTATCAAGGAGTGCTACCAATGCGGAGATTTGGAGGCTGTTGAAGAATTTGCCCCCCCCTGGACGAAAAACTGTCGTACTTAAATATACGTTTCGCGGATTGTTTTTTGTTTGGGAATAGAAGCCCAGCGACAGTTACGGACGATAGGATGAAAGTTCAGGCTTGAAAAAACTAGTGGTAACTGGGAGTCTTGTTTGACTGACACTGGGATGTGGATTTCACTAAGTGGGTCAAGGCCAGGGAAGATTGCTTAGCGGTGTACAATAGTCGTTTAAACCGTCAGTGGCTTTTGTTATATCTCCTGACGCACGTCAGACCGTAGTGGTGGCGGATTTTTTGGCCGTGCTGAACCCGTGATTGTGTTGAAACAATATAAGCTCGTAAGTAAGTATGGTGTGTCTAAACAAATTGGACCGAGCACACCTAGATCGATTTCAACCTGTGACAACCGGTTGCTGAATGAAGTAACACACGAATTCCGAGAATTGTTCACCGCGGATCAAGACCTGCACGACGATTACGAATGGATTGAACATAAAATTTTCATCGAGCCGTGAAGTGAATCCGGTTATCCGTTCGCAGAGGAATTCCACTACAATTGCAGCAGAGAACTGAACGGCAGGTGAGGGATATGCCGAAAGCAGGAACCACCGAGGAGGTGGATAGCCCGTTCAGTTCTGTCGTCTTGTTGACGAGGAAGCTCAGTGAGAACTTTCGGTTTTGTGTTGACTACAGACTGTTCAACGAGACTGCAGTCAATAAAGTCGTGGTCTGAGAGGTTTCGAGAACATCAGGATATTCACAGTGTTGGATTTGCTGTATGGATCTTGGCAGATTCCAATCAAATGATCGGGTCGAGATAAAACTGTCAAGGTAAGGAAAGAACAATATCACTTCAAAGGTGTTGCCGTTTGGATTGCCGAGTGCCCTTTTTACCATCAGACGACTGATACTCAATGTGCTGGACGGATTGCACAACAGTTATCAATGGAGACCTTATGGTTATCTACAGCGATGATTGGGCAAAGCATACGATACACTTTTCAGATGTTGCCGAAGACGGTGCAAGCCGGCCTGTGGGTCAGCAGTCCAAAGTCGCAAACAGCGAATCCAACGGAGGTGTTAATCGGTCATAAAGTCGGTCAGGGAGAGGTCCAGCCATTGTCCGAGAAATTGATGAAACTCAAAGCTATTCCGGAATTTTCAACAGTTTCTTGATCTCATTGGGTTCTAAAGCCGACTCATCAACAAAGCTCAATGACCTCACACGTTCATTATACGAAACACTGAAAAGAAGTAGCCAGTTTCATTAGCTCGAAAGAGCTGATCAAGCCTTGCCAAAATCCGACAAGTGACGAACAAGGGATATCTGACCTTGAAAGTGTCGGTGATTAGACAAAAATTTACTGTCGTAACAGATGCAGGTGATGTAGGAATCGGAGCCGTAGTGAAGCAGAAAGACGATTTTGTTGAATATGCCAGTATAGTACCAACTTCTGCAGAACGAAACTGTTCAAAAACTTAGGTGTGAATAGCGAAATCAGTAGGCCGGTTTTGTAAGATGGTAATAACATTTCATATGTTCTCGTCAGTTGCTACATATAATAGCGGTGAACATTAAAAATATTCATAAATCAAGTCAACGTATACACTTGCCTGTCGTTGGTCGTTGGCAGACGGAGGTTCAAGGTCAACAGCTTTCGCACACAGAGGACTGGCTTGCTACGCGTGACTAGCAGTCCCTCGAGTGACAGGCTTGTGATGAGACATGAACACACGGAAAGCGTTTGTCGGGTCGACCACACGACCGGTCTCTAGCACGTGTCTGGCGATCGAAGAAGCCGGCTTTTGTTGTTTGGTGGGGCCGCCTCGGGTCACGCTGCACATCAAGTCCTCGATATAATTTGGCACGTGTTCCTTCATTCTAAGGCGCAGGGATCGATCAGTTCTGCCAATGTAAACGTCATCGCAGCTGCAGGTGAACTGGTAGATACACTGTGAAGTGGACAGCTCTGGCGTCCGCGTCTTAATTTAAGGATGAGTGAGTGACTTGGTGCGACTGAGCAACCGCAGTGTAGCTGCATTGTACTTCCCTTGGACGGCTTGTATCAGTCGTCGCATTAGAAACGACTGTCATTCTTAAGTCACTCGAGGCGCTCCTAGTCATGTGTAACAAGCCAGTCCTCTGTGTGCAAAAGATGTTAACCTTGAACCTCCATCTGCCATGGTTTCGACCAACGACAGGCTAGTGTATACGTTGACTTGATGTGTGAACTTAATTCGCTTAAATATTTTTAATGTTCACCGCTGTTACATGTAGCAACTGACGAGAAAATATGAAATGTTATTACCATCTTGCAAAACCGGCCTACTGATTTCGCTATTCAAATTCGTAATTGAGGAAGGATGTTTTATATTTCTGAACAAGTGTCGGTGTTGGCAGTAGTAGACTGTGACGTGAAGTATACGAGTAGTACAAAGGATGGGCAAAGCGTTCCGCAAGGTGGTTGAAAAACCTCTATCGGGAGAACAGCCTCTGGAAGTAAAACCTTCCAGAGCGCATTGGTCAGATTTAAGGGTGGATGATGATCGAATTTTGACGAACGAACTGAGGGAAAGAATTAGCTTCCCGGCGATGTCGGCGGAGTTTACAACAATACTGGTAAAGGAATGTCGTCGACTGGTTTATACGGAATGCCATCGAACCCAAGAAATGCTGAACTAGAGAGTGCCAGCATGTCAAAAATGTCAGCTGTTGAAGGGCGTTAACCACTCGGATCAGTATCTCACTCAGCCAACCTCGGTCAGTGAAATTGGCGAATCATGGTGTGTGGACAAAACGGACCCCTTTCTAGTCACCACTCTCGGAAACCAGTGCGTCGTTGACAAGACTGGGCATTTCACAAGATGGATCGAAGCAACCGTTAAACCCGATCAGCGTGCAAACACTGTATGTGGGGCTCGAATGGAATATATCGTTCCAGTTCATGGAATACCACAAAGTATACTGATTGATCAACGTCTCTGCTACGAAAGTGAGCAGTTTCGGAACTGTTCGAAGCGCTTGGGAATCAAGGAAGTTTGCACAATACCATGCCACCGCCAATCAGACTGACTGACAAAAAGAAACAACTGCACATTCAAGGAGTGGTTATAGGCGAGAGGAGGAAGCTGGGGGAAAATTTTGTCACTGATTCTGTTGGCTCGTTGCTGTTTGTCACAAGGAACAATGAGCAGAGTCCGAATGAATTTTGCTGCATCTCGGACAGTCTTTGCGGGAGAGGAATGTAGTAAAATGAACGATCCCACTATGATACTGGAGCGTAGTCTAACAGAGGCACGTTTTTGGGTATTGAAGTAAGTGGCGGGAAATACAAGAAAGAGCATTGGGATGCACTCTGGTATGAAATGATGGTTTCCGTACATGAACTTGACATTGACAACCGCACCGTCCCTGAATCAGTCATGTGCAAATGGGCGTTTTTGTGGTGGTGGTGGTGGTGGTGGTGGTGGTGATGAAGCACACTCCCATGTGTTGATTTTATGAGTAAACTGTCATTGCGCCATCCGTGTCCTCGACTCACAACACAGTTTCCTCCGGAAGCCTCGATAAGCAAATTTGTAGTCGCCAGATATCCAACTTCCAGTTGTAGATACACCACATACTAGCACAGCAAGTATGCCTACTGCAGAACTCCCACCTCCCTCTCTCAACTTTGACCATTACTCATTCTGGAAGCAAAATGCATTGACCGAAGCTTTCCTCAAAACTGTATGTTATCTTGTAAGAATCAAAAACGATCTACACTCAAAACGCATTTCCGAGTGCAGTTTGAAATTCACCGCACTGATATACTTTGGTTCAATTCGTCATTTGTTGGTGTATCGACAGTCCACCGCCTCACTTTTGTTTATCGTTGTGAGTTTCTTCTAGTTACCTGAGCGATACGTGTCACACAATACTTGAAGTTCGAATCCATATTCACATAACTTAAAAACATTCCCCGAACTCCCTGCTTCGCAAAATCGACCATTTCCACTGTCTGACTCGACATCTTTACAACAGGATGTACTCAAGCGGTAGCTAGTTAGGTACTGGACGCATGATAGTCCCAGCACCTGTGTTGTTTTGGAATCATAGCACCGATAGGAAAATTATCGGACATTGATTGGTACAGCATAGACCGGTCAAAGTCAAAGGTGGCTGAAATCCATTTGGTTTTACTAAGAACAAAGGGTCGTTAACACAATACCTTTCAAAAGAGGGGTTTTGTCGTTGACTAGATATTTCGCTAGTCTATTTGCAGTCTGAAATATAAAACAATTCCAAAAATATTGGCTGCATATTGCACCCAGGTTATCAAGAGTACTTACGTGAACTATGTTGATCTTTTGTTTGTTCGCGCATTGTGTTCTTATGCGGAGTGTATCACGTCCCACACATTTACAGTCAACTCCCCCGGATATGACCGGTCCTCACTTCCTTTATCTATTCTTGGTGTCGCTCCATAATAACAGCCAAGAACTGAATGGACTCAGTTAAACAACTCGAATTCAGCTACCCCCATAGGCCGCATGGACAGTGCCCCTTACTAACGCTGATTTGCGACTCTGTGCTACACTACATATAATGTTCAGTGACGTCCTCGAAATGCATTGGCCTCAGTTACTCTCTGCAAAGCCCGTTGCGGCCAGATTATTTGTTAGCGTGAACCTGGCAAATAGGCATCGTTACGTAGCCATCACAGATGTCTGAAACAAACCTTACACTACCAACAAGCACAAAGAATGTTTGCAATACAACTCATGGTCACCGTGTGGAAAGGCGGCTCCTGAAACCTTTCAGTGAATGACGGACATGATACTAACGAGTACAACATCATATTTCCATGACATAAACGTCACAGATTACGATTTGGACGACCTGATGCAAAATATGTCCATGAATTTTGTTTGTGTCGAGGAGTATCGTCCCCGCTTACGTGCAAATAAATTCATGCTTCCGCTGCAAGCCTTGAACGCATCAACGAAAAGAAAGGTTGACGACCAGACCAGGTGAACAAAGAAACAAATCAACAGATGTCCCCATGTCAGGAGTTTTATCTCACATGTCTTCTTCAGGTTGGTTAGCCAAGGCAGTACTTTCTTACCGTCACCTCACAAGATTTGAGGACCTCTCAGCCCCCTGCTCATGATGGATACGAAATGGAAACTAACCTCCGAATTTCACAGCTTATCCGATCAGGTGAAGTCACGATTTACCTCTGACCTACCACTGATGCACTCTGACCCGTCACACGACCTTGTGTTGTTTCAATGCCTCAAATTACAGCGATGGAGAATTACTCTAATCTATTCCGGGTCCGTGAAAAGAAGCTGTTGACAATCGTTCGAGCACCGGGCAAGTGAAGGTCACGCTTGTTGGTTCAACAGTTTTGTGTGGGGACTGATTACACGACTCCAGAGTAGTTTAGGACTGTTATATACTTGCTAGTCAAGTCAGTCGATAGGCATTGCGCCTACAGGAGCATGGTTCTGCTATCACTCATTTTGTCTCTAACCCGTTTCAACCGCAAGTAAACGGACAGCCCCCCAAAATGAATTCCGGAGTTGACGATTTGGCAACTTAGCAAAACTAACAAGCACAACTGCATTTACAGCGTCAAGACGAGGTCATTCTGAAAGTGATCGACGTTCTGACAAAAGACTTTAGGAACCTAGCAAGTGTCGACGGGAAGGGGCCGAAAATGAACATTGCCTAATGAACAACACTTTTTCTCAACAGTAAGTGAGCATTACGTGGTAAACGGGTGAAGTGGCAGCGTGACGTTGAAAAATTTCATGTGATAGTTATACCGAGACAAATGAGAAGGAGAATGGTAGCAGAAATTGCGAGATGATACACACCGAAGACAATAGAAACTAAAACTTACTGAAAGAAAGTAGGTTAACAGAAGACAAAAGACGACTTGTCAGCTTGCGCACTTGTCTGGCCGTAATGTCAGTTATTAAAACGCGACATTTGAAGAACCTAGTAATCTCTACAACGGATGTCCGCCTCTTAACCCCGAGAACTTTGATAAGCGATTAGCATGGGTCTTCTTCTGCAGAACGCCCAACCTGGTCGATACGTTTTGGGTATGCCAAACCAATTTACACGTTTTACGTCAGAAGCCATTTAGAGTGGGAAACAGAGTGATGTGAAACAGCTCACAGCGAATCACGGAGCGCTAAGGACTAGCCTGGATGATCACAGAGCGCGTTTTTTGAACCGGGTTGCTGGAACTAATATGCAACCGCGTAAGAAACAAACACGAAAAAGACGCCACATCATCCGCATACAGATGAACTCACTGATCGGAACAACCGAACGTCAAAAAATTGGTATCAGCCAACGAAGCCGACTGGAAGTTTACCCTATCACTGCTGTTACTAGTCCGATGGTCATCTGTTCAGGTAGGTAAAAACAATCGCTTCTCCGCGGATGTTCGATGGAACTCCTCGACTTTCACTGGCTCAAGATATTGGACTATGCTCACAATGCAGCGATTTTGCTAAAACATTATAAGTTTTCCGGGGAAAATACCTAACTGAAATGTGGAAACTTCACGGGTACATTTGGGACAGTAGTCAGCGGTTCAACGGCTTCACGAGACCAGTGTTCAATTCAAGAGAGAAAAAAATGAAATATCGAGGTCCAGATGGCTGACTCTTGAATGAAGAGGCCCTCATTTGTTACTCTCCAATCACTACCCGGTATACACGATCGGGGGAACTGTGAGACAACGAGTGTACATGACGGTGAAATGGGAGAATAGCACGATATATCGGGAGAGCAAACGAGGAGAGAAAAAATGATTCACGGGTCAACGCAGCATCGATCAGAGAGAATTCGGCGGCAGATGCTATTGCAGCAAAAAGGCGTCCAATAAAGCGCAATTCTTGTTGTCCAATACGCTAGTTAACATGCCATGCGCGCGCTCGCGTTTATGACTTACCATTCCGGACCACGACACCCCCAGGTTTCCATATACGCATCGTGTGCATTTCTGCTTGATTTATGTGTGTGATCGGCGCCGTCTATTGGGGGGTTTCCTGCCTGTCATTCTACGCCCGTTGGTCCGATTGCATTGAGCAATAGCTCGTCCGGTTGCTCTTGTTCTCCTCCATCTATCTACGCTGACCCCTGATAGTAGTCTACGACCGCGTCGCGATATTTCTGCGAGTGTTGGACTAATCACGCCTTCAACTTTGTCGTCCCTTCTCTTTTGCCTGCAATGTCTCGCCTGTTGGTCCGATCCAGTTGAGCGATGACTCATCCGGTCGCCCCCGCCGTCCCCGATCCGTTCGTTGTGGGCTTTTGAACGTGCCTCTCCTCCGCGTTGAGGTATTTTGCCGACTGTTGGAATAACTACACCTCCGGCCTGAGTATCCACCACACTCGCCCCGCCTTTAAGGAACTTGCCGCGATTGTGCCAGGGTGCCAAGTGTACACCATTGATCCATCACCCAAGAGGACACTGGTTGATTTGGAAACTCGTATTCTTGCGGTTTGTGATGGTCAATGGTCCAATCCATCGCCTTCTGAACTTCCCTGCGCTGGGTCCAGATGTTTCTGGTCGGCTGTAGTGTTGTAGTGAGGAGAGACGGTCGCACCATACTACTCACACCACTATTCAGTAGCAGCATGGATCGAGATGATCGCGGATCGAGATAATCGCGTGATAAATACGGCAGAGATACGGGATGGATCGTTGGAGGACAGAATGACATATGATGGCTTTCGCTACACGACGGAACTGATACATGGTGTCTAGAGCGACTGGAGTATCATCAGAAGAGTATGGTGTGCAAATGAGTGTTTCCGTTTCTTGTCGTGCTCAGACGCTTAAGTAGTGTGTTGGTTTCTCCAATAAAG